>CAJHNH020001503.1:1703567-1722941 GCA_905116865.2 Candidula unifasciata | reverse complement strand
GGGGGGAGGGAAAGAGGGAGGGTAAGGGTAGGGGGGAGGGAAAGAGGTAGGGTAGGGTAGGGGGAGGGAAAGAGGTAGGGTCGGGGGGAGGGAACAGGGGTAGGGTAGAGTAGGGTAGGGGGGAGGGAGGGAGGGTAGGGTAGGGGGGAAAGAGGGAGGGAGGGTAGGGTAGGGTAGGGGGGAGGGAAAAGAGGGAGGGTGGGTAGGGTAGGGGGGAGGGAAAGATGGAGGGTAGGGTAGGGGGGAGGGAAAGAGGGAGGGTAGGGTAGGGGAGAGGGAAAGAGGGAGGGTAGGGTAGGGTAGGGTAGGGGGGAGGGAAAGAGGGAGGGGAGGGTAGGGGGGCGGGAAAGAGGGAGGGGAGGGTAGGGTAGGGGGAGGGAAAGAGGGAGGGTAGGGTAGGGTATAGACAGCACCAAACTTCCTGCATGACTGAACACTTTCTAAAGTACTCCAGCATTACAGGATATATCATAGACTACTGAAATGATTTACATAAGTAGAGGGTAGGGGGGAGGGAGGGTAGGGTAGGGGGGAGGGAAAGAGGTAGGGTAGGGTAGGGTAGGGGGGAGGGAAAGAGGTAGGGTAGGGTAGGGTAGGGGGAGGGAAAGAGGGTAGGGTAGGGGGAGGGAAAGAGGGTAGGGTAGGGGGAGGGAAAGAGGGTAGGGTAGGGGGAGGGAAAGAGGGTAGGGTAGGGGGAGGGAAAGAGGGGAGGGTAGGGGGAGGGAAAGAGGGGAGGGTAGGGGGGAAAGAGGGGAGGGTAGGGGGGAAAGGGAGGAGAGGGGGAGGGAGGAGAGGGAAAGGAGGAGGGAGGAGAAAGGGGGAGGGGGAAAAGGGGAGGATAGAGTAGAGGGGAGGGGTAGAGGAGGGAGGGGGGAAGAGAGGCAGGGGGTAGGGAGGGAGGGGGAAGGGTAGAGGAGGGAGGCTGGGGGAAGAGAGGAGGGGGGCTGGGGGAAGAGAGGAGGGTGGGGCTGTATATTAAAAACTAATTGTATTGTAAAAATGTGGGTGGCTTTAGATTAAAAAGAGAGGGGGAGGGGGGGGGGGGCTAGGGGAAGAGAGGGAGTGTAGATTAGGGGGGGGGGGGCTGCCTGGAGGGAGAGTAGAGGAGGGGGGGGCTGGGGGAAGAGAGGAGGGGGCTGGGAAGAGAGGAGGGTGGGGCTGTATATTAAAAACTAATTCTATTGTAAAAATGTGGGTAGCTTTAGATTAAAAAGAGAGGGAGGGTAGAGGGTAGCTGGGGGAAGAGAGGGAGGGAAGAGGAAGGGGGGGGGAGAGAGAACGAACGAACGAACTTTATTTTCAAAGGGTCACAAATTGGGCACGCAGGCCCGTCTTACATTCGGCCCTTCCAGTCAACCATCTTTCGCACAGCAGTTGTATTTTACTAATAAAGCATGTTATGATCAAATGATGTTATGCATATTATGAATATTATAAAAGAACACAAAAGCATGAGTTGTGAAGTGCATGCAAAAACCCGCGCGTGCATACATACACGCGCTCACCCACTCACTTACACACACAAACATTACATTACATACATACATACACAGATACATACAAACAAACATGCATACACACAGGCATACGTACACACAAACATTCATACGTAATACAGGCATACAGTCATAAATACAGTCATGCATGGAGACACACACGGACACTCCCACAGAGACAGAGAGGGGGAGGGAGGGGGAAAGAGGGATGGTAGAGGGGAGGGGAGGGTAGAGGAGGAGGAGTTGCGATGTTCATGTAAATATTTGTACACATGAAAAAACACGGGTGGTGAGTTTTTATAGACCCTGGGGAAAGGGGGAGAGAGAGGTAGAGGGGGGAGGGAGGGTAGAGGAGGAGGGGGAAGAGGGAGGGTAGAGGAAGAGGAGGGGAGAAAGAGGGAGGGGCCTATAAAACAATCATATATATATATAGTTGTTGGCGGGGGCCTAGATAACAATCATATGGTATAGTTGTTGGGGGGGGGGGGGAGTAGAGGAGGAGGCCTATAAAACAAAAATATATATATAGTTGGGGGGGGGGGCGGTGGGAAGGAGGGGCCTAGAAACCAATCATATTGTATAGTTGTTGGTGGCTGTATATTAAAAACTAATTCTATTGTAAAAATGTGGGTGGCTTTAGATTAAAAACTAACTATATCGTAAAAATGTGGGTAGCTTTAGATTAGAAACTTATGGTATTGTATAGATGTTGGCGGCTTTATTATAGAAACCAATCATATTGAATAGATATGGGCAGCTTTATCAAAGAAACCAATCACTTTGTATAGATGTTGGCTGCTTTATATTAGAAACTTGTCTTTTATAAATGTGGGCGGCTTTATCACAGAAACTAATCATACTGTGTAGGTGGCTGGCTTTATCATAGAAACCAATCACAGTGTATAGATGTGTACGGTTTTATAATACAAACTAATGATATTGTATGGATGTAGGCGGCTTTATATTAGAAATTAGTTATTATCCCTTAATTATACATCCCTTTTTCCTCCTAGCGGCTACATCATGTCGGCTTCCAATAATATACTTGAAATAATATGAAGTGTTTGAATAAATCTTATGAAAGATCATTAGGTTAATAACCTAATTAGGCTATACATTTCTTAAACCCAGTTTTCTTCGTTGAAGGGCACAACAAAATTGTTTTTCATTAGTTGGCGTGTCCTAAAATTTCCCTGCTGTCATCAGCGACAATAAATTGTTTTGTTACCTATGACAGTCGACAGCACATCCCAAGATACCTGAACTGATTGTTCACATGAGAAGTAACCCCTGTGTTTTTCGGGGCCCTATTATTGTGGGAGGGGGGGGGGGTGGATAGACCCACTGCCTACCCAAAAGCATGTAAGAGTCGACTAATTGGGAGTCTCCTTCGAAGTCGGAGTGCATATGCCTGAGAGTAAAGGAATCAGCAGTCTGCATAAAATGAGTCATATCTGTATAATGGATGCACTCACAACACTTAGGTTCTGGCACAGGCTTATGCCTTTTCTTCTCTTGTCCACTTCTGCCTTTTAAGCTTTAGGTTTTGAAGAGGCGCCGGCGCCGTCTTGGTAGGTGCTACGTAGATGCTGATACTTTCGGTCTGGGATATTTCATCTATCCATCGCTTGCGTGATCGACCTCTAGAAAGCTTTCATTTTGTCTAAATGACAGGGCTTTCTGTCGGGCACTGTTGTCGGTAGTCTTGGCACATATCTAAACCATCTGATCTGTTGTCTCTTATCCGCCTGATGCCTTTCAAATAAAGTTTATTCTAGGGCTAGACTGTGAAAGTTTACTGTTAGCGCTATATTTAGCGTGAATATAAATTCACAGGCGCTACATTTAGCAGGGATATAGTTGAGCCAAAAATAAACACAGTGAACATGAACGTACACACTAGCCGCACGTTTCGCCTCATGTAAAATGATGGTGAGCTTGCTAGAGCCTCGATCAGAGATGACACTCAGATGTTCAGTCGATACATAGATTTTTGCTCCTTTCTCCCATTCCCGCCACAATCCAGTCAAACAACACAAGCAGGGAGAAGATCGAACTACAAATAGTTGCCACGCTCAACGACCGGGACCAATGTTTCTTCTGGTTATTTGTTCTCCTGGTTAGTTCTCAAGACGTGATACTTCTGGTAGTTGGTTGCTCATTTGCTAGTGCAAGTCATGATGTTTTGTGTTCGGTTTATTAGTGTCTATGTATATGAGTTAGTGCATAATTTTAGCAGTGTAAAGCCGTGAACACGATTTTATAAGGTCGAATTAGCTTCAGAATCGATAGAATTTGTTATGGTTGATATTCGCCTGCGAGCTGCAGGATTGTAGAGGTCTGCTGGTGGCTTAATCGGCGACTTCCAGTAAAGCTGGTCTGTTAGAATGTGGAACGGTGTAACATGCCTGAATAAACCAGACCTCGGGATATCATTGTACTAATAGTAAAGGTTCCGTGCAATTATGTGTGTTCTCTCGGCAGTTCAGGTTTAAATAGTTTCGATGCTTTATTATTATTATTATTAGCAGTGGTAGTAACCCTTATTTTCCTCACAGTTAGCTATTAACTGACTTGCCGAGTATGCATGGACACCTTAATGTTCCAAGATATACCTTATAGTTCGCAAGTCTGTATAGACAGCACCAAACTTCCTGCATGACTGAACACTTTCTAAAGTACTCCAGCATTACAGGATATATCATAGACTACTGAAATGATTTACATAATTCCCAGACTTCCGCGATAGTTCACACAATTCTCAGATTTCTTAGATAGTTCACATAATTCAAAGATTTCCGAGATAATTCACCTAATTCTCAGATGCACCACGTGTCTGTAGACGTTTTATGTTTCCCAAGTAACCCAACGAGTTCCTAAATGACCAAGATTTATTTAGTGTTCCCACAAAGTTGATAAACTGATCTCCCCTTCTGGTTTCTGGGCCCTATGGAGCGAAAAAGGAGGGGGGGGGGGTGGGGTAGAACAGCTACCACTTACCAAACGTGCTATAAAATGCGACTAGCTTTAATTTTTTTGAATCGGTTGTCTTGGGCAAGAGGGTGCGGACATCGTAGCCTCGATGTGAACTACACCACAAAGCACCAACTACCTTTTATAAGTGTCAGCGCCTTAAAAAAACGTTTTTGTTAAATACAAGCATTAAAGGCTGACTGATATACAGTTTACTGTTGCCTTAGGAATGATACGGCGCTCATACCCTTGTCGAAACCAACACAAAGTGATCCGCAGCCAGATCGCATGAGGTTGAATCGAACTGGAAAGATAAATACAGTTAACAAACCTGACTTGGTGAGAAGCCAGATCGCCTGAGGTTGAATCCAGCTGAAAACATATAGTAAACAAACCCAACTTAATGAGAAGCCAGATCGCCTGAGGTTGAATCCAACTGAAAACATAAGATTCAGTTAACAAACCCGATTTGTTAAGAAGCCAGATCGCCTGAGGTTTAATCGAACTGAAAACAGATACAGTTAACAAATGTTTAATTCAGTAGCCAGCAACCCGTCAATGATATCCTACATTCTCTATGTTTAATTCAGTAGCCAGCAACCCGTCGATGATATCCTATATTCTCTATGTTTAATTCAGTAGCCAGCAGCCCGTCGATTATATCCTACATTCTATGTTTAATTCAGTAGCCAGCAACCCGTCAATGATATCCTACATTCTCTATGTTTAATTCAGTAGCCAGCAGCCCGTCGATGATATCCTACATTCTCTATGTTTAATTCAGTAGCCAGCAACCCGTCGATGATATCCTACATTCTATGTTTAATTCAGTAGCCAGCAACCCGTCAATGATATCCTACATTCTCTATGTTTAATTCAGTAGCCAGCAACCCGTCGATGATATCATATATTCTCTATGTTTAATTCAGTAGCCAGCAACCCGTCGATGATATCCTATATTCTCTATGTTTAATTCAGTAGCCAGCAACCCGTCAATGATATCCTACATTCTCTATGTTTAATTCAGTAGCCAGCAACCCGTCAATGATATCCTATATTCTCTATGTTTAATTCAGTAGCCAGCAGCCCGTCGATGATATCCTATATTCTCTATGTTTAATTCAGTAGCCAGCAGCCCGTCGATTATATCCTATATTCTCTATGTTTAATTCAGTAGCCAGCAGCCCGTCGATGATATCCTACATTCTCTATGTTTAATTCAGTTGCCAGCAGCCCGTCGATGATATCCTACATTCTCTATGTTTAATTCAGTTGCCAGCAGCCCGTCGATGATATCCTACATTCTCTATGTTTAATTCAGTAGCCAGAAACCCGTCGATGATATCCTACATTCTCTATGTTTAATTCAGTAGCCAGCAGCCCGTCGATGATATCCTACATTCTCTATGTTTAATTCAGTAGCCAGCAGCCCGTCGATGATATCCTACATTCTCTATGTTTAATACAGTAGCCATCAACCCGTCAATGATATCCTACATTCTATGTTTAATTCAGTAGCCAGCAACCCGTCGATGATATCTTGCATTCTCTATGTTTAATTTAATAGCCAGCAACCCGTCGATGATATCTTGCATTCTCTATGTTTAATTCAATAGCCAGCAGCCTGTCGATGATATCCTACATTCTCTATGTTTAATTCAATAGCCAGCAGCCCGTCGATGATATCTTGCATTCTCTATGTTTAATTCAGTAGCCAGCAGCCCGTCGATGATATCCTACATTCTCTATGTTTAATTCAGTAGCCAGCAACCCGTCAATGATATCCTACATTCTATGTTTAATTCAGTAGCCAGCAACCCGTCAATGATATCCTATATTCTATATGTTTAACTCTGTTGCCAGCAGCCCGTCGATGATATCCTACATTCTATGTTTAATTCAGTAGCCAGCAGCCCGTCGATGATATCCTACATTCTCTATGTTTAATTCAGTAGCTAGCAGCCCGTCGATGATATCTTGCATTCTCTATGTTTAATTCAGTAGCCAGCAGCCCGTCGATGACATATTGCATTCTCTATGTTTAATTCAGTAGCCAGCGTTGTAGTTAGTACCGTCATCAACAATTGACGTCATGAGCATAATGTATGGAACATATCACACAGACGAGTCAAATCTTCCCGCTTGACGATCAAGTTGTCAGATGTTATAAATTCTGAGAATTTCATTCTGCATCTTGCAAATTTCGGGATCATTAGAATTGTTTCCCCGTGAAAATAATCGAGTCCATTTACTTTAATAGTGCGCCATATTAGGTCATTCATTTAAAAGACTCCAATACCCTGTGTATGTGCGTGCGTACATGCATGCATACGCACGGATGGATGGATGGATCACCAGGACTGGTGGATGGATGGGTGTGTGTGTGTGTACGTATGTATGTGTGTGTAGGTAGGTACGTGTGTGTATGTATGGATTAACATAGCCTCTACCCTGCAGTCAATAATTCATTTGACAGTCAAAGACTTACAAATCGTTTGAGCAACCACATCTCTACTGCCATCAAGTTCTCCTAGATTTGAGTCTACTAAATATACACCAGTACAGCTTCCGTATAACAGTCAGACACATTTAAACAAAAAATAAAGCTATCGAAATCTGAAATTATTTTCACAGCACATCTGTCAATAGACGCGCACACACAAAATTGCAAGTTTCAAAGTTCAAGTACCTTTGCTGATGTTTTTAGTTATGTTTTGTCTTTTGGCAATAAACAAAACGGAAAACTACCGAACGACTAGGCTGCTACGAAAGCTACAGAGCGACAAGGCCGCTCCGAAAACTACCGAGCGACGAGGAGGGCACTCCGAAAACTACCAAGCGATTTCGCGACCTTCGTAACGCTGGAACACTGTGTGGTATTGTATTTAGCTTAAGAAGGTATCATTTGTTTACTTAAAGCCCTTGTAGTGACCTACACACAGATAACACACATGGCTAGGTTGACAGTTGCAGAAATACCTTGTTTATCTGGACTGTTCTGGTGCAATCAAACTTAGCGTGCTTGAAACAGTGTGAACTGTGACAGGATAGCAGCAATATAATAACAAATAAATGTTTTGTAAAAAGATATAACTACTAATTTTATTTCTAGAGATTCCGCATCATTAATCGTATGTTAAGAAAACCAGTGGGATTTCCCCAGCTGATTTAATTGAATGATGTGAGTAAACTATTTTTGTGCCGACTTACTTTGTGTAGCTGAGAGGAAACGGTGGAATTAAACAGTGCACACATTCTCTGGCACACCCAGCTCGTGTGCTGGATTTGTTTGGTAAGTGTCTTTCATTTACTATTATATGTTTCTCCCATTAATCACACATTAACAGTTCTCTGTCTGTTGGCCTCTATCTTTCTGTCTGTCTCTCTCTTTGTAAGTCTACGTGTATATATGTCTCTCAAACTCTATCCTCTCCCTTTTCTAAACGAACTCACCCTGACCCCGTTTTTATTAAACTCTCTGTCTCACTTCTCTCTCTCTCTCTCTCTCTCTCTCTCTCTCTCTCTCTCTCTCTCTCTCTCTCTCTCTC
Source organism: Candidula unifasciata (assembly GCA_905116865.2). Classification (NCBI taxonomy): domain Eukaryota; kingdom Metazoa; phylum Mollusca; class Gastropoda; order Stylommatophora; family Geomitridae; genus Candidula; species Candidula unifasciata. The sequence continues at coordinate 1,714,924 of CAJHNH020001503.1, read as the reverse complement.
TCTAACATAGCTTTCCATTGCCATCCCATGCTTTTTGTTAAAAATAAATTATGTTTTTCAAAATAGGCCTGCAGTCACTCTTGCCTTGTCATCACGATCACGCTCTGTATATACGCATGTGTAGACAGCAAAAGTAAAACAAAAGACGAAAACAATATCAAGAAAGTAAAAATAAACGTGACTGAGCCCCTCTCTCTCTCTAAATGTATCTCTCTCGTAGGCACACATTCAGACAGACAGACGAATAAGCAGGCAGACAGATATGTAGGTTGGTTGGTAGGTAGGTAGGTAAGTAGATAGATAGGTAAATATATATATATATAGGGGGAGGAGACATAAATTCACATCAAAATGTAGCCTAAACAGACATATTCTCACATAGACTATCATCATAAAGACGTTAATCTTTCTCTTATATAGTCTATCCCGTTCGACCCTTGACACCACAGGGGTACATAGCTCTGTGTAAAACAGTTGTCTCTAGTTAGTTTCCATATATTTGTTATTTCAGTCATTCTTGTCACGACTGACTGTTATCTAATGATTTTCTGGAGTCACGAGCAAGAAACGATATTTGTTTGAAGGACAGCACCAGGCATCTCCCATGGGAGTGTCATCTGTGTTGTTTAGTTGCTTGGGTTGTTCATGCTCCTGTAACCACGACTGTATAGGGTATAGGGCTCGTCAGTTCAGACAAGTTAGTAAATTACTTTTTTGACTGACTGACTTTCTACCTCACCAGGACGTCACACAAGCGATAAACACCCGATGACACAATGTGCCACCATGTGGATGAGGATCACCGTGGAGAGGTCCTAGAAACTGCGTTCAGCCAATAGGCCATATTTATGGCCTGGCTATATTGCGACAAAGAGCCAGGGTGGGGCTTCAGATAACCTAAAGTTTCATCCTAAAAATAACGAGAAGTGAATACACCATAAAAATAAAAATGTAAAAATTACCCTTTTCAGATCAGGGAAGCATCAGGTATGTGAGCGAGACTCATATTTCGTAAACATAAACGGGTGATATTAAACAAAATAAAAAGTCTATGGTTAAACACCAGCAAGGAAATCCAAGTTAAAATTCTGAGAGCATGCATCTAACCTGTAGCAACATCGGATGTGAGTCGTGGACTATCTCTCAATCTTTACTAAGAAAATAGGAGCTTTTGAGCTGAAATTGTGTAAAAAGAAATACTGACATTTTTAAAAGATATGAACATCAAAGGAGAATGGCTAATAGACAGTTTTTTGTCTAGGAAGCTGAAGTATTTTGGTCATATCAAACACCATGGTGGATTGGAACAAATAAAAGAAGAGAGCTTAGTACCAGGAAGCAGGGGCAGGGGTCTACCAACACGAATATGGGCACAGGATATAAGAGACTCCTTGAGTATGAAAGTACATGAGGCGGGAGAGCTGGCGAGAGACCGAGTTTCTTTCAGGCAGACAGTGACAAGAGCGACGTTTTGCAAAGGACCTGCTACATGATGATGATAATAGGCGATGTGGTTAACATCACGCTGGTCGCTTTTACTTCCCAGGTCAATATCCGGTACCCATTGCAAGCGGTTATAAGCTCACTGTTGAAAATGACCTATGTCAGTTGTATTTGGTTTGCAGGACGACATAACCCGTCCCTGGCATTGTTTGACTGTTTGTGGTTTTACAAGGCAACTTTATGTTTAGCAGTTTGCCATTGCATTCTCAACACTGCACATTCATATCGTTATGTACGCAGAACGGTTTGCTAATAATTAACCTGCAGCTGACTTGGAACATAAAATGTTGGAAGTGTAAGGCCACGTTTATAACCCCTAACCTGCAACATTGAATTCCAGCTGTGTGATGTTGATAGTCACGTCTATCCACAACCTTCTGTCGAGTGTGCATTCAGTCATTTCTGACATAGTTGATCTCCCATACCATGGGGAAACAACTCAACATTCTGTTTACAAGCTGACTGAGTTAATCAGAGATGTTAAGCAAAGGCGACGTATCATACACGTGTTAAATAGGCAGATATCAGCTGTGACCATATTATGAAAAGAGAACAAATGGAAGCAGTAATTAAAGTAACGAGCGATTGTTCTTGGCAGCGTTTTGTCAAGGCATGGAAAGGTGTCACTACACGAACTGATATGTGTAATATAAGACTGCAAGACGTGAAGACAAATATTCGCCCCAGCCAGTTGGTCAGTTACTTGATGGTGCTAGTATCAGACTCAGTCATATGAAAAGTACCCACATGTGCACAGGGATTGTTCGAACAATCATTTCCATAAACATTTCTTGACAACCTTCAAACATGCTAAGTTTTTCAAAGTCGCCGTTAGCATTGGTAAATAACCTCCAGCCTTGAAACACTGGCAGACAACAACCGCGGGAATATCTCAAGTGTGTAATGTGTTAGTTCGTGACTCATCCCTTTATTATTTGAACCAGTTCCAGCAATGATGCTCTGTTGATTTGTTTTTGTATGGCTCGTCATTTCCTTGGAAAAAAAAATTGAGTTTTTCTTGGACTGAAATATATATATATATATATATATATATATATATATATATATATATATATATATATATATATATATATATATAGTATATATATATATATATACACACACACACACACGAGCAAAGTAATAACTGACAAAATAGCTGAGTTAGAATATGCTGTATTGCAAGAAGAATAAGATACAGAGGCGTAGGTGAGACTGCAAATGAAAGGAGATTCGTTGATCAAATAGGTAGGCGTGAAATATTTTGGCACAATTAAAATACAAAACACTTATACATAAATATTGCAGAGAACAGTTAAAGGCAAGAGAGCAAAAGGTAACCAGTGATCCAGTTGTGGGGGGGGGGAGGGGCATTGGATTACCAAAAGATGAACCAACAGCAGCCATAGAGAGAACGTGTGTGTGTGCACAATCAGGGCGAGAAACAGTGTTCGAGGCTTTACACAGCCGAACTTCATTGTGGAGATGACACTTGATTGGTATAGATTAGTAGCTACACGGGATGCAAAAGCCGTATGACGTCAGCCACCCCGCACTCAGCAACGATCATGCACGTAAGTCTTGCATACCACCATCTTGAGCTCAGCATTGCTGGAGTGAACAAGACTGCGCACAATGGAATCCAAGAAGATTATGCCACGGAAACTTTCAACAACAAATATTCAACAGTAGTTCAGCTGCTCTTCGCTGTATCGATCAGATTTCAAGAATAGCCGAAGGTGACATTTAGAAAATGTCAGCTGCTTTCACTGTTGATGGAGAAACGGTTGCACTATACTCGAGCCTGACTGGGACATGGGGTCAGAGGAAGGAAGGGGTTGGGGGAGGGGAGGGGGTGGAACCAGGCTCTGTGTGCGTTGTTAAAATTAAGTAATATAAATCAGGTGTGTATTGTGGAACAGTGTACAGCTTACAAACACACATACACATCACATACTAACACGCATTTACACATACCACATTCTCACACACACATATACACACACCACACGCTCATACATACACCACACCACACACACATAAACAACACTCACACACACATATATATATATATATATATATATATATATATATATATATATATATAGAAATTTGAGGCATACATATATTTCCGGATATATTTATGTCTTCCCATTTGGCAATAAAAAGAGTCATCCATATATTTTGAAAGAGGCTAACAACTGACGGTCGCTTATCAGTAACACCAGGAACACTTAGTCATCTGGCCACATTATGAAAGAGTACAACTGAAACTTGTGACAGCTGGACAGATTTATAGAAAGAGAAACAGGGGAAGACAACGAGAGACGATTCGCGATAGCTTTGTGTCAAGTCTATGCAAGTGTGTCAGCATTGATCACGTATGATCGTTCACGCCAGTCGGTTAGATCCTTCACGATGATGATGATGAGAAAGTAGAAGTATCTCTTTGTGGTGGAAAATCGATGTCCTTGCACTTGAGACGGGCTCGGCAAAACTGCTTCTGCCGCAATAAACCACTATGTGTGGATGTCATTTGTTTCTGTTGCCCACTTGACGTGGATGTCCTTTGTTTCTGTTGCCTGCTTGGCGTGGATGTCATTTGTTTCTGTTGCCCCTTGGTGTGGATGTCATTTCTTTCTGTTGCCCCTTGGTGTGGATGTCATTTCTTTCTGTTGCCCGCTTGGCGGGTATGTCATTTATTTTTGTTGCCCGCTTGGTGTGGATTTAATTTGTTTCTGTTGCCCGATGACGTGGATGCCCGAGGGTCAAAAGTACATGGGGTAGTTGGGATTGACTCCAGTTTGGATTTCCTTGTCCACACACAGAACATACATTTGCATACAGAACATTTATTTGCTTACAGAACATTCATTTACTTACAGAATATTTCTCTACATAATGAAATTTCTCCTTCCAAGGTCCAATATTTAAATAATGAGACTGATTTTTATTATGGTCAAGACAAAAACGTCATCTATGAAGCAAAGCATGGAATCTAAAGAGGCAACATTAATCTATGATCTGGCAACTTTTTTTTTATCGCCACGCGATAAGCAGACAAGAAACAAGCCGCCATTGTCTTGACCTAGTCAGAGGTGCATTGTTACGTAATCAGCACGGAGCAAAAAGCTAACATTAAATTATGTTTACAACTCAGAAAAAAACTCCATTGAGACATTGCCACGAGTTTATGGGGATCACTGTTTATCTCGTGCACATACTTTCAGGTGGTATTTGTGATTCAAAACTTGTGTGGAAATGATTACTTTTTCAGCTAGACCTGGACGCCCAATTTATATTCATAATAAGGAACTCAAATAGTGAGAAAGTCATTGTCAGAGATCAGATACTAGAAGATCTTTGTTTGACTGTGAGGATGATAGCAAATGAATTTGGTGTTAATAGATAGACCATTCGTAACATTTTAGTGGAAGAATTGGACAAAACAAAAACTTGCATGCCGTTTTGTATCACATTCGTTGTATAATGACCAAAAACATCAACGTGTTGAGTACGCACAAGACATCACCAAAAAATATCACATAAAAACACATTTCTTAAATGTGATTGTTACAGAGGATGAAGCATGGATTTTCCTCTATGATCCCACAACTAAACGCCAAAGTGCTCACTGGAAGTCATCAGTATCCCCAAAAGGCGCCCGCTCGCATACACACACACACACACCACCACCACCACCACCACAACACACACACACACCACTACACACACACATCACTCACAACGGTCTTCAAAAGTCGAAAGTGAAGACAATATTTGTGTGTTTCTGCGATAGCAAAGGAGTTATTCACACATAATTTATTCCACAGGGGCAGACTTATCTCAGCCACAGTTTATTTTGAAACGTTTGTTGAAAAGGAATCTCAGAGTCCGACCCAAGTATTCAATACCTGGCAGTTTGTTTCCCCCTTTTTATAACAATGCACCGGCTCACAGGTCGGTAGCTGTACAGGAATGTTTGGGGTTTTTTTTTTTCATCCTATTCCCAAGATTTGTCTTCCTGTGATTATTTTATATTTCCAAAATTAAAGTTACAATTGAAAGGACGCTTCTTTAACGATATTGATGACATCCAAAGAGCAGTATCGTCTACAGGCTATATCTTCAACTGTTGATTTTTATAGAATTAGTCTCATTGCTCAGTTGTCGTACCTTGTAAATTGAACATTCCTCTATACACATAATTTTCTTCAACAACAACAACAACAATAAAAAACACATTCCTCTACATACGGAATATACATAAAGAATATCTCCCGACATACAGAGCATTCCTCTACCACAGGACATTCTATACATATAATTATTCCTCCACATACAGACCATTTCTCTACTTGCAGGATATTCCTCTACAATACGCTACATAGAGACCATACCTCTACAAAGCGGACATTCCTCTGCTTACTTATGGTTCCTCTACATACAGGTCAATCTTCTACACACAGCACATTCCTCTACATACAGTACATTCCTCCTTATAAGGACATTCCTTTACATTCAAAACATTCTTCTACACACAGAACATTCCTCTGCATACAGGACATTCCTCTACATACAGGACATTCCTCTACATACAGGACATTAATCTACATACAGGACATTCCTCTGCATACAGGACATTCCTCTACACACAGGACATTCCTCTACACACAGGACATTCCTCTACACACAGGACATTCCTCTACACACAGGACATTCCTCTACATACAGGACATTCCTCTACACACAGGATATTCCTCTACACACAGGACATTTCTCTACATACAGGACATTCCTCTACATACAGGGCATTCCTCTACATAAGGGCATTCCTCTACATACAGGACATTCCTCTACATACAGGACATAAATGTGCCTCTCGTATTCACCGCACACATGTGGAGCCTTGGCGTTGTTATATGCCGGTTCACTGTGTTGTTATATGCCGGTTCACTGTGTTGTTATATGCCGGTTCACTGTGTTGTTATATGCCGGTTCATTGTGTTGTTATATGACGGTTCATTGTGTTGTTATATGACGGTTCACTGTGTTGTTATATGACGGTTCATTGTGTTGTTATATGACGGTTCACTGTGTTGTTATATGCCGGTTCACTGTGTTGTTTGTTATATGCCTGTTCACTGTTTTGTTATATGCCGGTTCACTGTGTTGTTATATGCGGGTTCATTGTGTTGTTATATGCCGGTTCACTGTGTTGTTATATGCGGGTTCATTGTGTTGTTATATGACGGTTCACTGTGTTGTTATATGACGGTTCACTGTGTTGTTATATGCCGGTTCAGTGTTTTGTTATATGACGGTTCATTGTGTTGTTATATGACGGTTCATTGTGTTGTTATATGACGGTTCACTGTGTTGTTATATGCGGGTTCAGTGTGTTGTTATATGCCGGTCCACTGTGTTGTTATATGCCGGTTCACTGTGTTGTTATATGCCGGTTCACTGTGTTGTTATAGGCCGGTTCACTGTGTTGTTATATGCCGGTTCACTGTGTTGTTATATGCCGGTTCACTGTGTTGTTATATGCCGGTTCACTGTGTTGTTATATGCCTGTTCACTGTTTTGTTATATGCCGGTTCACTGTGTTGTTATATGCGGGTTCATTGTGTTGTTATATGCCGGTTCACTGTGTTGTTATATGCGGGTTCATTGTGTTGTTATATGACGGTTCACTGTGTTGTTATATGACGGTTCACTGTGTTGTTATATGCCGGTTCAGTGTTTTGTTATATGACGGTTCATTGTGTTGTTATATGACGGTTCATTGTGTTGTTATATGACGGTTCACTGTGTTGTTATATGCGGGTTCAGTGTGTTGTTATATGCCGGTCCACTGTGTTGTTATATGCCGGTTCACTGTGTTGTTATATGCCGGTTCACTGTGTTGTTGTAGGCCGGTTCACTGTGTTGTTATATGCCGGTTCACTGTGTTGTTATATGCCGGTTCACTGTGTTGTTATATGCCGGTTCACTGTGTTGTTATATGCCGGTTCACTGTGTTGTTATATGCCGGTTCACTGTGTTGTTATATGCCGGTTCACTGTGTTGTTATATGCCGGTTCACTGTGTTGTTATATGCCGGTTCACTGTGTTGATATATGCCGGTTCACTGTGTTGTTATATGCCGGTTCACTGTGTTGTTATATGCGGGTTCACTGTGTTGTTATATGCCGGTTCACTGTGTTGTTATATGCCGGTTCTCTGTGTTGTTATATGCCGGTTCACTGTGTTGTTATATGCCGGTTCACTGTGTTGTTATATGCCGGTTCACTGTGTTGTTATATGCCGGTTCACTGTGTTGATATATGCCGGTTCACTGTGTTGTTTGACCTCTGGGAGAAGATTGTAGCTGTAATAATAGAATTTAATGGAATGCTTGTAGACTTCCGTGTTTTGCTTGGTCACGACAATGACTGATCTCCGTGTTATCTCTAATGAACTGTGGTGACGCCGTGTAAATGGGATACCTTTTTTCCTCGTGAAACAGACCCTGGCATTTTCAGGAGATAAACAATGGCAAATAGCGACAAGGTCAACGGTATTCTCAAACTACGACTGGCCTCTACCCCTGCTCTTGTGGAAGTGATAGAAATGACCTGGTTGTGGGTTCTCTCTGATGGTTTCATAATTTATAGGTGGCTAATTTACCCCAGTTTTGTGTTCTTCTTCTTCTGTCTTGTTCTGTCACTTCGCCACTATCCGTTTGTGTGCCTGGGCCACACTCGTCACCTTAGCCTGCATCTGTCTCTAGCCTACTCGTATCTCTCTTGTCTATCGCTCTGTCTGTCTATCGGTCTGTCTGTCTGACCGCCCGTGTCTGCTCGACTGTCTGTCTCTCTCTGTCTCTCTTTCTCATGACTCTCTCACTGCTTCATTCATCTTTATCAGTTTATCCTAATTTCCCCCCCCCCCCCCAGTCTCGTTCCCTCTCCTCCGTGAAAATACTCTAGCCTGTGTGTGTGTGTGCGTGCGTGTGTGTGCGTGCGTGTGTGTGTGTGGGTGGGTGGGTGGGTCAGGATGTTTGTGTTTTACCGTTTCTTCAAGTTGGATCTATGCTTTTCAACCCAACTTTCTACTTCTTCAGCCAATAGCTATCCATATCTTGTTTTTCTGTTTTCCCTACTTGTTATCATATTGTTTTCTGCCTTTACAGAAACTTACAATTTTATCGTTATAATAATTTTTGTCGTTTGCGGGTGTCCTCATTGTTTTTCTTATCTTCCTTAAGTTGTACAATTCTGGTGACGCATTTCCTTTGTGCGTCCTGAACTGTTATAACTCTAAACCACGTGCAGTTTTGTTTTTATGTATCTGATGACGTTGCCCTAACGCTTAATCCCATTCAACTGATTATTCTACAAAATGTAGAAAGGCACTGGACTTGCGTAAAAATGGCGCTATTGATTTGCAATAGCTATCGCAGTACTGTATATTCCAGGCAGGCTCATTTGTATTTACGTGTCCATGATGTTTAATTATTCTTGTTGCTGTCTAAGACGGAGAGATCAGGGCTCTTCTTTCTTCCCCATGTGGAGTATTTTATTTGTTCTCTTGTATCTGCTGTGAAACCAAGAGTTGAAGAAGCTTCCCTCTTCTTCTCGTCATCAACCGTAGTGATATTTATCTGCTCTCTACTACCTGTGTGCGACGTCCAGAGATACAGACTTGTTTCTTCCTCATAGCGTGAAGTTGATGAGTCTTCTCTCTTCCTCATGTCGTGGAACATTGTGAAGTTAATGAGTCTTCTCTCTTCCTCATGTCATGGAACAATGTGAAGTTGATAAGTCTTCTCTCTAGAACATAGTATGCGACATTGTGAAGTTGGAGAGACGATGAGTCTTCTCTCCTCCTCATGTCAGGGAACATTGTGAGGTTGATGAGTCTTCTCTCTAGAACATGGCACTGGACATTGTGAAGTTGATACGTCTTCTCTCTAGAGCATGGCATGGGACATTGGGAAGTTGATGAGTCTTCTCTCTTCCTCATGTCGTGAAACATTGTAAAGTTGACGATTCTTCTCTCTAGATCATGGCGTGAAACATTGTAAAGTTGACGAGTCTTCTCTTTAGAACATGGCGTGAAATATTGTGAAGTTGACGAGTCTTCTCTTTAGAACATGCCGTGGGACATCGTGAAGTTGACGAATCTTCTCTCTAGTACATGTCGTAGGACATTGTGAAGTTGATGAGTCTTCTCTCTAGAACATGTCGTAGGACATTGTGAAGTTGATGAGTCTTCTCTCTAGAATATGTCGAAGGACATTGTGAAGTTGATGAGTCTTCTCTCTAGAACATGTCGTAGGACATTGTGAAGTTGATGAGTCTTCTCTCTAGAACATGTCGTAGGACATTGTGAAGTTAATGAGTCTTCTCTCTAGAACATGGTATGGGACATTGTGAAGTTGGCGAGTCTTCTCTTTTCAACATGGAGTGGAAAGATTGTGATAGTTTAGAACTCTCTCTCTCTTCCACCGGTTATGTAGGACGCTTAAGGATGCGAGAGTCTTCTCTTCTCCACACATTCAAGCTTTACAGGTTTAACGAGTCTTCTGTCCTTGAGCTGCCAGGGGAAAGATGAGTGATCAGTGATCTGTCGTTCCAATGTTTAGCGTTCCCTTTGTAAAGCATTGCTGCCAGCAAAGAAGTCGGTCTCTGGTTCTCCCCCTTTTAATTTCTCTACTATAGGTGTTTTTCTGTGTGTCTTCTGTAAACCGTCTTGACTGTCGACCTTTGGCTTGACTTCCAGGAACCATGTGTTTATCTTAATATTTTTTCTAAACCACAGAGACATTTATGTGACGTAACACCGACCATGGTACGGCATGCAGTTCAAACAGCAGAAATCAAGAAGTTTGTCACTCCTTAGAGGTAAGGTGTCAGCAGTCAGTTTCACGGATGCCCACAGTTCTGGAGGAACTGAACTTGAAAGAAATCATGGGTTACACACATACCTACCGACGCGGCCTAGGGCACGGGAAAGTCAGTTGGTGGTCCAAAGCCACAGCCAAGGAGCGGAGCGCATAGACATGGAAATAAAGCAGATAAGAGACGCCGAAAACAGAATAGGGTCCAAAATGCCACGCAGCGGTCGCAGCAAGGCCAGTGGATCGGCCTCGAGAGCGCCTTGCCACGAATACTCACATGGGGTGAGATCCTGCGAATGGCCTTTCTGCGGCCGAAATTTGTCGCAAGATCTGCGTACGATGTGTTACCATCCCGTCTGGCATCAACATGGTGAAATGGCATGCGACTACCGACCCGACATATCCACTGTGCAGAGTCTTATCAGACGCTCGAGCACGTATTGTCCACATGCAGAAAAGCCCGAGGCCATGGACGAAATACTCAGCGCCACAATAGTCCTGAAAGAGTTAGCGTGCGTTGTGGACCAAGCTAGGATGAGGTCCAACGCAAGGATCAGCCCTACCATCACCCCGATGCGCTTCCTCAAGGCTGGGCAGATCTCTGAGGGTAAAAATCAACAAGGTCGCATCCGCTCGATCAGTACTTGACTGTGCGAGGGACTGGTTACTGGCTGTTAACTTAACCTGACTAGTTTCGAAAGGTACCCAGAATCAATCCGAAAGACCGGCCTATGGCCAGACATAGTTCTGCACTCTACGGAAAAACGACAGCTCATCCTGATAGAGCTGACCGTGCCCTTCAAGTCGAAGATGGAGGAAAATCCCCTTTATAAGCTCGAAAAATACAGTGAACACGTGGCCGGCCTGAGGAGAGATGTAGCGTACGCAGTGAAAATTTTCGCTGTCGAGGTGGGCGCAAGAGGTCTTATCTCCATTTCCATGCACAGTTTGCTAAAGCAGCTGGGCT
>CAJHNH020001503.1:1283567-1698567 GCA_905116865.2 Candidula unifasciata | reverse complement strand
ATCCACATGTACGTGTATGGGCGGCTAATTGGTGATCTGACGGCTGCCCTTCAACACATCCGCATGTACGTGTATGGGCGGCTAGTTGGTGATCTGACGGCTGCCCTTCAACACATCCACATGTGCGTGTATGGGCGGCTAGATGGTGATCTGACGGCTGCCCTTCAACACATCGACATGTACGTGTTTGGGCGGCTAGTTGGTGATCTGACAGCTGCCCTTCAACACATCCACATGTACGTGTATGGGCGGCTAGTTGGTGATCTGACGGCTGCCCTTCAACACGTCCACATGTACGTGTATGGGCGGCTAGATGGTGATCTGACGGCTCATTTAACAACGTAGCCGGACCACAGAGCCTCCAGATCGATTCGTGGCTTCATCTTTGAAATAATCGATAACGATGGAGGGATGAAGCGTAGACTAGATGAATCATCATTAGCACACAACACTTCAACATCTGGGCATTGGTACAGTGTCTCTACAGTCTGTCGTAGCCTGCAATAGAGGCCGCTCTAGGCAACTCATTAATTGTTATTGTGCTCGTTAGTTGCATATTATTGACATAATATATATACTGACTTTTGTGTGAGAGTGGCTTTTATGAGTAATTTTTTTCGACTAGTCATTTGCCATTTCTTGTCAAATAGCGCAAAAAGTTTTGTCATAGATAACATATCCCCGTGTGGATTTCGAGGAAAAATTTGAGAGGAAAACTAATAGACCCACTGCCACAGGAAAGCATGTCGTAAAAGTCAACTAATTAGGGCTGCTTCTTTTGAAGTCAGAGTTCATCTGCCTGAGTTCAAGGGATAAAGTCTGCTTACACATAAGCCAAATAAGACAGTTCTCTCAAATGGATGTGCGCGTAAATGTCACGTTCACGAACTAGATTAAAGTCCAGAAGTGGACGAACAACCAAAACTTTTCTCTTGAATTTACAGCCCATGAATGCGAAGAAGAAGAATAGATAACACATATTAGTCAGCTAACAAATGGCCTACAGCCGACTTCGACCTAGTCTGTCGGTATTGTGGAGCTGCGTTCGCAAGCCCTGAGGCACAGAAGCCGAGGTGATACAAGTATTTCAGTGTTGTATATTCTGTAACTGATGGTCTGAGAATTGTTCCAACATCTGGCATATTTATTACAAGAAATGGACTCGAGAACTTGGTTACAACTGGCAAAAAATGCACAAGAAAGGCAAGCAGATAACTACGTGGATGGCTTGGTCCTGTGGACGGGGTGAAATGGCCAAGTGCCACCGCCTACGCTTATCGACAAGTACAGGAAAAGGTACATTTTCCAGGCCTTTATGCGTATTGGGAAAATTGGGCTAGACCAATATTTGTATAGACCAATCTGCACTTGGTGGGTGATGTCAGCACCACGTCAGCCGCCTTTTCTTCCCAGGACTGCAATTGGTACCCATTTAAGACTGGGTGGACCTAGGAGTCAAGGTCTCATATTTGCTTGTCAACTGTTGTCCACTTCTATGTATGTCTATATATTCTTTCTCTTTCTGTTTGTTTTAGTATCCAGAAGCCATGAGTTGTTAACCCTTAGGCTCGGTATTATAAATATCGCAACCTTTCGGCCTTAATTACATTGTAAAATACCGTAAATCTGGGAGAAAAGTGGTTTTTCTGCCTACCCCCGGGAGTGAACCCGGACCACAAGGAGTTCGTCACCCGGTCACCGCGCAATCCGGTTTAGCCAACTACGCTAGAGAACCGGGCTCTTTCTCTCTCTATAATATACAGTCTGAGAAAGGGGATTTGGGGGTGTTCCTATATTTCTGGGTCTCTGTGGCGGTTTTGTAGATTCGATTATGTTAAAGCTTTGAAGTTTGTGCTTCTTGCAATGCTTTCACATTCGGCTAGGCTCAGTGCGAAGAGACCTTCACGCCAGGTTAATTTCAGTAAAGACTCGTTGTTAACTCGTGTCCATTGTGTCACGGTACTGATGTATTCGAGTTACGCTACTTGAATGGTGACGAGATAAATAAACGGCACAACATTTCTGCTTCCAAGCTGGATTTAGATATTTGAAAGTCCTATTGTCTTGTCTATTGTGTTTTGACTGACTGATGTTTAATCCCACCAGATTTACATAACGAGCGAGAAAACACCCTGTGACACAAGGTGCCTCCATTCGGGTGAGAATCACCAGGGCACACGACCCAAAAACCCCGTTCAAAGGTTAGGTTATATTAGGGCCCCCGACGATAGCCGCTGTGGCTCTTTACAATAACAACAGATTGTGTCCCATATTGGGGCGGATGTAACTAGGAAGCATTGTGTTTTCTAGCCACCGTCTGTGCTGTATTCAGTAGTAGTAGCAGTAGTAGTATTTGTTGTAATAGTAATAGTAGCAGCAGCGGCAGTAGCAGCGACTGTAGAAGCAACAGCAACAGTAGTAGCAGTTTTGCAAAAATATTATGTTAAATCCTCATGGTTATAATTAAGGATATATAGTGTTAATCGAATATCTTAGAGTATATACATTTGTTATTTTGTGTTTATGTATCGCGTAATTATTTGTATAACCGATGTGTAAATTTTTTTTTCAAACATTGCTTTGATTTGGGTTGTGATTATGTTAGAAGCTGTACCATGAACAGTTAGACAATCTTACTAACATTGTGTCATTTACATGTCGGATGTATTATTTACTTGGTGAAATATCTGGTTATTTTCCTATATTTTGTCTTTAGGGGAAACTTCTTCAGAGATGAATTGACCTTTCCCAGACAGCTCTCTGGGCCTCTCTATGAGCAGAAAGTTTTCCATCGTCATTGGTAATTTACAGAGATTTATGTAGTCAGTTAATGGTTTCCTCAGGTTTTCATATTTCCTACTCTCCAGCAAATAGTGCTCTATAGTATTGTATTTCTGGCATACATGACAGGTCTCTTCCTGTATACTAATGCAAGACCATCCAAGTTGTAGACGAAGCAATTTTCGATTGTCTAGTATTTTAAGCGTCGGCCCTGTGGCTAAGTCGAAGCGAACGCTTTGTAATGCCGGGATGCCGGGTTCGATCCCAGCTGCGGGTCATGCGCCTTGCGTTGGTTTCGACAGTGGTATCGGGGGGGGGGGGGGTAGCTACCGCCCAGAAAGCAATGGCAAACTACTGGACGTAAATTTGCCTAGAGAAACCAGCCAACAGCCAGGGGCTGCTGGGGTTGGTTCTGCAACGTCCTGTAAAGGATACGCAACTAACCAGTATTGTAAGTTCAGCTGTTATTCCGACTTTGTCTTTTCCAAGCATTTAACAATAGATATGGATGTCTACCCTTCAGGCTTCGGTCCCAATTTAAGGACTATCCTCTGGTATACATTTTTTAAATTAGTGATTTTATGTCCCCTGTACTCATACTTATAATAACAGTATTTTTATTGAATCTACTTTTTTTGCGTCTCTATCTGCAGTTTCATTATCGTGTATTCCCACATGAGCAAGTATCCTTACACCTAGCTGACTGACTGACTTTCTACCCCACCAGGACATAACACAAGCGATAAACACCTGATGACACAATGTGCCACCATGCGGGTGAGGTTCACCGTCTAGAGGTCCCAGAAACCGCATTCAGCCTTTAGGCCATATTTATGACCGGGTTATATTGCGGCCCCTGGCAAGAGCCAGAGTAGGGCTTCAAATAAGGAAAAATTTTATCCTTAAAAGGAAGAGAAGTATTAAGTATATACACCCAGCTCTGAGCGTCTTTTTATGTTTGGACGCGTTGTAGCCAGTTACATCTCTTCTATTATGTCTGGTCTGCTACTTATTTTTGTAATTATTATTATTTTTTTTTAAAGCTATAAGAGTTGATAGTAAGTCCGTTAAAACTGTCACATATTTTTTAAAGGTTGTTATGTACCATATCAAGAGCTTTGAGTACAGCAATCATTTCTGCAATGAAAATTTATAGATTATCAGATTTTTTGTAGTTTCTCTTTAGTTTCCATTGTGGAATGTATAATTCTATTCCTAGCTTGTTATCTTTTCCTTTGCACCCGTCTGTGTAAATTAGGAATTTACGCTTTATTTAAATTAGATGTTGAATGTGTTCCATAGCCATATCTTTTATCAATTCAGGGCATGAAACTTGATTGATAACACTAGCGAGTTTGTCATTTGTCTCGGGGAGGTTCAAGTGCCACGCTGGGAGCTTCAGTTTGTCATTTGTCTCGGGGAGGTTCAAGTGCCACGCTGGGAGCTTCAGTTTGTCATTTGTCTCGGGGAGGTTCAAGTGCCACGCTGGGAGCTTCAGTTTGTCATTTGTCTCGGGGAGGTTCAAGTGCCACGCTGGGAGCTTCAGTTTGTCATTTGCCTCGGGGAGGTTCAAGTGCCACGCTGGGAGCTTCAGTTTGTTGCATATTCTTTACAGGACATTGCAGAACCAACCCCAGCACTTTTGTGTGGCTATTGTGATTTGTCTAGGCAAATTGTACCTTCAGTAGTTTGCCATTACCTTATGCCCGATCAGCTCTCGGTAACACTGTCGAAACCAAGGCAAGACAAACCGCCGGCAGCTGGGATCGAACCCGGCACCCCGGCATTACGAAGCGCCTTTGCGAAGCCTAAGCCATTACGTCAACAGGAAGGTCAGGGCTACTAATGTTATAATTACTGAAGAGGTTGTTCAACGATGCACAATGACTCAGATCTGTTATGCATTTGCCAGTTGTGAGAATAAATTTATTTAGCCTCGAAATGGAAACCTCTGTGCTTCAAGAAAAGATTGATATGCTAGGTGGGTTTGGTCATTGAAAGCTCTGATGAAGAAATATAGACTTAATTCATTTTTTCTAAGGTACAGAGGCATAATTCCCTTTGTCCCGTCTACAGCCTCCATTGATGTAGTTCTGCGAGAGATATATAAAATCAACGGAATACTAAATACAAAATAAATATACACAGATTGAAAAGAATTCGGCACCAAGCATTATGCATCACAGCAGGAACTCGCAGAACTACACCAATGGAGGCTGAAGACGGGACAATGGGAATTATGCCTTTGTACCTTAGAAGAAATGAATTAAGTCTATATTTCTTCATCAGAGCTTTCAATACCATGATATTATAAATATCCAGAAACCATCAGTTCTTAACCCTTTGGCTCGGTACTACTGATATCGCAACCCTTCGGTCTTTATTCCACGATAAATACCGTAAATCTGGGAGAAATGTGGCTTTTCTGCCTACCCCCGGCCATGAACCCGGACCACAAGGAGTTCGTCACCCGGTCGTCGCGAAGTCAGGTTTAGCCAACTACGCTAGCGAGCCGGACGTATTCCGTTGATAAAAACTGTTGGTCAAACGTTCGGTGGTATTTGTCCGCGTCCTATATCTCGTGCCCACCTTCGTTCTGGTCGACGTCTGCCTGTCTTAGTTGGTACCGTACTGTCCATTTCTGGTCTTTACAAGCCATCTGATCCAAACTCCCTTTCCCCGCCTTTTTTTTTCACTATTGATTTTCTTGGCATTCCAAATTCGCCTGCTTTTCGACCATGTAATCAACCGTTAGCAAACACATAGATGGCCAGGGCAAGTGAGTGCCCTGTTCTGTTAGACTCATGCTAACAGCAGGGGTCATCTCAGATGTGTCCACTTTTCCCATCCGATGCTCGGACTCCATAGCTGCGCTGGTCAAACTGTTTTATGTTTACTATCCTCGAGGAAGTTGGGGTTTCTCTCGCGGACCAGAATAGCCGTTGTCAGATGTTCTGTGGCAAGTAACGTACAGTTAGTTTCTCTCTCTCTCTCTCTCTCTCTCTCTCTCTCTCTCTCTCTCTCTCTCTCTCTCTCTCACTCTCTCTCACTCTCTCTCACTCACTCTCTCTCTCTCTCTCTCTCTCTCTCTCTCGCTCTCTCTCTCTCACTCACTCTCTCTCTCTCTCTGTCCCCTACCCTTCTCCCCCCAAACCCAGTGACCAGCTCATTTGATTCACACGGTCAAATTCAAAGATTAGCCTGCGCACCTAGGAGTACCGACGCAAAGAAAACATCAGGGTGTTTCAGTAGAAACAAACAAAAAATATGGGGGGGGGGAGGGGGGGGGTACGGTCTTACACATTCATTGGCTAAGTTCCCCGTGTGGGATCCGGGGCCCCATTGTGGGGGGGGGGGGGGAAACAAGAATAGACCCACTGCCTACCAAAAAGCATGTCGTAAGAGTCGACTAACTGGTAGCTTCCTTTGAAGTCGGAGTGCATCTGCCTGAGAGGCAAGCAACCAACAGTCTGCATTCAAGTGAATCAGATCTTTAAAACGGATGCACACGCAACACCCAGGTTCTGGAGCAGGACTGCAGTCCAGGCGTGGACGAACAACCAGAACTTTCCACCAGAGTGTAGAGCTGGTGAACGCGAAGAAGAGGAGAAGAAGATTGGCTAAGTAAGCTTGAGAGGGTAGGCTTTTTTAGGGCTAAAAAACGAAACAAAACAGTAACACAAAAAATAATAGTCATGTGTTTCATTTTCACCAGAATAATGAATTTGAATCAATGTGAAAGGTTATCCAAAATGATAAATTCTATACATGGTTATGTGGCCGCTTAGAATTTTTGAAAAATGTGTTGGGGAAGGCAGAGAACTCAGCCCCCCCCCCCCCCCCCCCAACACTCTAACGTTGTTCTTGGCGGCTCAAGGTGCCTCAGACCTCATATTCCAACGCTCCTGTACATACCAATACACCACAGTCCAATGTGCCGAAATAGCAACGGTGTAGCAGTACAGCAACGGTGTAGCAGTAAAGCAACGGTATAGCAGCAAAGCAACGGTATAGCAGTAAAGCAGCGGTATAGCAGTAAAGCAACGGCGTAGCAGTACAGCAACAGTGTAGCAGTAAAGCAACGGTGTAGCAGTAAAGCAACGGTGTAGCAGTAAAGCAACGGTGTAGCAGTAAAGCAACGGTGTAGCAGTAAAGCAACAGTGTAGCAGTAAAGCAACGGTGTAGCAGTAAAGCAACGGTGTAGCAGTAAAGCAACGGCGTAGCAGTAAAGCAACGGTGTAGCAGTAAAGCAACGGTGTAGCAGTAAAGCAACGGTGTAGCAGTAAAGCAACGGTATAGCAGTAAAGCAACGGTATAGCAGTAAAGCAGCGGTATAGCAGTAAAGCAACGGTGTAGCAGTAAAGCAACGGTGTAGCAGTAAAGCGACGGTGTAGCAGTAAAGCAACGGTATAGCAGTAAAGCAACGGTATAGCACTAAAGCAACGGTGTAGCAGTAAAGCAACGGTGTAGCAGTAAAGCGACAGTACAGGAGTAAAGCAACGGTACAGCAGTAAAGCAGCGGTATAGCAGTAAAGCAACGGTGTAGCAGTAATGCAACGGTGTAGCACTAAAGCTACGGTGTAGCAGTAAAGCGACGGTGTAGCAGTAAAGCAACGGTGTAGCAGTAAAGCGACGGTGTAGCAGTAAAGCAACGGTATAGCAGTAAAGCAACGGTATAGCACTAAAGCAACGGTGTAGCAGTAAAGCAACGGTGTAGCAGTAAAGCAATGGTGTAGCAGTAAAGCGACAGTACAGCAGTAAAGCAACGGTACAGCAGTAAAGCAGCGGTATAGCAGTAAAGCAACGGTATAACAAGCAGTAAAGCAACGGTGTTGTGTTTTACACGTTACAGTTTCTGCAAGAGTGGCGTCAGCATGCAGCATGCGTTCTCTTTCGCTATGCTCGAGAAAGAGCGAGTGACGTACTTGTAATAACATATTTCCCACTTTACACTGGAAAGTGTCAGCAGCAATACATTTTCTAGAACCCGTATAAGATGGTGCGCAGGTTAACTTTAGATATCCGAACCATTATCTCGTCGAGAATTGAAATACATGGTCACGGCAGCGATAGGCAAGTGTTGTAGCCATGGCACTATTGCTACTCCCCCCAGTACAGAAATGCTGTTCAGACATTTCTAGATCACCCTTTGTAAAAGTGATTTCCCTCTCCCCTATACCCCCCCCCCTCCCCCTAGCAGTTTCCTAAAGTCTTGTATTTTCCTGGCCAGGCTGTCATTTCCTCAAGTGGCGCCAGCGTCAAACGTTTAACCCCATCAACCCTCACTTGCTGTCTGTACACGGGTCTTCTTTAGCTCACAAATAAGACTGCCCCAGCAATAACTCTTCTCAGCGTTTGGACATTAAATAAAAACTGATACGTGCGATTAAGGAGATTGAAATGTTGTCGAGAAAATAACATAGGAAAATTGTAATCGGCGAAAGAAACGAAATGTTGCTGACATGATTGAAACTGATTATATGGGGGTCTAGTTTAGGAATATTTTTTCTCGAAAATGCGCGCGCACACGCAACGTGAATAAATTTGTACATATGCACAAAACTTCTTATGTGTTAAATAATATAATTAATTTTCATTTCACTTTAACCACGTGCAATCCCCTCAAAAAACCCCACGCCCCCACCCCCTTTTTTTTAAGGGAAAAAAAGGTGCTAGTACTCATCACAAAGTATTTAAAACAAGGGCCAGTACTCGCCACAAAGTATCTAACATAGGTGCTAGTACTCACCACAAAGTATTTTTAAGAGGTGCCAGTGCTCACCACAAAGTATCTAAAATAGGTGCTAGTACTCACCACAAAGTATTTTTAAGAGGTGCCAGTGCTTACCACAAAGTATCTAAAATAGGTGCTAGTACTCACCACAAAGTATTTTTAAGAGGTGCCAGTGCTTACCACAAAGTATCTAAAATAGGTGCTAGTACTCACCACAAAGTGTTATATACGACCCTTACGTCCTTCTTAGGACGTAATTTTTTGTTATTTGAAGCCCCACTCTGGCTTTTGCCAGGGGCCGCAATATAGGCAGGTCATCATTATGGCCAAATGTCTGAACGCGGTTTCTGGGACCTCTCCACGGTGATCCTCATCCGCATGGTGGCACTTTGTGTCATCGGGTGTTTATCGCTTGTGTGATGTCCTGGTGGGGTAGAAATTCAGTCAGTCAGTCAGACCACAAAGTATCTAAAATAGGTGCTAGTACTCGCCACAAAGTATTTTTAAGAGGTGCCAGTACTTACCACAAAGTATCTAAAATAGGTGCTAGTACTCACTACAAAGTATATAAAATAGGTGGTAGTACTCGCCACAAAGTATTTTTAAGAAGTGCCAGTACTTACCACAAAGTATCTAAAATAGGTGCTAGTACTCACCACAAAGTATTTTTAAGAGGCGCCAGTACTTACACAAAATATCTAAAATATGCGCTAGTACTCACTACAAAGTATATAAAATAGGTGGTAGTACTCGCCACAAAGTATTTTTAAGAGGTGCCAGTACTTACCACAAAATATCTAAAATATGCTCTAGTACTCACCACAAAGTATTTTTAAGAGGTGCCAGTACTTACTAAAAAGTATCCTTCAATTGATAAAACAAGCCAAACAATATCTTGAGGCCGCAGAGATGTGGTTTTTCTTAAGAATCCTTGGAATTCCTTGGACAGCTAAAAAGAGCAAGCCAGATGTTTTGAAGAAGCGAATGCTTGAAGACAACTTATCACAAACATAAGAAAGAGACAGTCATCATTTTTTGGTCTTATGAGAGACAACGTGAAGATTCTCCACGGTCTTTTCTCATGGCATGGAGGGGTGTCAACAAATGAACTGATACACGCAGTTGCAGATTGTGGAGAGGCATGATCGCCCACGCCAGTCGGCAATACACATGATGATGAGTTACTACAAAGTGTCAGTCACAGAAACGCTGAAGAAATGAGCTCCCCCCCCCCCCCCACCCCCAAAGGTATCGGTACTATGCCCGGCCAGAGGGAAAAGCCCAAGGTTAAACACTTCGAGGCCGTGCCAGGCCTGATAAAATCTGATATGGTGAAGACAATCTCACGCCTTCAAACATTATTCAAATTAGTTGACAAGCAAGAAACTCAGGCTTGACTGACTGGCTGACTTTTGACCCCACCAGGATATCACACAAGCGATAAACACCCGGTGACACAAAGTGCGACCATGCGGATAAGGATCACCCGTGAAGAGGTCCAAGAAACCCCTTTCAGACGTTAGGCCATATTTATGGCTAGGCCATATTTATGCCCTGGCTATTTTCACGGACACAAGCAGTTTGTTCTACGAAAGAATGTTTGTAAAACAACACAGTCATAAAAGATGGATCGAATTGTTTTAAAAGTGGCTAAAAAGAATGGGGAGTTGCCGACATAATAGAAAACATTGAAGTTTTTTTTTTAGTGGTGGTGATGGTGAGGGGTCGCAAATAAAAACCAGTTTAATTGATAACATAAAAGTTTTAATGGCCGGAAAAATGGGAAAGGGGGGGGGGTCGACTTCATTCCAGTGGAGTCTATCTTATATTGCTCAGTCTCTTTCTGTTGATCGCCTGCATACAGCGTTGTACAAAGAACACACTCCATAACTTTAACAACAACCACATAGGTATCCGAAACATCTGCACTCGGGAAAGGAACATCACTAGACACTCAACCATAATATGCAGAGCATGAAGCAATAGCTAAACCACTCCACATGGGAAACCTTCTTGGAAAAAAAGAGATGAAGGCAGCATTGGAAGACTCAAGAGCACACACAGTATATAGAGGACGTCTGTCTAGGCAGCCACCAAGTTTTGTCTTAGGAATGGTAGATATAAACCTGGACGAATTAACTACCCTGGCTCTGAGGTATTACCAAGGATTACTAAGATTACCAAACCTGGACGATTAACTCCCCTGGCTATACTTAGGATGAGAGTAAAAAACAGTTCTCTGTGCGGTTTTTGTCCTATATTCTTGGATATGCTCTGCCCTCGTGTTAAGGAGAACATACGCAGCAATTTTTATCGATGATGACGTCCAACCCCGCCAGGACATGACACCGAGTGATAAACACCTGGTAACACAAAGTGCCACCATTCGGATGATCACCCGGGGACAAGTCCCAGAAACCCCAGGTTGGGTTATATTAGAGGCTCCGGTATCAGCCAATGTGGGGCTTTAAAACAATAACAACAACAAAATGTGTTCCACGTTAGGACGCACGCCTAATGCTAGTAATTTTTATCGAATTTCAACCAAAGTGTCGTTAAACCGGTCATGTCTTCTTCTGTACCGTAACATGGTATACCCATATACCCTTACCCGGGAAGCCAAACGGGTTTGGTGGCCTTCTCGTCTGCCTTTCGGTTCGAGATTCATACGTGCGAATTCCCATTGAGCGATGTATTTATTTATTGTGTGTGTGTGCGTGTGCACGCACGCGCTAGCGCGCATTTGTGTGGTGAAAATTGACCAAGTTTCTCGATCTACCTTAAAACTGGCAATCGGAAATACTGAGCAAAATAACAGCGACCATGAATATAGTAATCACATCATCCACGAAGTCCTGACAGGTCTAAAAATATACAGCTTGTACCACACACTCACTACCCAGAGGTCAAGGCGGGTACAACAGTCCTTTAATATCCCTGTTCTCTTTTCTCTCTGGTTGCAGTATTTAGATGAGTTTTTCCCCAACCTTTTTGTGCCATACCCCATCTAAGCCTTCCCAAAGTTCTTGTCCCCCCTCTCTCCATGCTACTTAAACTATGGACGAGTCCATTTCGAATGCCCCCCCCCCCTTTTTTTTTTCCTGTTGAGCGTGGCTCCAAAGTTGGGAAACTCTGCATCTAGATTCTGCCACACTCTAACATTCCGAGCCAAACTTATTGATTTTGCTTTCAGTTTGTGTGCTTCTATTCTAGTGATGGAGTTGCTGATTTCATCTCTCTGTGGAAGATGGTAGAGTTTGGGCATTCATTTGCCAATTGTCATCGCGATGTTTGATCAGAGAAAACCCAGGCCAGAGACTACACTGGTCCTCTTGTCCCATGACCTCTCCGTTCTGCTCCGCTATAGGTTTTCAGATTGTTGTTTTGTCAAGAGATCTATTACACATCTTCCCAGTGTAACGATGTTGTATAAATCATCATTTATAAATAATCCTGTAAAAATGTGAATGCATTAATTATTCTTATAAATCATAATGTATAAATAATTATTATAAAGAACTCTGCATAAATCTTACCGTAAAAATATTTTTTTTTGGGGGGGGGGGGGGGGGGGGGTAAGTGAGTCTAACAAAATATCCATTCATTAACTATATCTACTTATTAGTGTTATTAGTGGAGTCAACTTTATTTTTGTTCCGGGACACGCAGGCTTCGATGGAAATGAAAGAGCTGACAGGTTGGCTGGATCCGCTATCACTACCGACGGTCAGCCTACGGATCATGCTGATATTATTAATGCCCACATAGAAATGGGAAGGATAGAGGACTTTGGTGGCAGTGAATCCACATCACTCGCCAGAATGGCAGACTTGGGAATTAAGATCGGCACAGCAAAAAAACGAGACGCACACCAGACACGCCAGAAGACTTGTTAATCAACATAGAACTGGTACTATTAACCATCGGACGTTGGGGTTCATACTCAAGGGAGGATCTGAGCACCTATGGACATGTCCGGAGTGCAATGAGGATAACCCAACTAACTAACTAACTAACTAACTAACTAACTAACTAACTAACTAACTAACTAACTAACTAACTAACTAACTAACTAACTAACTAACTAACTAACTAACTAACTAACTAACTAACTAACTAACTAACTAACTAACTAACTAACTAACTAACTAACTAACTAACTAACTAACTAACTAACTAACTAACTAACTAACTAACTAACTAACTAACTAACTAACTAACTAACTAACTAACTAACTAACTAACTAACTAACTAACTAACTAACTAACTAACTAACTAACTAACTAACTAACTAACTAACTAACTAACTAACTAACTAACTAACTAATTACTTATTAGTACACAATGAGTATCAGAATGTTTTGCATGACGTTTAGGCTAGAGAGCAAATTAATCGGGAAAACCCCCTCAGCACTGGAAAAACAACAACAACAGTAGAGTAAATGTTGCATTGATGACATACAATCTGTAACATTCTGAGAGCATCATGAAGCTGTCAGTGAAAGGTGAATTGATGGAAGACATGTAAGATGGAAAAATCTGTTTGGTATTTATTTTTAAATGCCATTGCAGAACCGACCTCATCATTTGTGTGTGTTTATGTTGTACTAGGCAATTTTATGTTCAGTAGTTTACAGTAGTTTACCAAAATGATTTAGAAAACTTATTAACCTCACTCCAAAGAAATAGTGAAAATCATAACTTATTTCTTAACATAGCAAAAACAAAGATAATGCATACAAACAAAACTGCCATGGAGAAGGAAATATATGTTAATGAGGAAAGATTGGAAGTGGTGGAAAATTTCGAATATCTTGGGTCACTGGTTACCAACAATGGTGACACAATGAAAGAAATTAAACGGCGACTATCAATTGCTCTTCAAAGACTAAAACAACTGAATAAATTATGGAATTGTACAGATAGAATTACAAAGGTCAGATTTTTAAGAGCATGCATTTTTCCCTTTGCAACATACACCTGTTAGACCTGGACACTTACTAAACAAGCGGAACAGCGCATAAATGCATTTGAATATAAATGTTACAGACAGGTTCTAAGAATATCTTGGGTAAAGAAAAGAACAAATGCATCCATACTTCAAGTGCTGAATATTGAAGAGGGTTGGCTAGTAAAGACAATAAAACAAAGAAAATTGAAATATTTTGGTCACTTGAAACGTCATGGAAGTCTAGAGAGAACAATAATGGAGGGGTATATGCCTGGGAAGAGAGGAAGAGGAAGGCCAAGTAGAAGATGGGTGCAGGATGTGGCAGATGATCTCCAGATGGGTGTATCAGACGCAGGACATCTTGCTCAGGATAGGAAGGTTTTCCGGAGTGTTGTTATGGCAGCGAGGTTCCGCGAGGGACATGCTACTGAATGAATGAATGAGTTTACCACTGCTTTCTGGACAGTCAGCTCTTGATAGTTTTTTTTAAAAAGTCAGAACAAAGCAGTCTGCTGCCAAATGGCTAGCACTTGTAATCAGAATACCTCAGAATTATGAAGCCTGTTTGCAACTCCTAAACCACAGATGCTGACAAAATAATATAGATTCCTGAAAAAAACCATATTGTAATGAAAAGTCAAAGACATTGGATAAAGGAATAGATCAGAATACAAGTGGGCAACTACCAAGAGGTGAAGGAATAGACAGGGATACAAGTGGGCAACTACCAAGAGATGAAGGAATAGACAGGGATACAAGTGGGCAACTACCAAGAGATGAAGGAATAGATAGGAATACAAGTGGGCAACTACCAAGAGGTGAAGGAATAGACAGGAATACACGTGGGCAACTACCAAGAGATGAAGGAATAGACAGGGATACAAGTGGGCAACTACCAAGAGATAAAGGAATAGACAGGAATACAAGTGGGCAACTACCAAGAGATGAAGGAATAGACAGGGATACAAGTGGGCAACTACCAAGAGATAAAGGAATAGATAGGGATACAAGTGGGCAACTACCAAGAGATGAAGGAATAGATAGGGATACAAGTGGGCAACTACCAAGAGATAAAGGAATAGATAGGGATACAAGTGGGCAACTACGAAGAGATGAAGAAATAGATAGGGATACAAGTGGGCAACTACCAAGAGATAAAGGAATAGATAGAGATACAAGTGGGCAACTACCAAGAGATGAAGGAATAGAGAGGGATACAAGTGGGCAGCTACCAAGAGATAAAGGAATAGACAGGGATACAACTGGGCAACTACAAGAGATGAAGGAATAGATAGAGATACATGTAGGCAACTACCAAGAGATGAAGGAATAGATAGGGATACAGGTGGGCAACTACCAAGAGATAAAGGAATAGAGAGGGATACAAGTGGGCAGCTACCAAGAGATAAAGGAATAGACAGGGATACAAGTGGGCAACTACCAAGAGATGAAGGAATAGATAGGGTTACAAGTGGGAAACTACCAAGAGATAAAGGAATAGATAGAGATACAAGTGGGCAACAACCAAGAGATGAAGGAATAGATAGGGATACAAGTGGGCAACTACCAAGAGATAAAGGAATAGATAGAGATACAAGTGGGCAACTACCAAGAGATGAAGGAATAGATAGCGACACAAGTGGGCAACTACCAAGAGATGAAGGAATAGATAGGGATACAAGTGGGCAACTACCAAGAGATAAAGGAATAGATAGGGATATAAGTGGGCAACTACCAAGAGATGAAGGAATAGATAGGGATACAAGTGGGCAACTACCAAGAGATGAAGGAATAGATAGGGATACAAGTGGGCAACTACCAAGAGATAAAGGAATAGATAGGGATATAAGTGGGCAACTACCAAGAGATGAAGGAATAGATAGGGATACAAGTGGGCAACTACCAAGAGATAAAGGAATAGATAGGGATATAAGTGGGCAACTACCAAGAGATGAAGGAATAGATAGGGATACAAGTGGGCAACTACCAAGAGATAAAGGAATAGATAGGGATATAAGTGGGCAACTACCAAGAGATGAAGGAATAGATAGGGATACAAGTGGGCAACTACCAAGAGATAAAGGAATAGAGAGGGATACAAGTGGGCAGCTACCAAGAGATAAAGGAATAGACAGAATACAAGTGGGCAACTACCAAGAGATGAAGGAATAGATAGGGATACAAGTGGGCAACTACCAAGAGATGAAGGAATAGATAGGGATACAAGTGGGAAACTACCAAGAGATAAAGAGGAGCGTGTCTGAAGGCTCAACCAGAGGAGGAGATAACAAGCAGTGAAGTTTTATTGCAGCTAACTTTCATTGTGGAGAGGGCACCTAATCGATCAATGGACTTTAGCTATATTTTTACTATATTTGTAGTAATTGTCCTGACCTTGATTTATTTACAGACTGAATACCTGACAAGTTAATTCTTTGATGCATTCTGGCGTCTTCTGCGAGATAGAGCATTCATGATAGCAGTTTCAGATAATAAACCTGTTACAATGCACAGGTGAGTCATAACGAATTAGATGTTTTTAACCTGCAGGACTGCTTGTTACCTGAAGGTCTGATATCACAGCCACTTTCTAACTTTATTTCTGATATTTGTCCAATGGGAAGAAATCACATAAAACCCCATTCAGCTGTATAAAGTACTGTAGTTTAAAAGACCAAATGGAAGGCAAATTTCTCGTTTGCTTGGATATATGGATGGGGTAAGACAAGAACAGTGACTAGGTCTGTGATTCTGGTGGTCATGTGAAATGGTGAAACATGACTGCATACATGTATCAGCAGGGTATATGATGATGAAAATGATAATAAAGAACCCCACAGCCAAACTCAGTATTCCAGTGATGTACCTCTGTTGTGTTCGTTTTTCAGTATTTTGATGAATGTTGCAATAATGCTAGTTTATCAGTTTGAAATAACTCAGATGAGAGCATGTTAGACTGGAGGTCTAAAGGTCCCTGGTTCAATCCTGGGTTTCGGCAAATATCAGGTGGCCAGCTTTACGTCCTTAGTTTCAACAAATATAAGGGAATCAGTTTTAAGTCCTCGGTTAAATCCTGAGTTTCAGCAAATATCAGGGATCAGCTTTAGGTCCTTGGTTCAATCCTGGATTTCAGCAAATATCAGGGAACCAGTTTTAGGTCTTTGGTTTAATCTAGGATTTCATAAAATATTAGGGACCAGTTTTAGGTCCTTGGTTCAGTCCTGAGTTTCAGCAAATATCAGGGATCAGTTTTAGGTCTTTGGTTTAATCTAGGATTTCATAAAATATTAGGGACCAGTTTTAGGTCCTTGGTTCAGTCCTGAGTTTCAGCAAATATCAGGGATCAGTTTTAGGTCTTTGGTTTAATCTAGGATTTCATAAAATATTAGGGACCAGTTTTAGGTCCTTGGTTCAGTCCTGAGTTTCAGCAAATATCAGGGATCAGCTTTAGGTCCTTGGTTCAATCCTGAGTTTCAGCAAATATCAGGGATCAGCTTTAGGTCCTTGGTTCAATCCTGAGTTTCAGCAAATATTAGGGATCAGCTTTAGGTCCTTGGTTCAATCCTGAGTTTCAGCAAATATTAGGGATCAGCTTTAGGTCCTTGGTTCAATCCTGAGTTTCAGCAAATATTAGGGATCAGCTTTAGGTCCTTGGTTCAATCCTGAGTTTCAGCAAATATCAGGGATCAGCTTTAGGTCCTTGGTTCAATCCTGAGTTTCAGCAAATATCAGGGATCAGCTTTAGGTCCTTGGTTCAATCCTGAGTTTCAGCAAATATCAGGGAACCAGTTTTAGGTCTTTGGTTTAATCTAGGATTTCATAAAATATTAGGGACCAGTTTTAGGTCCTTGGTTCAGTCCTGAGTTTCAGCAAATACAGGTGGTCAGCATTTTACACGTGGAGCAGCGGACACAGTCGTTAGAACACCTGGATGCTCATGAGGATGAGGTGATGGACGTTTTCTTCTGTCATGGCAAAGATAAACATCTACTATCCTACCAGCTGTTTGTGGCGTCTGCACTAGTCATGAAGTTCTAAATCCTCCGGCTCAAGTCTACCTTTCCCATCCATCCTACGCTACCCTAAAAAGTGGAAGTAAAATAAGATTAATAAATAATAATTTATGATTGAAAGAAGGCAGGTAAGGCACCACTTAATACCAGACATAGAACATATAACAGAAGGTGCAAAAATGAGAAAATCAAGTGAAAAGTAAATAATAAGCACTAACAAATAATAAAGAGCAGAATGCAACAATAAAAGGCTTTAGTTTATGAAATAAAAAATTAAAAAACCTATTATGAAACAAGACGTCGCCATTGCAAGTTGCAAAATGGAATTTTTTATGTTAACCGAACCAATTTTAGTATCTGGTTGTTAATTCTGGACAGGAGCAAACAAACCAGAAAAAAAATCTTTTGAAGCTACAGAAATGTGGTTTTATGACAGGATGCTGAAAATACCTGGGCAGCCAAATTGAGCAATCTAAATGTTGAAATTCCTCTTAACGAAAAGTCACATTCATTTTTTTTAAAAGTGAGAAAAAGGTAGCCATTACTATTATACGCATTATGAAAACAAATAAAGCTGTCACATTGTAATCACTGAAAAGAAAGATTGACAACAGAGATATAAAATCTGAAATGAAATTGTTTTCTGGTGTAGATCGGTTTTCTGATGTAGATCGGGAGCACAATCACCCATGCCTGTATTAGAAGGGCACTTCATGATAATTGTGGTTATGTGCATTAATATCCATCTCGTAAAATAGTATATATTACCAAACTAACAACAATAAACAAGGTAAACTGACAAATAAAGAAAACAATACAGTTGCCCTGTGATAACTCTGGCATGGGAACTAATGAAGTGGCTTGATTTCTTGCCCGTTGACTCAGTTGTGATCCAGTCTACTTCAAGGCAAGCACTTTTATCTATTCATCAGGACTACCAGGTTAGGTCAGTCTAAAATAGACACCAGGAGTTTTTTTTTTTTTTTAAAGTGAAGATGGCTGGTAGGTGTTGATAGGCTAAACATATTTGGCTAGCACCATATACCCAACAGACTGCATTGCCAGAACAGGAATAGTTAACATTAATCTTTTGTTATAAGTTAGTAGGGAGAGTTTGTTTCAATACTCACCTGCAGATCTGAAAAGTGCAGATCTGATTGGAGATGGACTTTTTTTTTTTTTAAATGACTTTGACTGCCAGGTTGATCCAGCCTTAACTCTTTGAGTCCCAAGGAACGCATCATACGTTCATAGGTTCCTACTACATAGAAGCCCATTAAATGCATGATGCGCTGATTCTATGTCTCTTTTAGCTACCCCTTGGGCCTGTGATGCTAAACACTCTGGGACTCAAAGAGTTAAATAAGTACCAGGAAAAGTCCTGGAAGTAACGGCAGTCGGCAGGATGTTGACCACATCACCCACTGAGTGCCGATTGGTCTATAAAACCAGTCAGGACACCCATAGGTCTAGCCCTATATGCCCAATATGCCTGAAGGCTTGGAAAACACATTACTTTTGCTTTTCTTATTCTTCCTGGACAGTTGTGTGTCAGTACAAACAAGTCCTAGCATTGATTGGCAGTCATATGGTTTTACTAGGTAGTTTATTGTTCAGTAGTTTCAAACTGCTTTCTCAGCAAATGATGATGCTAATGCAATTGTCAGAATCGAAGTGATTTGCCACCAGATTGCTTGCAGCTGACCTTTGAACTCCAGTATGTGTTGGCTACCACTGGGCCACAGAAGCTGACTTGTTAATTGAAAAGTTACATTCATGAATCAATGCTATCAATCAATTAATCAGGTGCCATCTCCATAGTGGTGGTTGGCTGCAATGGATCTCCAACCCTCTCTGTCTCTTGTCTTGGCTGTGTCACATTGCTATTAGATTGCTTTTCATCTGTCTTTTTAAAATTGTCCTATCATATTGCTGTCAGATTGCTTTTAATCCGTCTTTTAAAATTCCATATCAGATTGCTTTTCATCTATCTTTTAATATGGTCCTCCAACTTGTACTGTTGTCTACCTCTTGTTCTCTTACCTTTGAGCGCCCTCCCCTCTTCCCCCCACCCCAGTATGTATTTTGAAAGAGTGTTGTCTTTTAGTGTGGAAAAAATATTCAAATTGTCTCTTTTGTATTTCTTTCAGTAACTCTGTTTTCATTCACAGTCCCTTCAGAACCTTGATTTTTAAATTGTGTATGGTGCGTGCACGTGTGGGTGTGTGTGTGTGTGTGTGTGTGTGTGTGGGTGTGTGTGGGGTGTGTGTGTGGATGTGTGTGTGGGTGTGTGTGGGTGTGGGTGTGTGTGTGTGGGTGGGTGTGTGTGGGTGTGTGTGGGTGGGTGTGGATGGGTGTGTGTGGGTGTGTTTCCCTTTATTACAGCCTATTCTTCTGTATATTCACATCTCTAGGGACTCCTGTCTAGTTGCTTGTTCATTGTCCTGGTCTCTGCACCATAAGGCAGGGTTAAGGATTCAATGTATTTGACAATAGGGTGTATGCAATGCCAAGGACCTGTTAGCCACCTAAGTTGAACCCTGATCTAAAGGACCTGTATGTTGTGTGTACAAGAACAAGATGCTCAAACTGCACTTTCATGCTGAACCTTTTTACAACTGATCTTGCAGATTTGCCGATTGCACAGATGGCTGCCCAGATGGCGGAGGTCATTGTGACGCAGATGGCAGTCCAAACATGGCAAGGGTTTGCATCAACACAACACCCTCTCCTATAATATCTGTAAGTCTGGGTTTGTCCTGTCCACTGCTGTTAACAATGATTTCATTCAACAGAGTTTAATTGTCAAAGGATCAACTTCATTACACTGAGTTTCATTCCAAACAGGCTGTCTAGTTCCAAGGACAATGCCCAGAAATCTTCCTCAAAAATTACACGTGTGAGTTGTATGATGTAGTCTGAGATTGAATACATGACCTTCAGTGCATGAGTCAGACAAAGACCACTTAGTCATGGACACTCCTCTGTGACAAAAGTTAATGCAGGGGAAGGTTAACCAATGGATGTTATGCAACTTCTCTAGATGTGATGGCATTAGAAAGTTTCATAATTTTTAAATCCTATTATTAACTGTAAGATTGCTTGCTGACTCACAGTTTTATGATTCAAATCAGCATCAAGGCATATTTTTTTAAGTATTGACTGCTTCACTCAGTCAAAAATGGATACAGGGAAATGTCCTGGAAAGTGAAGATAGCCAGCTTGATATGGTCAACATTGAGTGCTACTGGTCTATAAACATATGGGTCCAGACTTTACATCCTATATGCCAATAACATGAGACATGATTGCTTTTATAACTTATGCTGTGAATTTAAAATTCTTAGAAAACCACAAGTCAAGAAGAAAATACTCACATTCTTCAATACATATATTTATTGAAAAAAAAACAACCTGCCATACATATTTTTACTGATGATCAAAGTATTTTTCGTAGGCTTACAACAAATAATGTTGATTTTCACATGAGTACGGACAATAAGAGCAGTGTCCGTTCAGGCGTTGCGAGTCTGACTCATAATACCAGCGTACTGTGATCGAAACCCACTGCTGGCTGCATGGATTTTTATCATGGTATGGGGCGTCACAGGTTGACCCAGCCTTAAATGGGTACCAGGATGTGCTGTCCTAGGGAAGTAAAGAGGGCCGGCGTAATGCTGACCACGTTACCCACTGATTGCTGATGGTCTGTAAAAAATATGGGCGCTCTTCCCATATGCCCAATACGCCTGAGGCATGAAAAGGGATCTTTACCTCTTTACTTTACTGACAATAATAGTTTTTTTTCTCCATAGAATTAACATAAAATTGGCAGCACCATTCATATGTTTCCTGGCAAATAAAGTGTCATTTGAAAAAGTAGTATCACACCATTTCCACAAATCATTATCATGTAGCTGGTCTTTTGCAGAAGTTCGCTGTCATTACCACACAAAATAGACACCCAATCCCTCCCAAACCTCCTGCTTCTGAAACTTTCATGCTCAGGATGCTCTTGAGATCTGTGTCCACAACTGTTCTGGTTGACCTCCACCTCTTCTTCCATGAACAATTCCCTTCTTTTCTGTTCTCACCAAACAAATATGACATGGAATATCACTGAAGTGTGTCAGTTTATCAGACATGATACAGTTCATGAGCCAGTTTCCCTTGCTGTTCGGAATGTGAGGAATGGGATTATTTTTATGCTTCTTATTTTCACACAAAAAACAGAGACAAATTATGAAACTGAGATCAGTACAAATAATGTATGAGAGTTTTAATTAACATTTCTTCTCAACTACAGCTAGAGAACCAAAAGCCTGCCTACTGTGATGGCATTGGATCTGATTCAGCCCTCACGACTCACAGGAACAGACGCAAGCAAATTCCCGAGAAGCCCAACATGAGTCTTAACCTGTGGAACTTTATGAAGAATGCCATAGGCAAAGAGTTATCCAAGATTCCTATGCCGGTAAATGAGGACTTTTATTGACTTTTCTAACACAGCCACACAAATGCACATGCTCACATGTAAACAAAGACACACCAACATGTACTTATTATGTTCATATGAATATATTAGTGTATCTATGCTTATCAGTCCATCAGCAGGTACACACAACTGTTTGGAAGCAGGGATTTACCTGAAGCCTGCAGGTGGGAAGTTCTGATGCACTCAGTCTACATTTCTGATCTGCCTCTTCTTCTTCTTCTCTTCCACCTTGTACCTCATCGAAGTGTCGGGGGGAGATGTAATGTTCATTGATGAGCTCTGTCAAGAGCACTATTAAGACTGATGTTCATTTCTGTAAGGCTGTTCTTAATGCCATCACTCCATCTTTTCTGAGATCTTCCACTCGCTCTATACCCATTGTAATGTTTTAGCGTGATCTGCTTCCACATGAAATATTTGGACCCTTGGGAAAAGCTCTCAAGGGACATATATGTCACACTGACACACTGACATACTGCCACACTGACACACTGACATACTGCCACACTGACATACTGACACACTGACATACTGACACATTGACATACTGACACACTGACACACTGACATACTGACACACTGACATACTGCCACACTGACATACTGACACACTGACATACTGACACACTGACATACTGACACACTGACATACTGCCACACTGACACACTGACACACTGACATACTGACACACTGACATACTGACACACTGACATACTGACACACTGACATACTGACACACTGACATACTGACACACTGACATACTGCCACATGGACATACTGACACACTGAAATACTGACACACTGACAGACTGACACACTGACATACTACCACACTGACATATTGACACACTGACATACTGACACACTGACATACTGACACACTGACATACTGATATACTGACATACTGACACACTGACACACTAACATACTGACATACGGACAAACTGACACACTGACACACTGAAATACTGACACACTGACACACTGCCACACTGACATACTGACACACTGACATACTACCACACTGACATATTGACACACTGATAAACTGACACACTGACATACTGACACACTGATATACTGACATACTGACACACTGACACACTAACATACTGACATACTGACAAACTGACACACTGACACACTGACATACTGACATACTGACATACTGACACACTGACATACTGACACACTGACATACTGCCACACTGACACATTGACATACTGACACACTGACATACTGACACACTAACATACTGACACACTGACACACTGACATACTGACACACTGACACACTGACAGACTGACATACTGACAGACTGACATACTGACACACTGACATACTGACATCAAGACAGCTATGAAAGAGATGGTCCAGTGAGCAGCTTTCTTTCAAAGGTTATCCACCATCTCCAAAACACTGGGATATATTTCTTAATTCCACCAGCAGCATCTTATGAAGCAGTTGCTTCTTAACAGTTGCTAACATACATTTCATACATTTGTTATAATTCATTTGGAGTGGGTCTAATTTAATCACACTCCTATAGGTAAACTTCACTAAGATATTTACTCCTTCTCTTGTACAGGTGAACTTCAATGAACCATTATCCATGTTGCAAAGAATCATGGAGGAGATGGAATACTCTGAAATCCTAGATCAGGCCGCACGCTGCACAGACTCTACAGAACAGATGGCCTGGGTGGCTGCCTTTACTGTATCATCATACGCGACAACTGTGTACAGGGTTGGAAAACCTTTCAACCCACTGCTGGGAGAGACTTATGAGTTTGACAGAATGGAAGACCTTGGTTGGAGAGGCATTTCTGAGCAAGTGAGATCACATGAGTCTTATTTTCTGGGAGAAAATATAATAATTTATTTCACCGTCTTCTTCTCTTTTTCCAGTTACTACAACGAAGACACTGTGTTCTGTTTCTAATGGTCTATTTAAGTTAGTCTTCATTTCTCTAAGGCTTTTATTACCACAGTTTTCCCACAAGTAGCATAGTCTTTCCCTCACTCTTGGTTCACTATAAACTCAAAATTGGCTCTGTGTGGTTGCTAGTACCAGCGTGTTCTCATCAGATGGCCAAACCATTTCATATGTTGCTCTTGACTGAAATGTGTGTCTGGTTTCAAACCAAGAGCTCTTCGAATTTCTTCATTTTAAATTACATCTCTCCTTGCATTGTTATATTTGCAGCTCTCTAAAGACATCTAGTCTGTTATGATATTGCACTGAGTTGTTTTAGCAAAGGTCTGTGTTCAGCCAAAATATAGTTATAAAATCTGCTCTTGCAGACAAAGGTATCATGTTTCAATAGTGCCAATCATTCCAGTACTTGATTTACCTTTTGCACATTGTATACTTCTGTGTATAGTCTCTATCTATTTTATCACTGATTTGTAACAGTTTTTTTTCTCCAACATCTATTCTCTGCAACTCATTGACTGATTTAAAAATCGACATCATAGCCCTCTGGGCATACTCTGTAACAACTATTCTCTGTAACAACTATTCTCTGTAACAGCTATTCTCTGTAACAACTATTTTCTGTAACAACTATTCTTTGTAACAACTATTCTCTGTAACAACTATTCTCTGTAACAGCTATTCTCTGTAACAACTATTCTCTGTAACAACTATTCTCTGTAACAACTATTTTCTTTAACAACTATTATCTGTAACAACTATTCTCTGTAACAATTATTTTCTGTAACAACTATTCTCTGTAACAACTAATTTCTGTGACAACTATTTTCTGTGACAACTATTCTCTGTGACAACTATTCTCTGTAACAACTATTCTGTGTAACAACTATTCTCTGTAACAACTATTCTCTGTAACAGCTATTTTTTCTGTAACAACTATTCTCTGTAGCAACTATTCTCTGTAACAACTATTCTCTGTAACAACTATTCTCTGTAACAACTATTCTCTATAACAACTATTCTCTGTAACAACTATTCTCTGTAACAGCTATTCTCTGTAACAACTATTCTCTGTAACAACTATTCTCTGCAACAACTATTCTCTATAACAGCTATTCTCTGTAACAACTATTCTCTGTAACAACTATTTTCTTTAACAACTATTTTCTGTAACAACTATTCTCTGTAACAACTAATTTATGTGACAACTATTTTCTGTGACAACTATTCTATGTGACAACTATTCTCTGTAACAACTATTCTCTGTAACAACTATTCTGTGTAACAACTATTCTGTGTAACAACTATTCTCTGTAACAGCTATTTTTTCTGTAACAACTATTCTCTGTAACAACTATTCTCTGTAAAAACTATTCTCTGTAACAGCTATTCTCTGTAACAACTATTTTTTGTAACAACTATTCTCTGTAACAACTATTCTCTGTAACAACTATTCTCTGTAACAGCTATTCTCTGTAACAACTATTCTCTGTAACAACTATTCTCTGTAACAACTATTCTCTGTAACAACTATTTTCTTTAACAACTATTTTCTGTAACAACTATTCTCTGTAACAATTATTTTCTGTAACAACTATTGTATTCTCTGTAACAACTAATTTCTGTGACAACTATTCTCTGTGACAACTATTCTCTGTAACAACTATTCTCTGTAACAACTATTCTCTGTAACAACTATTCTCTGTAACAGCTTTTTTTAATGTAACAACTATTCTCTGTAACAACTATTCTCTGTACCAACTAATCTCTGTAACAACTATTCTCTGTAACAACTATTCTCTGTAACAACTATTCTCTGTAACAACTATTCTCTGTAACAGCTATTCTCTGTAACAGCTATTCTCTGTAACAACTATTCTCTGTAACAACTCTTCTCTGTAACAACTATTCTCTGTAACAACTATTCTCTGTAACAACTATTCTCTGTAACAACTATTCTCTGTAACAAAGATTTTTGCCTTGAATATATGCCATCTCCACAATGAAGGTTGGCTACAGTGTACCTCTGCTGTCTGAGAGAATGTGCACTGTGAAGCCCAGTCTCCTCCACGGTGCAACTCTCCTACCATTGTCTGAGAGAATGTGCACGGTGAAGCCCAGTCTCCTCCACGGTGTGACTCTCCATTGTCTGAAATCTGTGAGAACAGTTATCTATAACAAAATGATCTTTAACAGTTATTCTCTTAAATATCTGTTCTCTGTAACCTTTATACTGTAATACAAATTCCTAATTTAATTATTACAATTTTGAAAACTGTTCCAGGTATCCCATCATCCTCCTATGCTGGCCACACATGTTGACGGAAGAGAGTGGACCACCTGGCAAGAATTCACCATGACAACCAAATTCAGGGGGAAATATCTTCAGATTATTCCTATGGGTACGTTTCCTGTACTTATATAAGCTGCTAGTCTACAAAAAACATAACTACATTAATTTTGAGATCATCATCAAGTACCTTGATGATAAATAAAGGCGGTCGTAGTTCGTCATATCAGATTATGATCAAAATCACAAATCAAACCTCTATTATTGTCCTTCCTATGACCTGTTGTCAGGCCATCTTGGTATTCATTACTTTGTCTTTCCTTTGCTCCATTTCTACAAATTTTGACCGCCGTCAGAAAGCTGTTGTGTTTTTTTCCCTTCGTAACATGCCCACATTTTCTCAATTGGAAGCTAATTTATTTCAGAAGATCTTTTCTGTCTGTCTGTTGTGTCCTCATAATTCTTTTGTAAAGTAGCTACTTCAGTAAAATTTATAAAATGCTCTCTGCACCAATAAAACCAGCACAGTTAGATAGCTGTAAACAATCTCTTTCCAATGGTACCTCATTTAGGCTTGTATGTCATTTCTGAGCTGAGATATGTAGGTTTTTGTGGAGATGAGATGTAAGAAACAGCCGCTAAAACTTGTGACCCAGAAACAAGAAGTTTTTTGACTGCGCAACCTACTGCGCAGTTCTGTATCGGCTTTGTTTACACTGGACTGTCATTGGACAAGATGGCAGGCAATGAGACACAGCAATTGGCTGAGCTAGCGATTGCCTGAAAAATGTCACTGTACATCTACCTAGCCACCGTTCAGAAAGAAATGTTTATACACAAATGTAAAATTGGACAGAGAATTCAATTATAACTAGCATTACCAGGACGAGTAACAGTTAATGCCTAAAGCCAACCTGAAAAACTTATCGCTATTTTCAATCAAACTGATGTAACAGAAAAACAGAGGACGTCCGGCTGTTGTAGACATGCGCTGTTAATCGGATTCCTTCCTGCTGTTTTCAGCCATTTAGAGTGGGTGAAAATCACACCAATCCAAAAATTTCATGAGAGATTAGGACCCATCCCGAAACCCCAGCCGACATTTCCGAAACAAGTTTCAAACGGTTTCCATGGTAACGGAAATTGTCGAAAAGATCGCAAATTTCCGAAACTGTAGTCCCTATGTAAAGCAACATCTCGAGGGCTTTCAGATAATTTTTCTCCAATCTGTATTTTGCCCATAATTCCCTTCCGTAAATCAGGGTTGACTCTAGACAGCAGTTAACTCTTTCAGATCTCATCGTAGATGCCTTATGAGGACTTAGCCACAATAAGTTACGCATATATGCATTACGTTCACCGAGGCAGCATATATCTTAGAACACAAAACATAGTTTTTGGAACTTCAACCTAATTAATAATGTTTCTTCTCAAAAATCAGATCACATAATGTGTTGTCTGGGACACTTGGGTAGTAATCACACTTGGGCAGTGAAGGGTATATACAAGATAATGCTGTTGCTAACCAATTATATACAAGATAATGCTGTTGCTAACCAATTATATACAAGATAATGCTGTTACTAGGTTTGTTGACCATTTATATACAAGATAATGCCGTTACTAGGTTTGTTGACCATTTATATACAAGATAATGCTGTTACTAGGTTTGCTTACCTTTTATATGCAAAATAATGCCATTGTGAGGTTTGTTGACCATTTATATACAATATAATACTGTTACTAGGTTTGTTGACCATTTATATACAAGATAATGCCGTTACTAGGTTTGTTGACCATTTATATACAAGATAATGCTGTTACTAGGTTTGTTGACCATTTATATACAAGATAATGCCGTTACTAGGTTTGTTGACCATTTATATACAAGATAATGCTGTTACTAGGTTTGCTTACCTTTTATATGCAAAATAATGCCATTGTGAGGTTTGTTGACCATTTATATACAATATAATACTGTTACTAGGTTTGTTGACCATTTATATACAAGATAATGCCGTTACTAGGTTTGTTGACCATTTATATACAAGATAATGCTGTTACTAGGTTTGCTTACCTTTTAATATGCAAAATAATGCCATTGTCAGGTTTGTTGACCATTTATATTCAAGATAATGCTGTTACTAGGTTTGCTTACCTTTTATATGCAAAATAATGCCATTGTCAGGTTTGTTGACCATTTATATACAAGATATTTCCTTTTACTAGGTTTGCTTACCATTTATATGCAAGATATAATTGCCATTGTCAGGTTTGCTTACCATTATCGTTCCATTTAGATTTGTTAGTCCAAGTAGCATTGTCAGAAGTCTCACATCATTCTTGTTGGATCTCTGTCAGCATTCACTGTGGGAAATCGTACACCAGTTACACTAGACTTTGTTGAGATTTGTTACTGTTCAAGTTTACTGACGTTCTACTGTATACGTCATTTATCATTATAATTTTTACATTGACTTGTTTGTCATCAACACGTAGCACTCCCATGCTTCAAGTCAGGACCTGCACATCTCAGTGGGGATTCCAAGCCTTTAAAAGACTAGTTCAAAGCACATCACAGGAAAGGGGCAATTGTAGGGTTATCCATTTGCTGTGAGGCTATCAATTTACTGTGACGTTATCCATTTGCTGTGAGGCTATCAATTTACTGTGAGGTTATCCATTTGCTGTGAGGCTATCAATTTACTGTGAGGTTATCCATTTGCTGCGAGGTAGGAACTGCAATTAACTGATTATCTGATAAGACGTTTACTGTACAAATCTGGCATTGGAAGCATAAAGTTAATAGAAATATTGTATGTCTCACACAATAACAGACAAAAAAGAGAACAGAAGAACTGCATTTGTGTCCATGAATAAGAATTTATTTGTCTGTATATTGCAGGTATAGCCCACCTTGTTTTCCACAAGTCAGGTAATCATTACACCTGGCGTAAAGTCACTACAACTGTTAACAACATCATCATGGGTAAACTGTGGATGGACAACCATGGAGAAATGGACATCGCTAATTACACAACAGGGGACAAATGTCACCTGAAGTACTACCCCCACAGCTACTTCTCCAATGACAACCCTAGAAAGGTAACATTTCAGTATAACACAATAATTTAGGCACCTTGCATGTCAGCTTCTCTTCCAGTGTTATGTGATGTCACTGTTTGGTTGTAGCCCTCCTCTCATGTTCAAAAAAGCAACACAAATGTCATCAAAATGTCAGATGACAGGAGGACTGGAGTCATGTTTGTTCCAGAACAAGCACTTGAAGAAGATGAAGTTGTATGTATTAGAAAGGTCTGCAGAGGAAGTTGTATGTTATAAGATTACTAGGAGTTTTAAAAAAAGATGAAATTGTGTGTTGTAGAAAGACTAGGGGTTTGAAAAAGAGGAAGTTGTATATTATAAGAAGACTATGGACTTGAAGAAGATGAAGTTGTATGTTTGCAGGAAGAGTGGGCACTTGACAAAGATGTAGTCTTCTTCTTAGTTACTACACATTTCTACACACACACAAAATTGCATCCTTCAGTTCAGTGGAATTTAGTTGTAAAAAACCAGAACAGAGGTAGAGAGACAAAAGTAAACCTCATGCAG
This sequence comes from Candidula unifasciata, assembly GCA_905116865.2. NCBI lineage: Eukaryota > Metazoa > Mollusca > Gastropoda > Stylommatophora > Geomitridae > Candidula > Candidula unifasciata. Next base: position 1,668,746 of record CAJHNH020001503.1, on the reverse strand, counting down.
GGAAATGTTAGAGGTAGAGAAAGTCAGAAAGATCTTTACAATTTAAACAGGTTGGCAGAGACGCAGTATTTTGATCTTATCATATGATAGTTTGAAGTAAACATTATTAGTGATCAAGTAAGCCCAGTGTTCACAAAACCATTATCTGAAATACTCTGCAAAAGTTAACGGTTTTGAACTGAAGACTTCACTATCATTCATACTAACTCTAAAAGAATAATAATTTTTGCAAAATGTGTTACTGATACCTCTTACTTCATAACTGTTTTAAATGTATGTAGAGTTTAACAATTTGTTTATGTAGAGGTCTTTTGCAGAACTCGCTCATCAAGAGTTACTAGAAGTCTTGAGTTGTTGCCAGTTTCAGGAAAAACTTTTATTTTCATGCCCAAGAAGAGTGTAATGTTTGATGGCAACTTTTATATTCCTCTTCTTCCAACATGGCTGATCTATTTCAGTTTCCAGTACACGTTGCTGTTTATCAGCCAGTTGTCTTTAATCTGCAGATCCTGAAGAATATCTATTCTTCTTCCTGCTCCACGATATTCCAACAATTTTGTGGTAACATTGAAGCTAAGAAGTAAAGATTTTCTTATTTATTAATAGCAAATGGTCTAAGTAAACAATTTGCATGTTGCCACATAAGTGTTGCATTAGTTTGCTAATTTAATAAAAGATGAACTCAAAAATTAAAATTCATAACCTTGAAATCAGAAATTCATGCAAAACTATAAATTAACAATTATGTTATTTTATAATCTTCTGAAGATTTTAGAAGCATGTTTTTGTGACATATACTGTCAGGAGCGGTCTGTTTATTGGTACAATTAGTTTTTTTTAATCATTAATGAGCTAATTATTGATTTCCTTCTAAAATAATGACAACTAATTGCATTGATTAAATAAATAAATATTAATTGGTAGACATGAAATCTATTATTGAAATAGAAACAACCTATATATCCCAAATTTAACCCGGATGGGTTGAACAGAATATTGTTGTTTAAGTTACTATTACTATTTCCTTCTGAAGTTTTTACAATCTTATTATTTTTATTTGTCACCTTGTATTGGACTGTTATCTTCTTGGTAAGCTGATCTTATTTGTTTTGTTTTTTTAAATCTTATTAACGTGTCTACCATCATATTTGTTGTTAATGTTAGTTTAATCTTCATTTTGATTGTTCAGAAACCAGACTGATATATTACTTACTCTATTAAACGTACTTATTATGATCACGATCACAATAAATATTTATAAAATCATATCTATTTGCTAACCGTGGACATTAAAATATATTTTTTTTTTAAATGACTCTAACTGACACATGTAGCCTCTCCCCTATCTCCCAATTTTCTGTTGCTGCTTCAATATTTGTTTTAAAATACTATTTAATATTTGAATATTTATTACTTTTTTTTAAACCTTATGTACATATGTAACTGCTTTGTTCTTGATTCAGCATGTTCTAATTTTTTTTCTTGTATCTTCATTACTACAGTTTCAAAATTTTTTATTAACCTTCTACATAGAATGTTGACATTTCATAAATATACCGGTATTGCAGATGCAAACAGCATTAATATACACATCAAATGTCAATAGCAGACACGAAGCAATCAGTAGCACACACACATGTGTTGTAAGGAGATGTTTACAGTAAACATAAATGTCACTAGTACGCAGGCAGTTATCAGCAGTACACATCAAAGTTAATAGTAAACAGATACATCATCAGTTGCATACAGACTGAGAGGTCTGTAGTATGCAAGAATGTATCTTTAGTATACAAACCTTAGTAGGCAGACAGACATCAGTTGTGTGCAGACAGACATCCGTAGCACACATTCAGATTGCTAGCAAAACATAGAATACAAATCTTAGTTGTGAGGGTCTGCATGGTGAAGCCTCATGTTCTCAAGGTGATGGGTTCATTTGTAGATTACAGCTCATGAGTGCAGTTTGTCACACAGCCTTGTGGATTGTTCATCATCAGTTCTCGTTATGCCTAGTGGCACATGAGGCTTCAGAGAGGACTTTCCATGCTTTCCTGTCCTGCGCTTCAGTGCAGTTTTCCATGTCAAAGATGCCGCACTCGGGCCACTTTCCATCGTTTATCTCCATGTTGTTTTTGGGCGCCCCTGTTTTCTCTTTCCCTCTGGTGTCCATGTGAGAGCTGTTTTGGCGGGTATATTAGGATTCATTCTCATAACGTGGCCAAGCCATTTCCATCTTCTCTTAGTTATCATACTGTCTAGAGTTTTCTGGTTTGTGACTTAAAGTAGTTTAGTATTTGAGATTGGATCTGGCCAGACAATTTTGATAATTCTACGTAGACATGTGTGGTGGAAGGTGGACAGCTTGTGTGAATCCTTTTTGGTCATTCTCCAGCATTCCGCTTCATAAAGAAGAACTGGCAAAATGATGCTCTTGTAGAGTCAGAGTTTCGTTCCTCTGCAGTAATTGTTGGATTTCCAGATTTGCCTCATCCTTCCAAAAGCAGCTCTAGCTTTGTTCAGACGTGACTGTATGTCCTCTTCAGTCCCTCCCGGATTGTTGTGGATTGTTACTGGAACAATACAGTTTGTATTCCATGTTAGACTTTTGACAAGGAGCCAGCTATTCTGCAGACAGACTGGGGAAAATGGCATTAAATCTGATGCAATGTAGTAGATTCTCTTACCCTTAAATAATTTAAACCTGTTGCCCCAAGAAGCTCTTCCACATTCCCAACTGTTACTAGTCCCCTAAATGACATGTACCTAGCATCTCTGCAATGTCCTGTCCCCAAGAAGTCTTGGTAATGTCATTGGGGTGTGTTTGTACCTGCTCATATATGGGAAGCCATTTTGATATCCTAATTTGCCCATAGACCTAGAATTCCAGTGAGGTCACAGAACCATGGTATGTGTCAACAACACATTTTCTAGGTCCTTGGAAAATGTATTCTATTTAATGCTTCACTATGATAATCACTCCCTTAATATATTTCACTCTCAGTGATAACTCCCTTAATATATTTCACTCTCTGTTTTTAATTTGTTTTATTGTAGGTATATTTTCCAGAAATACATCAGTGACCTGTGTCTCAAATAGTTGGGTTTTAAAGGATGTTTTTCAGGAATACCTGCAAGTCTCTGTATTTTGTTATTCAAAGTGCTTCCCAGACAAAAAGTTTAAACTTCCAAGTCCTAGCTTGTTCATGATTTCTGGACCCGAAACAAACCAAAAAATCTGTGCCATCTCCACAATGACAGTTGGCTATAGTGTATCTCCTGGTGTCTTTGGGAATATTAGGTGGACAGCCTCAATCTTGCCTATGGCACGACTCATACTACTGTCCATAATCTACGACTCATACAACTGTCCATAATCTATGAACCTTACTACTGTCCATAATCTACGACTCATACTACTGTCCATAAACTACGACTCATACTACTGTCCATAAACTACGACTCATACTACTGTCCATAAACTATGACTCATATTACTGTCCATAAACTACGACTCATACTACTGTCCATAAACTACGACTCATACTACTGTCCATAAACTACGACTCATATTACTGTCCATAAACTACGACTCATACTACTGTCCATAAACTACGACTCATACTACTGTCCATAAACTACGACTCATACTACTGTCCATAAACTACAAGAAGGGTTTTATTTAACCATCCACGACTGGAATCAAACCCTAGTACCACATGGTCATGAAGCAAAAATGTAACACACACCCCCCAAAAAACAAAACATTTGTAGTCGAATCATCCCAATTCTTTGATAAACTGTGATTCTTATTTTTTAGGGGGTATAAATTATTTTGTTTATAAATTATATTTCTTGTACATGTTTCAGCCTATTAAAGTTAATTTTTAACTCTGCCAGACCGCTGTACCGATTTTCCGGTAATTTCCTAACCTGTCACTAAACCGCTGTCTCTAATTTGTGGTACTTTGCATATTACGTGATAAAATGAATAACAAACTACAAATAACCAACCAGTCATGATCAAATCTCATGGTTAGTCATTGTGAATGGCTGCCTACGTGTGTTTGGAGTTACTTTGTATGGTTTACCTTGAAACAATTCTGAAAATTCACAATGAAACAAGCGGCTAATGAACCAAGCATCCTACAGGAAAGTGAAGTAGGTTTAGGCTTGTCACAGTCCAACCGCTGATGGATACTTTGGTTGATTCAGACGGAGGGATCAGAATTTCATGAAGATTATGTTCCCAGTTGAAGTGGCATAGTCAGTGAGAGCTCGAGTGATGAGGAGAATCTTGAAAATTATAGATTTTAAACTAGATCGACAGTAAGAGAAGGGGGGCGTGTCCCTCAAACAGCAACATCTAGTGCTCACTTTGTGAAACAAGGCTGATCCTGCTGGGTGGGTTGTCACACAAAGGTGGAATATTGGCGCTAGATGAAAGATAAACCTATTTTCTACAATGTCTCCAAGTTCTAACCACTTGTTTGCATGTAACTAATATTTTTTGTATATCATGTTGCTTTTTTCGTGTTAATGCCCAGGAGCTCAGGTATAGGGGGCAGTTAGGTTCAGGGCCTCAGGTCTGGTAGGGTTAAAAATTAATCAGACATCTTACAGTATTACTTTTCTGAAAATTGTTAATTCTTTGTGTATATTTTTCGTGGGGTTTGTATGTTTCAATTATTTTAGCTATAAATTTGTTTCATGTGTCCTAAATTTGTTTCTAAATATTCCCTTTTTCTTATTTTAATCCTTGCTGCCATCTTTAGTTTGCTTTTGAACCTTATTTCATTACTGTTTCGCTTAAAGTCTTTTAAATTATACGCCCCAGTAGTCTGTGCTTGTTTGATTCTAGAATAAGTACAGGCAGAGTTTGTTGCTTTAAATCTGTGTATTACAAAAGCTGCATCCCTTTATATTTTCAGTCACTCCAGTTGTATCTACATAGATATGTGCGAATACTCAGTTCCTTCTAGTTTTACTGCCTTAGGTATATGTAAATCCCAGCTACAAACAGTCATATCCACAGAGATATTTGTGAACTGTAGTCAGAATGAGTAATATCCCCATAAATATTTGTGATTCTCAGTTACAGTCCAATAATTTACCAGAGATATACGACCTTGTCTGCTAAACACCCAACACAGCAATATTTAATGTCTGCTTGAATGCTGCTCATAATACTACCCAGTGTCTACTAGTTACTGTGAAGCCAGTGCAGCTGCTAGATCTTGCCTACTGGCCTGAATGTTTTGGGTTTGAGTCCACATTAAGGCAGATTTTCATAATTAACCTAGGGCTTCCAATCGACCCAAGTGTAAAATTTATGCCAGTAAATTTTCTGGAGATTAACGATGTCTGGTTTGAAGCTAGTCTAGCAGTATATGTTTAATTCACCAGTGACGTCAAGAGTCTGTGACTTACTTTTACATTTTACTTAACTAAATACTGCACATAGGATTATACAGTGTGAAGTCAACCCAAACATTTCACCTTCTAGATAAAGAGTAAGGGGTAGACCAAAAACATCTATCAAATAAATGTAATTAATTTATTTATTATTACAACTTATGTTTTTGGGTCCAGAAAGAGAGTGACTTCCCTTCCTATTCATAAATTGCTGTGTTGCAGGGTTTGTGATATGTTGCAAGGGGTGTCAAGCTTAGTGACCGGCCAACAATATGCAGCATTTTACTAGTTGTTGTCACTGGCCAGCCATATAGCATGTTCTATATTACAGGATATAGGCTGCACTCTCTCATGGGACATAGGCTGCACTCTCCAGTGGGACGTAGGGGGTGTTAGGGTTAGGGCCAGTTCTGCATGTTTTGGGACCGTTAAAAGTGCTCACATCCTGTAATAGGGAACACAGGATATGGCCGGCCAGTGACAATTAGTAAAATGCTGCATGTTGTTGGCCGGTCACTAAGCTTGACACCCCCACAACACAGCACAAACCCTGTAACATAGCAATTTATGAATGGAAAGGGAAGTCACTCTCTTTCTGCGACTGAAAACGTGAGATGTACCATTTCATCGGAAGTGCAGACATCCATAAAAAACATGGTCAGCCGGAAAGCCGAAACACTTGATGATAATTATGCTGCTAGAATAACTTTTATGAACTTTGTGTTTTTACATTAAAAAAGAACAGACATGCATTATATATGTATATATATGTGTGTGTATATAAATATATATATATGTATATATATACAAACATTCACACATATATATGTGAGTGTGTATATATATATATATATATATATATATATATATATATATATATATATATATATATATATATGTGCATCATATATATATATATATATATATATATATATATATATATATATATATATATATATATATATATATATATATATATATATATATATATATATATATATTTATATATATGTATGTATGTATGTATACATAAATACCTTTTGTCTAATACAATTCTCCATGTGCAATCGACTTTCAGGTATCAGGAGTCGTAAAGAATTCTCAGGGCAATGCCAAATGGGTTTTAAATGGATCATGGGATCAGAAAATGGAAGCAGCACCAGTGATCCATGATTCTGGTAAAGGGAAGTCTGGCTATGAAACAGGCTCACACAAATGTCTGTGGAACGTGAGACCTCTACCGTAAGCGTAATTCCTTTTTTCTTCTGTCTCTTTCTCCTGTCGCCTTTCTTCATCAGGTTATAAATATACGAATACTAAATATATGTTCTAAGATGACTACTAAGAATAGATATATATACACTGAGCACTGAGGACAAATGGAATGATGTAAAGACCACAATTGTAGAAGCAGCAATGATTTAGTGCAAGACTTAAGAAGTATGATAGAAAACCTGGAATAAGTGATGACACATGGCAGTGTTTTCAGGAGAGAAGACATCTGGAACTTGCTATATGCAAGGCTAACAAGAAATAACAGCTAAATAAAGATAAACACATTAAGAGCTATGTAAGAGGAGATAAGAGAGCATATGTTGATAGACTAGCTAAGGAAGTAGAACAGGCAGCTAGGAGTAGAAATAATAAAAAAAACTATATAATACACTAAAACAGTTGACATACGTTCAATCGGGGGGGGGGGGGGGGGGGGGGGGGGGGGGGGGGGGGGGGAGAAATGTGGGGGTGGGGTGGGGGGATTACAAGTAAGCAAAATTTAAAAACTAATCAACACTTGAATGGCAGTTGTCGTTTTGCAAACCTTCTTTACTTCCTGGGACATTCTATGGTATTCATTTCAAGTCCACTTGACCCTGGAGTTGAGTTGATTCAAGAACTGACATCACATAACTCAGGGCATTCCCATAAGCACTCTGTCCCCATCTTCAGCAGCCAATGCAGAGTTCCAATACCAGTGGTGCCATTAGCAGCCTGATTATGTGTCCTTGTGCCTTTCTTCTGAGCGTAGAGTAATGGCCTGATCCCCTCGTCACTCCTCGCTGCATCACTCTCACTAGACTGTAATGATCAGTGTGCTGTTCCAGATTGTACATTTACTCCTATTAGGCCCTAACCACATCTCCCTTATCATGAATCAGCATTCACCCAAGTTGTGCAGAGCCAGCCAATCTGTCCACCTGTTCATTTCCCCACACCAGTATGACCCGGAGAAAAGATCCCGTCAATCCTCTGCACCCTTGACCTCTGAAGCAAATCATGCCACTGTGCACAAAAAATGTCTGTCCTCACATTCCTCAGCATATTTTCTGAGTAAGTTGCAATTACCATGTGTGCGTGTGTGTTGTGTGTATGTATGTATGCATGTGTGTGTTTGTGATATCTTCTCTAGTCAGCAGAAAGCTGCAGTGACCACCTCCACCTCCATTCTTAAGCTGGATGTTGTGGTGTCACATTATAAGCTCTTCTGCACTAAACATTGACAGTTAGCTTTTTTCAAAAATCCTTTGGTATTTCTTTTTGCCTCTTCACACTGAACCATTTGTAAAATTTGTAAAATTATCACATCATCTGAGCAAGCATTATCTTGAATTAACTGCTGAATTTCCACCTCAGTAGCACCTGCTGGCCATTCCCTGCACTCCTGGCTCAATGTAATTATGAATCTACACAAGTCTGACTGTTCCGCTGCCACTCTGACCCACTCCTCCCCTTCAGGGAGCACAGTTTAAATAAAGCTGTTGACTACAACACAGATTCAAACCTAAAACTTTTATGCTGGCAGGCAAGAGCCTAGCCATGCACTCTGGTGGTCATCTGCAAGCCAAGTTGTGAGCCATTTTGGCTGTATACTTTTCACATTTTCGTCAATATGTTTGCATCAGTATATGTGAAAAGCTTTTTTTCAACATAAACTACGAAATGAGTAAGGAAACTTCAAAAATTAATTTGGGTAAAATAATAGCTAAAACATATTACATTTATTTTATTTTTCAGGCAATTATAGGAGTTTTATAAGAAACTTTAAAACTAACTTTTCACATTATTTTGTCACAGACCAGGTGCAGAGAAGATTTACTTTTTTAGCCAACTGGCTATCGAAATGAACGAACCAGAGCCAGGTGTGGCACCCACTGATTCCAGAAACAGACCAGATCAGCGACTCATGGAAGAAGGGAACTGGGATGAAGCCAATCGTGTGAAAGTCAGGCTAGAGGAAAAACAGAGAGAAGTGCGTAAGAGATGGGAAGCTGAAGCAGAAAAGGCTAAACTGGAAGGTACGTCCTTGAAGAACATACTAAATCCAATTGCTCTTTCAATGTCAATGGTCAGTGTCTGTGCCTTAGGTGTTGTCAGTGCTTTTTGTTTTGTATTCCGAAATACCCGGTTTGATTCAGCTGCAGACAATTTGACAGCAGGCGGCCTTATGCTGATTTTGACACTGGTATTGAGCACAGACTGTTCTGAATGTAAAACTTCCCAGTAAAACCACAAGGTTGGTTATGCATTATCCAGTAAAGGATACATAACTAACTTTATAAATGCAATGAGATTACTTAGTAAGTAAAGGACCCTTCTTCACGCCTTCAGGTGCATTGGGCTTATGAAGCTAGACCTATATTTTATAGACCAATTGGCACTCAGTGGGTGATGTGGTCAGGATCACACCGGCCGCCTTTACTTTCCAGGACTATAGCTGGGACCCACTCAAGGCTGGGTCGACCCTGGAGCCAAGATCATTTTTGAAAAATGTGTGACTTTGTTAGGAGCCGAACTCATGAACTTTTAATCTGCAAGCCAGCATCTAACTGATACACTGTGTTCTTCTACCAATTCTATCTCTCTCTCTCTCCCTCTCTCCTCCTCTCTCTCTCCCCCCTCTCTCTCCCCCTCTCTTTCTCCCCCTCTCTCTCCCTCCCTCTCTCTCCCTCTCTCTCTCACTCTCTCTCTCCCTCTCTCCCTCTCTCTCTCTCTCTCTCTCCCTATCTCTCTTCCTCTCTCTTTCCCTCTCTCCCTCTCCCTCTCTCTCCCTCTGCCTCTCTCCCTCTGTCTCTCCCCCCCCTCTCTCTCTCTCTCTCTCTCTCTCTCTCCTTCTCTCTCTTTCCTTCTTTCTCTCTCTCCCTCTTTCTCCCTCTCTCTCCCACTCTCTCTCCCTCTCTCTCTCCCCCTCTCTTTCCCCCTCTCTCTCCCATTCTCTCTCCCTCTCTCTCCCGCTCTCTCTCCCCCTCTCTCTCCCCCTCTCTCTCTCCCATTCTCTCTCCCTCTCTCTCTCCCTCTGTCTCTCTCCCTCTCTCTCTCCCTCTGTCTCTCTCCCTCTGTCTCTCCCTCTGTCTCTCTCCCTTTCCCTCTCTCTCTCCCTCTTTCTCCCTCTTTCTCTCTCTCCCTCTCTCTCTCCCTCCTTCTCTCCCACTCTCTCTCTCCATCTCCCTCTTTTTCCATCTCCCTCTCTCTATCTCTCTCTATCTCTCTCCTTCTCCCTCTCTCTCCCCTCTCTCTCTCTTTCTCTCTCTCTCTCTCTCTCTGTGCGGGCTTTATTCTTTGATAAACTTCGGTTAAAACCTTACCTGTGGGTGTATCTTTCCTTTTTAATCACTTAGCCTTCTAGCTACAATTTATGTTATCTTCATTTAGTTTTCAAATCGAAATAATATTTCTACAAATGAATGAGTTGTTGACAATAAACTTTGATTAGTAACTGACCTCTGATGTGTCTTTTAAACACCCAGGTCGAGAATGTCCCCAGTATGAACCGACCTGGTTCAAGAAGGAGGAGGACATCACCACTGGCGCCCCCATCTACACCTACAACAAGCAGTACTGGAAGTGCAAAGCATGCCAGGATTGGAGCATGTGTCCAGACATCTTTTTATGATTTCATCATCTTCTACTGCCATATTCTTCTACACAGCTGTAGCCTTTACCATTGTTGTACTTAGGGGGAAAAACAGATATGTAATGAGACTGTTGGAGTAAAGAGATACTGACTTCACTTGGTTTGTGTATTGGTGAGGACAGATAACAGAAATGCTATCTGAGGACAGGTTCTGGTAATGCTATCTGAGGACAGGTGAGAGTAATGCTATCTGAGAAGACAGGTGATAGTAAATCTATCTGAAGACCCGTGACAGTAATGCTGTCTTACAAACTTGTTTAGACTTTAATTAGGTTATCTGTGTTGTTAGATAGCTAAATGTTAATGCTGTCTGAGGACAGGTGAGAGTAATGCTATCTGAGAAGACAGGTGATAGTAAATCTATCTGAGAACCCGTGACAGTAAATCTGTCTTACAAACTTGTTTAGACTTTACGTAGGTTATCTGTGTTGTTAGATAGCTACATGTTAATGCTAGAGGAGATATGGCATGACTTTTGATTGCTCTGTGAATTAATTCCAGAAAATTACCGGACAGCTAGTCGGTTGCCTTGTAGAAAGTAATTTCTGATGTAATTCTAATGTTCAGTTATTTAATTTTATGAGAGAACGTACAGTTGCACCAACGCCAGTCCCAACACAATGGAGGCAACATTTGTATTTTGAAAGGACAAACTTGAGACAGACTTCCAACTTTTTCAAGAGGAATAGATCAATGCAATAGAACAAGAAAAACAAAAAGGTGGAAGAGGAGGACACGAGAAAGAAGCTGTGGTGTTGGGTAGTGAGATGGATAAGTGACACTGAGAAGAGATGGTCACTATAAACAGTGCTTGTAAGAAATAATCCAGATCATGTAGATAGTCATCAAGCAGTTAAACAACAGGTGTGTCAGTTGTGTGAAGCAAAATATGACATTCTTGGGAAGTCTTAGATTTAGCTGATTAACTTTTCCAGGACATCGTACAACCACCTCCAGCAATTGTTGGCTGTTTGTGGCTTTCTGGGAAATAAAAGGAAATAAAAACAGAGGCTTTAAAAGACTAGACAAGAAAAAAAAAGAGAGTTCATGAAGGAAATTAAAAGAGGCAAGTTAAATATTTTGACCATATTAAAAGAGATAAAATCGTTCAAAACAAATACTGTATAGAAGTGTTAGGGGAAAAGGTAGCCAGCAATTCAAGTGGGAGGATAGCATCAACAGATGAATGAAAATCAGTCTAAATGTACAACCAAGAGGAGAGACAGTGAGTTTGGGAGATCATTCACAGTCACCATTAGTAGTGTGGATGGCACTTGATTGATTGGGGCTTTGCTAACAATTAAATGTTCTGTAGTTAGCCACTGCTACCTGGTCAGTCAACATTCATAACATTGTAAACATCAATATAAAGCAGCCCGCTGCTGGGAAGTGTTAGGTCTTCCTTATTTCTAGGCCACAGTGTATAAGACTGAGAGACCAGTTCCTTTACTCTTTTCCTTCTCAGACTTCTTCTTCTTGGTTAAATACCAGCCATGCTAATCAGTCAGTTCCCAGCTGGGCCACAAACAGGACGGTGCATCTAAGGTCGCTGTCAGTTCCCCCACAGCTTGTCTGTGTCGTGGTGATTACTGAGTTAGTCTCAAGAACCACACTAGTCTTTTGTTTTATTTATGGACTCATTCTGGACTCATTATTCTGGACTCATTTTATGAGGTTTTGTTGACTCAAGGGCCTTACTATTTGGAAATAAGAATCCTGATACAGTTGGAAGTTAAACCTGGATCACTCTCTTGATAAGAAGTTACACTCAAACCACTGCAGAAATCATCACTGTATTGATCCACTTTCAGGAAATGATAAAATAACTTCGGGTTTATATTTTGTGATGATTTCAGTAACAATTTTATCCTGTTATAAGATGACCAGTATTATTTGCAGTTAAATTATCTGTAATAGTTTCAGATGTAACATGTAATAATAGTTCACATGTTGACAGTTAAATTGTAAAGACAGAGACAACACAATAACAAACCAAAGATATCCATAATTGCCTGTTAATGAACTATACCATAATTCCTTTTACCAATTGTAAAGTAAAAAGTAAAGGACCCTTTTCCATGCCTTCAGGCATAATTGGCATATAGGGCAAGACCTATATGTTGAAGACCAATCATAACTCGGTAAGTGATGTGGTCAACATCAGGCCGGCTGCCTTCACTTCCCAAGACTTTACCTGGTACCTAATTAAGACTGGGTTGACCTGGGAGCCAAAGTCATTAAAAAAAACAGTGTGGCTCTATCAGGACCTGAACACACAACTGTTGGATCTGCAGGCGAATATCTAACCACTACACCATGGCGGCTCCCCTTTTACCAGTGGTCAAAGAATATTAACTCTTTGAGTCCCAGGGAACGCATCATACGTTCATAGATTCCTACCTAGAGGCCCAATGAACACATGATGCGCCGATTTCATGTCTCTTTTGACTATCACTTGGGCCTGTGATGCTATACCTTCTGGGACTTAAAGAGTTTAACATTTCAGTGTTTGCATTTTGAATAAATTTATCATCACTTTACACACTGCTCATTTCAGTTCTTGTAGGTTTTTTTAAATGCAGCAACATGACCTTTTAACTGTTTTTCTTTTTTTTCTAGTAGATTATTTATTTAATGTCATTTAGTTTCTTTCTCTGTTGTGGTTTGCTGACTGACCAAACAGTTGTTGATACCATTGCCTTTTTGTAAGTTAGTCTGTGAGTGTAGGGTTTGTCTTCTGACTCACTCCTAGGCTGTGCAGGAGTTGTGGCTTTTCTATTCCTGCCTATTTTTGTTCTTGCTGACATACTTAAAAGTTTGATGACCACCTGTTGTGATCAGTTGATGATATACTTCATTTGTGATGACCACTTTTTCAATCAGTTTATTTGTTGTAGTAGGTTTATTGAGACTTTTAAAATGACTGTTATTCTGTCTTTGACTTGAACTAGATATTCATCACTGTCGTCAAACTGGCCAATGGCAAGTGGGTCCTGTGGTCTCTGATAAAGTGGGTCTCTTTAAACATTTGCCAGAATGTTAAAAATGGCAATGAACCTTAAATGGCTTAAAAATATGATACAGATTCCAGTATTTTGACTCTATGCAACTAAAATTTACTTTGAGTTACCACTGTTACGAACTGTTTAATAAAATCTTTTTTGAAGGATCTTGTATTTAACTCTTTGAGTCCCAAGGAAGTTAAGCATCAGAGGTTCAAGGGATCAAATGCATTTTTGTATTTCACAAGTGTAAAACATCAAAACAGACCATACTAATTAGCTGCCGTGCAACATACACATATTATTCATCAGAGTGACCAGGGATTATTGAGGAATAATGTTAGGATATCGCTACAATAAATAATTGTGTTCGTAGTTCAAGATTAGTAAATAAACAGACAACATGTTTAGAGAAGTCAATAAAATGAAATAATAACTTTTCCACTTACCACAACAGCACTCAAAAAAACCTCGATAAAATATATCCAAAATGAATCACAAATGAATGTGAACCACTTAGTAATGTAAAGTGAAATATAAACTCCCTCTTAACATTAGATCTTTTTCCATAGAAACTTTTGAAGCATGTAACAGAGCACCATTATTTTTCGTTAAAATGAGCTGACTTCCTAAAACAATTTGTATCTTCACACAAAAGAAGTTTGCACAATACTCAATTTGCCTGTAATTTTGTAGCTATGTTCCTAAATATTAATGGGAATAGCACTAGAATTAACTGACACTGAAGAAAACAACCTTTTTCACTAATATTTATTCTCTTTTTAGCAGCTGACTTTGTTACCTTTGTATGCTTTTCACAAGGTACATGTTAGAGCTATCCGTCTTCAAAGTTTGGCTCTATAAAAAACTGAAACAAGTCTACTTCACAACTTTCTCCATCTAACTTCAGATAAATCTGATACACTCTTTTTGAGGCTTCTAAAGGCATAAATCGTGTTAGCATGCATGTAGAAAACTGCTTGGTGACCATATTATCTTCAAACAAACACTTAGTAACTTGTTAAACCTTGCAATCATATTTGCCTAAATTTTAGGCTTTTAACCACGTTTCCACATAAACTGATCATCAACACATGTGTTATCAAACATAAAGGACTGGAGAGGAAGTTTAAATGTTGTGGTTTGCATTTTTACGCTGGTCAGTTGTATACTAGCCAATAGTTGATTCATGACAATTCACGAACAGGTGATCTGATTATCTCTACAGATGGTTCGGTGTTGAGAGGAAAGAGAAGTGCCTGGGGGTTCCTAGCAAAAGCCAATGGAAAATCTTTAGTGTAAGACATCCTAGGATATGACACCACAACATCTAGCATGAGAATGGAGGTGAAGGCAGTAACTGCAGCTCTCCTGTGGCTAGAGAACAAAATGCATTCACATGTCATAATTGTAACAGACTCTGAAAGCATACTGAGAAAGATGAAGCCAGGAATGCTTTGAGCAGAGTGGCAAACTTCACTTGGAAAGTCACGGGTAGTGAGCATACTTTGGATCTTTTCTCCAGGCCATGCCAGGGTGGGTAATAAACAGGCAGATTGGCTGGATCTTCACCACTGTGTGGGGAATTGATACATGACGAGGCAGATGTGGTCAAGGCCCTTTGGGAACAAGCAACAGAATCAGTAGAGAAACAAGACTATTATGGCCTGGAGAGAATGAGGCACCTGGGTGTAACCAGAGGATCTGGCCGGCTCACTATACTCAGAGAAAAGACAAGACGGACATATAACCAGATTGTGACTGGTACCATCAGTATTGGAACTCTGTGCTGGCTGCTGAAGATGAGGACGGAGCACACATGGGAATGCCCCGAGTGTTGTGATGTCAATTTTTTTTTCAACTCAACTCAAACTAAAAGCCTTTACATGTCATGAACCGACTGGGCTGCTGGGTAGTAACCAGTTAGTGTGTGATGCCTTCCTTGGGACTCAAAGAGTTAGGAACATAATAAAGCGGAAAATATGATTTTGGCCATATGAGACTGTCGCATATGTTCAATATTCTGGAATATTTGTGGTTGCCCTGTTTCCTCCCACTTGCGTATTGTTTAAAATTTTTTAATGTTTTCAATAAAATTAAAATTAAATTGTGAGTAGGTCCTTTTTGTGTTCTGGCAACCAAAAGTTGTAGACTCTGTGTGCTACTTCGTATGTGCTACTTCATGTGACTGTTTTTGACAACTGCAGTAACAAAACACAATCATTTCTTACCCTAAAATACTCATAAATACATAATGCTGCACATTTGATAATGTATATATCAGTCAAATATGTCACTTATGAAATGTGATAATAATCTTGTGTACATAGTGATTGCTTCTTGCAATGTTTTAATGTGTGGATTTTTTGTTTAATTACTAAATCAGTTAAATATTGGTGGCAAAAATTGAATAATTCAAACATATATTTGGCAGCAAACAGCAGTTATAAGAATGAACTGTTAAGGAACATTTGAGGACTTTTAATTAGTTGTCGCCTCGTGGGATACAATGTTTTTGTTATTTTGAAGCCCCACCCTGGTTTTTACCGGGGGCCCTGAATATAGCCGGGCCATAAATATGACCTAGCCATAGATATGGCCTAACGGCTGAAAGGAGTTTTTGGGACCTCTCCATGGGTTATCCTCATCCACAAGGTGTCATTTTGTGTCTCCTGGTGTTTATCGCTTGTGTGGTGTCCTGGTGGGGTACAAATACATACCTACCTATCTACTATTTCAGGACACACACATAAAGTAGCAGATAAGGATTTGTTTTGTTATATAGTGGGCATATAATAAGATCTATGAAGAATATATCAGAACATGGTTGGTGGTCATAATATAAATAATGATGTTTGCGATATTGTCTTAATAGATACATGTCAGAAGGCATTGAAAAAAAAATATATGATAAAAACAAGGGTTTTAGAAAGTTAGAACTTCAGTATGAAAATATGGAAGAGAGAAGTAATGATATTATATAAGAGATTCAGTTGTTCACAGATGTATTAACAGTTGTATTAAGTTGGGCAAATATGAACGAACAAACATTCAGGCAGACAGATAACATCAAGTAGTGGATGTATTAAAGACCCATATCAAAGATTACTACAAACAAAAGCAAAGTGTTCAGTAACTCATATGTTACATATAGAGAAGAGAGTAAGTTGATATATGAAAGTGGAACATGTGTGTTACATATACATTTGAGAGTAAGTTGTTATATGAAAGTGGCACTTGTATGTTACATATACAGTAGAGATTAAGTTGACATGAAGGAGAGTAACTTGTATGTTACATATACAGTAGAGGGTATGTTGATATGTGAAAGTGGAACTTGTATGTTGCATATACAGTAGAGAGTATGTTGATATGTAGAAGTGTAACTTGTATGTTACACACACAGTAAAGAGTATGTTGACATGTACAAGTGGAACATGTATGTTACATGTAGAGTAAAGAGTATATTGATACGTGAAAGTGCAACTTGTGCATTACATGTACAATAGAGAGTAAACTGATATGTAGAAGTGAAACTTGTATGTTACCAATGCAGTATAACGTGTTGATAATCTAAAAGTGAAAATTATATTAACAGTTAAAATGTGTTTGCTATGAAGGAGTGCAACTTGTATGTTGCATATACAGTAGAGAATGTGTCTATATGTGAAAGTGGAAATTATATAACAAGTACAGTTTGGTTGACGTGAAGGAGTGTAACTTGTATGTTAGATATACATAAGAGAGTATGTTGATATGTAGAAGTGGAACTTGTATGTGACATATATATAAGAGAGTATGTTGATATGTAGAAGTGGAACTTGTATGTGACATATATATAAGAGAGTATGTTGATATGTAGAAGTGGAACTTGTATGTGACATATATATAAGAGAGTATGTTGATATGTAGAAGTGGAACTTGTATGTGACATATATATAAGAGAGTATGTTGATATGTAGAAGTGGAACTTGTATGTGACATATATATATAAGAGAGTATGTTGATATGTAGAAGTGGAACTTGTATGTGACATATACAGTAGAGAGTAAGTTTATACATAGAAGTGGAACTTGTATGTGACATATACAGTAGAGAGTAAGTTTATACATAGAAGTGGAACTTGTATGTTACATGTAGAGTAGAGACTGCATTTTTATGTGAAAGTGAAACTTATGTGTTACATATACAGTAGAGAGTATGTTGATGTGTAGAATAGGAACTTGTATGTTACATTTAAAGTAGATAGTGTGTTTATATGTAAAAGTGGAAATGATCTAAACACTAAAAATTAGTTGATGTGAAGAAGTGTAACTTGTATGTTACATGTAGAGGGTAAACTGAAATGTGAAAGTGGAACTGTATGTTACATGTAGAGTAGAGAGTAAGTTGCTATGTGAAATTTGAAACTGTACGTTACATGTAGAGTAGAGAGTAAGTTGATATGTGACAGTGGAAACTGTTTGTTACATGTAGAGTAGAGAGTAAGTTGATATGTGACAGTGGAAACTGTTTGTTACATGTAGAGTAGAGAGTAAGTTGATATGTGACAGTGGAAACTATGTTACATATATGGTAGAGATTAAGTTGACATGAAGGAGTGTAACTTGTATGTTAGGCATACAGTAGAAAGTTTATTAATAGGAGTGTAACTTGTATGTTACATATACAGTAAAGAGAATGTTGATATGAAGAAGTGTTACTTGTATGTTACACATACATTAGAGATTAAGTTGTTACCTACTGGTGGAACTTGTAAGTTACATATGTTGTAGGAAGTTTAGATGTTATAAGACAACATAATGCATTTGCATACATGTAGAATTAGTTATTGTGCAATAGTTGAGCGCATATGTTATGTATCCAGTACAAAATAGATTTGAGGGGTTGTTGTATCTGTACACATACAGTAGAGCATAAAATGGAATGTTGAAAAAACCTATATAAGAGATGTACAAAAGGGTGTACATTTATGTGAAACAGTAGAATGTGTATGCTATATATATATATGCAGTAGAGCACGTTGATATGTAGTAGTGGAATGTGTATGATACATATAAAACAGAGTACAATGTGATTTGTAATGGTGGAATGCTATGTCGCATTCACAGTATTATGTTGACATTTGGTGAAATTAATAAAAAATGTATAGTAGAAAGTAATTTAATACAATGTAGCAGAAGTTTTTATGTTACATCTACTGCAGAAAGAAATTTTAGGAAGATTTTGATAGACAATAGTGGAATATGTATGTTTATATACCATAGAATGCATGTTGCTCTGCAATAGTGGAATGTTTGTTACATAAACAGTAGAGAGCACTCTAATACATAAAAGGGGAATTTGTATGTTCTACATAAACAATAGAATGCCAGTTGATATACAGAAGTAGAATAAATATGTTACATAAACAAAAGAGTAAAACATGATATGGATTAGTGGAATATATATTGTACGTAAACAATAGAGCGCAAGTTGATATGCAGTAGTGAAATGTGGGTGTTGCGTATAATGTACATTGAGCTGCTTGATGGAAGTGTGGATGAGCAGCTGGTGGAATGCTGGGCTGTCATACATGGGACCTAGGTTCAAATCCTCAGCAAGGTCACAGATTTTTCTTGTTGTTGCAGGCGAAAAATAGAATCCTAACCTGCACAGTTGTTGTGGTAAATCTCCCTGCCTACCCTGCAAAAATGGCAAATACAGACTGTCACTGGCAGTTTGGTTTTGGCAGATGGAAGTGTGTCTTCTTACCATTTTATTTTTATTTTTATTTTGAATAGTCAAACTTGGTATGTTGCGTAGACTATCTACATTGAATGACAATAGCCAGTATTCACCATGTGGAACATGTGCAAACTATTCCTCCACACATTCGATGATAAGAGTGGAAGGGAATGATAATGAATATGATGATGACAGTGGGGAAACAGTGTTTTTATTCAGATAGTACCAAGCAGTTTGTTTTTGATTGTTTCCGCATATACGATAATCTCTTAACACTTTGTACCTCGTGCAGCTGTTAAAATAACCCACCATTTCCAGAATGTTAGTGTAACTCCTCCTATCTCACAGTGTTACTACTCTGGTCCTGTCAGACCTAACCATTTATTTATTAGCTACAGTAACAATTTAATGGAAAAAAAACCCAGGTAAAGCATCACCCATCAGGGGCTGAGAGAGTTAAATCTCTGTAACTAGCAGATTTCTGCCTGACCAGAGAGTTGCAAAACTTGTTGTCGGAGTCAGGTATAGAACTTGTTGGGACAAAGTGGGTCAGCGCAGCACATCTATTAGATCAGTGGCTCTCAACCTTCTTAATGCAGTGACCCTTCAACATAGTTTATTATGTTGTGGCAACCGCCAACCATACAATAATTTTTGTTGCTACTTCATAACTTCAGTGAATATGTGTTTTCCGATGGTCTCTATCTCTCTATCAACCCCTGTGAAAGGGTCGTTCAACCCACAAAAGGGTCGGGACTCACATGTTGAGAACTGCTGTATTAGATAAAACCAGTTCTGAAATTAATTGGGACAAAGTGGGTCAGAGCAGCAAATCTGTTAGACAGACAGAGTTGAGGAATTATTTGATCAGAGCAAAAATGTATTAGACAGATAAAGTTGAGGAATGTATTGGTTCATCTCAGCAAATTGGCTACATAGAAAGACTTGAATTTTTCTGTCTAATAAATTTGCTGCTTTGACCCATATATTGTTCAACTCTGTCTATGGAATGATTCAGCACAAATTAATTTTCTGGGAGACAATGCATCGAACTAGAACATGTTGTCAGACAGAAAACAATTACTAAAGAATGTGAGGATTCACTAACATTTCATTTAACTGGGACAGAATATTATGTTATACTGCACACTATAAAATTATGTTTATGTAGCACTTTTACTCTGTGAAATCACACTACTGTTTATCAGAGCTCACACCCATGTAAATTGTGTGTTTGAATGTGTGTGCATGTGCACACATGTGCTTGCATGCAGTGTGTTTGTTTGTGCATGTGTGCATGTGTGTGAACATGCTCTAGACCATGCTTGTATATGGCACTTTATGTGTAACATACACAATGTCTGCGTAGACTGTGACCACCTTCTGGTGCAGATTGCTTGTTCTCAAGCTGCATAGTTGCAGTTTGTTAGTTTTAGTGGCTTCTCTCGGGTAACACTGGGCAGACTCTTTCATTAAAAATTGGTTGGTTATTGTTATTTATATCTGAAATGTTGTTTGTGATTCCAGACTTAATTCTATACTTTCATATGCAGTTTTATTGCAGATATCACAGTATGTATAGAACACAGAAACATAAGAACATTAGAAAGAGGCGGTCAGTGTTCTTCTGTACTGTGATGAGATGAGACAGACATTGAAGACCAATGGATGAATAGAAAGATCAGTGGTAGTAGAGGCAGAGGAAGACCAAGTCAGATGATGCTTGATGGCCGCAGGCAATGGCATGGTGGAATATCATCAGTGGAACTGATTCCAAATGCCAAGGGTCGAGATTTGTGGAGAGACATGAGCACCTACGTCGCCTGGTAGGGCACATGATGATCATAACATATTTGACTGCTGACCCAAAGTGTTTGGGTTAGAACCTGCACCAAGGAGGATGTTTTATAATTGATTTTGCTCTCAGATAATCCAGGGTAAAATAGATACCTGGAAATAGCATAGGAAGTAAAGGTGGTTAGTTTGATTTCACATCACACACTGACCACATCACACACTGACCACATCACACACCACACACTGACCACATCACACACTGACCACATCACACACTGACCACATCACACACTGACCACATCACACACTGGTCACATCACACACTGGTCACATCACACACTGGTCACATCACACACTGGTCACATCACACATTGATCACATCACACACTGATCACATCACACACTGACCACATCACACACTGACCACATCACACACTGGTCACATCACACACTGGTCACATCACACACTGGTCACATCACACATTGATCACATCACACACTGATCACATCACACACTGACCACATCACACACTGACCACATCACACACTGGTCACATCACACACTGGTCACATCACACACTGACCACATCACACACTTTATACTGCTTGACTGGACACAAACAATATATGCTAAAACAATAATACACCTACCACATGGTTGAAAACTTTTATATCAGACCACCCTTATGTTGAGATATGAAAATTGCCAGCTTTGATATAATTATCCCATTCGTGACCCCTCGATGAACCATAAATCTTCTTAGCTGACATGATGACTTGACCCGCATCTTCCTGCTCTTTCTTTCAACAACAACAAAAAAAGTTAGCTTCATATGTTCAAATTATTTCCCCTTTTATAAAAACACGACCATAACAGGCAGCTCCAGGGTCGAGGGCCCAGTCAGGGTGGAGGCTCGGGGCATTGCAGGCAGGTCCAGGGTCTAAGGTCCAGTCAGGATAGAGGCTTCAGGTATTCAAGGCAGGTCCAGGGTCCAGGATCCGGTCAGGGTGGAGGCTCCAGGCATTGCAGGCAGCCCCAGGGTCCAAGGTCCAGTCAGTGTGGAGGCTCCAAGCATTACAGGCAGGTCCAGAGTCCAGTCAGTGTGGAGGCTCCAGGCATTACAGGCAGGTCCAGGGTCCAGTCAGGGTGGAGGCTCCAGGCTTTACAGGCAGGTCCAGAGTCCAGTCAGGGTGGAGGCTCCAGGCATTACAGGCAGGTCCAGAGTCCAGTCAGTGTGGAGGCTCCAGGCATTACAGGCAGGTCCAGAGTCCAGTCAGGGTGGAGGCTCCAGGCTTTGCAGGCAGGTCCAGGGTCCAGTCAGGGTGGAGGCTCCAGGCATTACAGGCAGGTCCAGAGTCCAGTCATGGTGGAGGCTCCAGGCATTACAGGCAGGTCCAGAGTCCAGTCAGGGTGGAGGCTCCAGGCTTTACAGGCAGGTCCAGAGTCCAGTCAGGGTGGAGGCTCCAGGCATTACAGGCAGGTCTAGAGTCCAGTCAGGGTAGAGGCTCCAGGCATTACAGGCAGGTCCAGAGTCCAGTCAGGGTGGAGGCTCCAGGCATTACAGGCAAGTCCAGAGTCCAGTCAGGGTGGAGGCTCCAGGCATTACAGGCAGGTCTAGAGTCCAGTCAGGGTGGAGGCTCCAGGCATTACAGGCAGCTCCAAGATCCAGTCAGGGTGGAGCCTTCACTCTAATCAAAAGCTAGATATATAACTACTGACAGGATACTACACATAACTCCTCTTTGTAACACTTTGCGGCATAAGTAGTAGGACAAAACAAGAAGGAAGATGTGTACTTGTGTGAGTGCAATGCTGGCTTTCGTAATTAACCGTCTGCGCCAAAAATGAGCTGCACTTCTGGTGTATCACATTTAGTGTTAGCACATCTGAAAGCAGCCTCGTGTATTTTACTCTGCGTCTGCAAGCTTCAAGATTCTGCTGGGACTGACCCAGATAGTAACTTGTTTTTAAATGGAAAAGTGAAGGATATTTTGTTTGATTTCCACTGGAACATGAACTGAACAGTTATGGGCGTCCGTCCACATTGATGTTGGAACTTCGACTAAAGACCGAGGTCTAATAATTTAATGTAACGATAATTTTCTAATCCAATCTAACCGTTTCTATCGTGTTATTTCCATTTTTATGTAAAGCCACATCTGTGCAGCTTCTACGTAATTTTTATCAATACAAATAATATATTCAGTTTTCTATACCTCAAAACCAACATTGAGATGAAAGAATCAAAAATATTTTTCAACCAGCCTTGAAAATTGCATAGTGGAACAAAATCGATCTGTAGACATAGTTCATGCCGCAAATAGCTTTCTGTGTGCACCATATTTGTTTCTGGCAAATTAGCACGCTGCTCAAGTCCAACATGAACAAGATGAAGTGTATCGTGTTCCGGGTTTTCCGGAGCTCTGTACAGGGCTTTGATTAAACGGTGTCACAGTGAGGCGATTGTTCTGTGCAGCGAGTGTTCGTTGATCTGTGATAATTAACTGGGATATTCTAGAACAAACTACAAAGCAGCCACACCGTGTCTTTTTTTCCCGTATATCACCAACATCATTGAAATCCTTAAGGGAGAAACTGTTTCACAGTCCTCGTCCAGGTCTGTGGTCAGAAGCTGTGTTGTCATCCTCTCTTTAGGATTTGTTGCGACCAATGACACCTGTGTTTTTCGACTAAGAAATCGATTATTTCTCCAGTAGTGTTGTGAATAGGTTTGTTCCTATTTCGGGTTGTTCATTATTATATTCTTTCAATATTATGGAGGTGTCATATACAGTAGTGTGTGCAAAATGTCTCTGTCAAAGGAAGGGAGAACATTCGTTCTTAGGGGTTATTTAGAGGTTACAAATCCTTGCTGACATGAGACTATTTGTTACAGCCACACGCCGGCTGGACTTGTTGTGTGCCGGGGATTACCAACGGGTGCCCTAATTCAGTCTTACGGTTGAATGAGCTCTCTAGGAATTGGCCTGTAATGAAGCATCGCATTTTGAAATACAGTATGTTAGTCGCTGAGTGTGCGGTCCTAGTGGAGTTCAGCTTCAGTCATTCACATAGAACCAACCCTGAAGTAACCAAGGGAATCATGTATAGTCAACTGATTCCTGTGAAGAGTTCAAAGGTGTGAAGTGTTTCATAAAGACAGAGACCACACCTTGGCGATAACAACATAATGAAAATGTCTTCAAAGAAGTTAACTCAGAAACAGCAGTGATTTTTCATTGGTACCAGAAAAAAAAAAATGGCAGTCCGTGGCCCAATGTGGGACGCGATTGTTTTATTATTTTAAAACTGCACCACGGCTTATTTGAGGGCTCTAAATATAACCTACGGAGTAAACAGGGTTTCTGTGACTTATGCCCAGGGGATTCTCATCGAATGGTGGCACTTTGTGTCACCGGGTGTTAATCCCTCGTTCTGCGATCCTGGTTAGGTTGAAAGTCAGAGAGTCAGTCAGTCAGAATACATAAGGTTGTCAAGAGAAGGGGACAGCATCGAAAACAATTGCTAAAAATAAAGCTGGCGCAGCAAGTTGGTTAGTGCCCTTGTCTGCAGAGACAGCCGATTCAGGTCCGAACATTTTGTAGGCACCTTTCAGACCATAGCGTCCGTGGCTTAGGCGTTGCCAGTCCGACTCGTAATCCAAGTACCGCGATCGAAACCCACTACTGGCTGCGTGGATTTTTATCATGGTATGGGGCGTTGCAGGTTGACCCAGCCTAAAATGGGTACCAGGATGGCTGTCATGGGGAAGTAAAGACGGCCGGCGTAATGCTGCCCACATTTAGACTATTCCTTACGTCCTTCTTAGGACGTTATTTTTTGTTATTTGAAGCCCCACTCTGGCTTTTGCCAGGGGCCGCAATATAGGCAGGTCATCATTATGGCCAAATGTCTGAACGCGGTTTCTGGGACCTCTCCACGGTGATCCTCATCCGCATGGTGGCACTTTGTGCCATCGGGTGTTTATCGCTTGTGTGATGTCCTGGTGGGGTAGAAAGTCAGTCAGTCAGTCACATTTAGACCATTAGATTCCTTACATCCTTTTTAGGACGTAATTTTTTGTTATTTGAAGCCCCACTCTAACTTTTGTCAGGGGCCGCAATATAGGAAGGCCATAAATATGGCTAGTTGTCTGAACGCGGTTTCTGGGACCTATCCACGGCGACCCTCATCCACATGGTGGTACTTTGTGTCATCGGGTGTTTATAGCTTGGGTGATGTCTTGGTGGGGTAGAAAGTCAGTCAGTCAGCCCACATTATCCATATAATCGTGTCATCTCCTGTGAGATGCAGTTTTTTTTTTTTTTTTGTTATCTTAAGCCCTACTCAGGCTCTTGCCTGGGGCCGCAATAAAGCCCGGCCATAAATATGGCCTAATGGCTGAACGCGGTTTCTGGGACCTCTCCGCGGTGATCCTCATCCTCATGGTGGCACTTTGCTACATCGGGTGTTTATCGCTTGTGTGATGTCCTGGTGGGGATAAAAATCTACTACTACTTCTATCACATTACCAATCCAGTGCCGATTGGTCTGTAAAAATATGGGACGCTCTTCCCATATACCCGATGCGCCTAAGGCGTGAAAAGGGATCTTTACTTACTTTACTTTTAGACCATAGTGATATATGGTGCTATGTGAAAGCACGGAACTCACAGACAATGGCGACTGTGAGTATGACTATCAAGACCCGCCCTCTTTCAGTAAAGCGTTTCATTATTAAAGCATGGGATTTCAGGATCATTGTTGCCATCATGAGAATTTAGTGTTATTCCTCTCTGACGCTCAGCTCCCATCCTCACAAAGGCAGGGTTATTTCCTTGACCAGTGCTGCCTTTGAGCCGACCCAGCTTCATAAATATGGGTACTGGAAAACTGTGTACATTGTGTGTGAATTAGCTGAGAAGGAAATGCGACGGGGAACTGAACTGTTAGCACACGTCATAGGCTTGTGTTTTATAATGTGGCACGGACAACGCTCCGCAGCAGAACTGAAGGTTATGACAACCTTTACCTGTGAAGGCACGTCGCGGGTTGACCCTGAGAGCAGCCGTCAGCTATATGTTGGTCATGACCCATCTTTTATGGTCACCACTAAGATGGAAAGCAGCGGCAAACTACCTTGTTCAAGATAAGAACTTGAATGTGTACCATGCATACACTTTACATATAAGCGTAGTCACCGAAAACCACTACTTTCTTGTGCTTCTATAAGTGCCTATCAATACCTGTACATTTGTTTACATGGTCCAACAGGTCTCCCACCGTCTGGATAATATTCAGACCTCACGTTAATTTCCCCACGTACACAGACTGATGCAGGAAAAGACGAACAATGCAATGGCACGAACATGTAATAAGACCTAACGGCCTCTCTTAAACAACACTACAGGGCTCAGCAAATGAGAAGAGGAAAAGAGGCAGACCAAGAAAGACCTGGATACAAAAACTGGACCGACTGGACAGGCCTTAGTCATGCAACCATGAAGTCCATCGTATCTGACCATCAAAGGTAGAGGGAGCTGCTTAGACAGTCAACAGCAGCTGGTGACCCAACGACACACGATGTTGCAGGCCGCTGATGATGATGATGGGAAGACACGCTGATAGGCCGATAAATGCTGTGCTACTATTGTAAAAATGGAAAATATGGTGCAGCCTGTGGTATCTTGTTTGTGATAAGAATGTGGACTTTTAACGTGGGCGTTTGCACTACACATTGATTAGTTTTAGAACGTTGTAGCTAGCTCTCTAAGACATATTTATTACTAGTGTGTGTCGGAAAAGAGTATAGGTGTGTCATGGGTGGGGGCGCTAGGTAACTAGTGATGGTGCGTGTGTATGTCTCTGTGTGTGTGTGTGTATAAAATATAGGAGCGCGCGTGGCTGCGTGCTGTAGTCAACTAGAGATAGTGGCATCCAAACAGACCGAACCAGTAACACAACAGACCTAACATATCGTGGATGGTATGCCGTTATGTACACAAGTTTTCTATGTTATTACAAAAGGCATTTTGGTATTTTAAAGACTATGTTTATGGGAATTTGTGCTAGTCTCTAATAAAATTCAAATGTTGTGTTTAACGTCACCGTTTCAGCTTTGTATAGCTGGGAAAATACAGCATTACTAATCGGTCGATAAGATAACCCACAGAGTTATGTCTGTGTAACAAATATTGCGACGTAACTCAGGACTTGATGCCATGGTTTCGGGGATGTCCGACTATTCACAGCAAATGGTAAGTGACACGTGATTACCCGTGAAACTGGACGCGTGTGTGTATCTGTTGGGTGTGTGTGTGTGTGTGTGTGTGTGTGAGAGAGAGAGAGAAAGAGAGAGAGAGAGAGAGTCACAGATTCATTGAGCATGCTTAACTTTTTCAGTACGAGAAGAAGATGCCAGTGAAGAAATATATGTGATTAAAATGTATCTATGTATTACGCATACTTTAAAAACAGCAATATAACTGTTGTGACCACTGAACGAGCCAGATTTCTTGAGTGCATTATGACAAAATTAAAAGAGAGCATATTAGGCTAACGATAAGACGAACAACAAAGCTGTAGGTGATGACGCTATTACTGCAGAAATGCTCGACATCAAATGACGTAATCAAAAACCGAGGGCAGGATTTGATGAACAGAAAAAAGGCTGAGGACAAAATCCCAGATCAGTGGGAGAAAGGAAGAATTGTTACACTTCTAAACGAAGACAATCTTACTGACTAGAACAGTTGGAGAGGAATAACTTTGTTATCAGTAATTTCACATACCTTTTGTAAAATAATTCTCAGTAAAATTAAACGGATAAAGAACAAAATCCTAATACAGAAGCAGTCAGGTTTTCGACCTGGAAGAAGCTGGTTACATCAATTATTCACTTAGTGAACATCGTTGTGTGGAATTTTGGAATGCTTTGGTATACCAATCCCAATGAAACTAATACAAATTATTAAGGCAATGAATGAAGATTTAGAGTGTGCATTGCGAGCAGATGATGATTTAAAGGGGTTGTTTTGAAGTTGAAACAGGAGTGAAACGGGGATTCATGTTATCTATTCGGTTTTTTGGCATAACCATTAACTGGGTGATCAACAATTTTGTGTTGGAACCACCGGCAATGATTGGGTGGAAAGCACACACGTGGTAGATCTTGATTGTGCTGAAACCACCGGCAATGATTGGGTGGAAAGCACACACGTGGTAGATCTTGATTGTGTTGGAACCACCGGCAATGATTGGGTGGAAAGCACACACGTGGTAGATCTTGATTGTGTTGGAACCACCGGCAATGATTGGGTGGAAAGCACACACGTAGTAGATCTTGATTGTGTTGGAACCACCGGCAATGATTGGGTGGAAAGCACACACGTGGTAGATCTTGATTGTGTTGGAACCACCGGCAATGATTGGGTGGAAAGCACACACGTGGTAGATCTTGATTGTGTTGGAACCACCGGCAATGATTGGGTGGAAAGCACACACGTGGTAGATCTTGATTGTGTTGGAACCACCGGCAATGATTGGGTGGAAAGCACACACGTGGTAGATCTTGATTGTGCTGGAACCACCGGCAATGATTGGGTGGAAAGCACACACGTGGTAGATCTTGATTGTGCTGGAACCACCGGCAATGATTGGGTGGAAAGCACACACGTGGTAGATCTTGATTGTGCTGGAACCACCGGCAATGATTGGGTGGAAAGCACACACGTGGTAGATCTTGATTGTGTTGGAACCACCGGCCATGATTGGGTGGAAAGCACACACTTGGTAGATCTTGATTGTGTTGGAACCACCGGCAATGATTGGGTGGAAAGCACACACGTGGTAGATCTTGATTGTGTTGGAACCACCGGCCATGATTGGGTGGAAAGCACACACTTGGTAGATCTTGATTGTGTTGGAACCACCGGCAATGATTGGGTGGAAAGCACACACGTGGTAGATCTTGATTGTGCTGGAACCACCGGCAATGATTGGGTGGAAAGCACACACGTGGTAGATCTTGATTGTGCTGGAACCACCGGCAATGATTGGGTGGAAAGCACACACGTGGTAGATCTTGATTGTGCTGGAACCACCGGCCATGATTGGGTGGAAAGCACACACTTGGTAGATCTTGATTGTGTTGGAACCACCGGCCATGATTGGGTGGAAAGCACACACTTGGTAGATCTTGATTGTGTTGGAACCACCGGCCATGATTGGGTGGAAAGCACACACTTGGTAGATCTTGATTGTGTTGGAACCACCGGCCATGATTGGGTGGAAAGCACACACTTGGTAGATCTTGATTGTGTTGGAACCACCGGCCATGATTGGGTGGAAAGCACACACTTGGTAGATCTTGATTGTGTTGGAACCACCGGCCATGATTGGGTGGAAAGCACACACTTGGTAGATCTTGATTGTGTTGGAACCACCGGCCATGATTGGGTGGAAAGCACACACTTGGTAGATCTTGATTGTGTTGGAACCACCGGCCATGATTGGGTGGAAAGCACACACTTGGTAGATCTTGATTGTGTTGGAACCACCGGCAATGATTGGGTGGAAAGCACACACTTGGTAGATCTTGATTGTGCTGAAAATGTTGTTTTGCTTAGTAAAAACAGCAGTTACATGCAAATAAAAACAGACGATTCATCCAATAAAGCGTCAAGATTTGCACTACAAATAAATTATGAAAAGACAACTATATTCAAGACAACAACAGATCAAGCAGATGTAACACTAGAGGCAAAAATAAGTAAAGTAACAGCTAAATTTTTTTTTTTTTTTTTAGGCAGCAGTTTTGATAGCGAAGGAAAAACAAATAGCCCGCATTGGCATGGAAAGCATCAGCAGTTGTTAGTCGCTTGAACAAAATATAGAACTCTAAACTGTACCGTTTTACAGCCAAGTTATTTATCTCCAATTCTAATGTTATTTCCATTGCAACATAATGAAATAAAAGTTGAAGAACCACTAAGATATTGAGCGAAAGTTAAAATAACTTCGAAAAGAAATAACTGAGAAAAATGATCAAAATAAAATGAGATGAATTCTAAAGGAGTGAAGAAATGCGAGAAATGTCCGGGCAACCATTAGTGCCAACAGTTATAACACAGAGAGAACTGCACCATATTGGACACATCCTGGGAAGAAACCAGTAGAGAATCCATCAACAAAACGCATTGAAATAGGAAATAAAGTAATTAGGGGTTCTAGGATGCTCAAAAGAAACCCTAAAATAAATGTTGATAACATAGGCCAAAGATGCTGGACTGGATTACATCCATGATATTGAATTGATCGCATAGGAAAGAAGGGAATGAAGGATTGAACTGTGAGCCCTACATGGCATATAATGGCGCAATAGGATAATGAATGAATGCATGCAATCAATATTAGGCTAAGGAATGATTCAGCAGACAGAGCCCTTCATATCCCATGCGCTGTTTAGGATTCAAACAGGAAGATCCAAAGTGGCAAACTCCGATTAGAAAAGGCAGAGTGGAGATAAAAGAGCAGATAGACTGACCGTGTCTGCAGCAGTTAGTGGCGGTAGAAATATAGTATACAGATATATCGACTTCTCTGAGTCCTAGAGACGTGGACAATGAACCGTCTGTTGGAAATAGGTATTTAACAAGGATAAATAAGCATGCAGAAACCGGCTGTGAAACAAAGAAAGGAGATTTGCCAGTCAACTCATACTGTGGACGTGGAGCATAGAAACATGCAGATGCTGCTGCATCGGAGAACAGAGCACGAAAGGCAATGAAACGATTTGCTAGGACGTGGACATGAACAACAAGTTTTAAGTATTAGTCGCCAAGAGACGATTAGCCTGCCTTCTCCAGCAATCAGCTTGTGCATTGGCAGCTTTCCATACCAAACGATTGCCAACAATCGTCCCTCAACGTTTCCTTAAAGCTTCCATGTTTTCTCTTCCCTCAGTTTGGCAGAAACTTGTGACTGCCTTATTCTGATGTTTAATGATAGTTGTCTCCCTCCGACTGCTTTCTCCTCCAACTTTCCAGTTGTCACGACGTGCTCCAGTTATCTCCTCTTGACATTCGGATAATGTGGACTCTTTCTTCAGTTGCGCGTACCCGGATCTCTTGGGGGTGGATTGGGGGAGAGGGGGGGGGTGTTATTTCCCCCCCCCCCCCCACTCCACACATGGAGAGGCTGATTCAGTGAGAAGAATGCAGAGGATCTGGACGAAAAAAAATAGGTGGGGGAGAACTTTTAATATATACTTTTAATCAGGGGGCAGCTGGCACTAAAGTATGAGAACTTCGTTTGCTACTAGAAAGGTGGAAGGGTGGGAGCTAGGGGGATCGAGAGGACGAGTGGACACGCTCCGAGTGCAGTGATGTCGGTTATTGAATGTTCTGTTCATTTCTCGCCAGAATCTTCGTGACGACTTCTATCTGTCTATGATGTGATGATTTTTTTATCTGCGGTTAAATAGAACAGCATGTTTATGGTTCAAACACCTTACTTTATCTTGCGTGCATTTGGGGCCCTATAAATGCAAGTACAACATGTGTAGTTGCACATGGTGGCAGTATTTTGGAGTCGGCAAAATTTGGCTAGTAGCAAAAAGATTGACTAAACTGGGAATTTCTGCGATATAATTTTTTTTTTCTATTTGCGTATTCGCTTCGTAATGCCGGGATGCCGGGTTCGATCCCAGCTGCGCGCCATGCGCCTTGAGTTGGTTTCGACAGTGGTATCAAGAAAGCCGACCGTCCAGCAGCAATGGCAAACTACTGGACGTAAATTTGCCTTAAAAAAAACCACACAACAGCAAGGGGGTGTTGGGGTTGGTCTGCAAAGTCCTGTAAAGGATACGCAACTAACCTATTTGCGTATTAAACGGTAGTGATAATTGTCTTTTGATTATGATATATTCATCTTAGAATAAGTTATACATTTTTAACCTGCGCATTTGTTTTATCTTGTGTGTATTCAGTTAGGTGAAATATTCTATACATTATTGCTAACGATCTCTAAACGTCACTCACAACAAAACATTAAAAAAATGGGTAACCATGGAAATGAGGTGTCTGAGAAAGATTGTACCAGTGACCATAAAAGATAAAAATCAGGAATGAGGTCATATGAGATAAAGTGGGCACCGAACCAATTCTAAATTACATACAAAAACAGCAAATCACATGGTTTGCTCACTTGGAGAGAATGCCTTCTGATGCTATACCATACAAGGTATATACCAAAAGAGGAAAGGGACGTAAAGCAAGAGGTGGACCAAGAACAACATAGAAAGACAACAGCAGAGAAACTCTACAGCACCACGATGTATCTGTGGTCGAAGCGGCCAGAAGAGCGCGAAGCAGGACCTTATATCTCCCTCGACACCGGAAGCGGTAAAAGAGGAGGTAAAGAAGAAGCAGTCTATTAACGAACAGCAAAGCTAAAAGTTAGCTGAAGTAAGGAGGGATGTAAAACAATTGACTGCACAGAGGCGTCACACGTCCTAAATACAGGGTTGCGTGCAACAATTGCATGTGTACTAATGTAGGGTAGGGGTTGCCTGGGCGAAGTACCTACTTACAAAACACGTATTCTTTTTTTCGAGACTAAACACCTGCCTTTTTACTATTGAAATCGAAAGCCTCTAGTCACGTTTGCAGCGACAGCTGGGTTGCAGTGATTGACAACCATTATGTCAGGATAATTTAAATCATGACTGTAATTCAACCTGTAAAGAACCCTATTCCACGTCTTCGGGTGTATTGGGCATACAGGGCTAGACCTATCGTTGATAGACCAGCCGTTACTCTGTGGTCAACGCCTTTTTCTTCTTCTTCTTCTTCTTCTTCTTCTTCTTCTTCTTCTTCTTCTTCTTCTTCTTCTTCTTCTTCTTCTTCTTCTTCTTCTTCTTCTTCTTCTTCTTCTTCTTCTTCTTCTTCTTCTTCCTCTTCTTCTTCCTCTTCTTCTTCCTCTTCTTCTTCCTCTTTTTCTTCTTCTTCTTCTTCTTCTTCCTCTTTTTCTTCTTCTTCTTCTTCTTCTTCTTCTTCTTCTTCTTCTTCTTCTTCTTCTTCTTCTTTTTCTTCTTCTTCTTCTTCTTCTTCTTCTTCTTCTTCTTCTTCTTCTTCTTCTTCTTCTTCTTCTTCTTCTTCTTCTTCTTCTTCTTCTTCTTCTTCTTCTTCTTCTTCTTCTTCTTCTTCTTCTTTTTCTTCTTCTTTTTCTTCTTCTTCTTCGTCGTCGTCGTTTTCTTTATCTTCTTGCTTTTCATCTCGCAGATGAGCCTAAGTCCTCGACCAGTAGACGCCAAGCATTTTAGAAAACTGACTTTAAAACGTGTTCTATTTTTGATATGTGAGCCTTTCAACCCACATTCCCACTTTGAGATTATCCTGAATGACTCGTCTATTACGACAGGCTTGCTAAATGGGGCCTCAGAACCCAGACATCTCCGAATAGTTTGACTGTTCTTTGCTTCTATGTGAGCCCAGTAGAACACTGGCGGAAGTGTGAATTCCTCCAACGCCATCTCCAGCTGAGGGGGCCCGGTGCTGACGTCATCAGCTTGATGTGCCGTCACCAACCCGGGCTAACGATATTTTCAGTTTTCACTCTGACAGTCCTGTTTTTTCTGTGTGTTTCCGGCCGTCCCCTGAGTACTCTCCACAAAATTTGTAGGAATAAGCCCGACAGTAGAACACGTAGAAAAGTATATTTACATATACAAAGTAAAAGGGAACACAAGATAAAACCATTCTAATATTAATTAACTAGTATGGCTTATACAGTTTATGGGCTTTTATAATCTCTATAATAGCATCTTCTTAAAATGTATTTCCTTAATGAAGAGTAATAATAATACATTCTATAATTTTTTTAGACGGGTGGGGGTGGGTTGGGTGAAAAAAAAGGGGGGGGGGGGTGTGTCCACCCAGTATATTTACAATTTTATCCTCCAGTATATTCACAGTGATTTTCTTGTCCACCCAGTATATTCGCAATATTATTCTTGTCCACCCAGTATATTCGCAGTATTATTCTTGTCCAGCCAGTATATTCGCAATATTATTCTTGTCCAGCCAGTATATTCGCAGTATTATTTTATCCACCTATTTTCAGCTCAAAATAATAATGGGATATATATAAGTTTACCAAATTTTATTATTACTAACAGTATTACAATTATTTCTATTACGTACTTGACTAATGTTTCAAGAACAGATAAAAAAAAAACCCGAACGAAAAGTATATTAGCAAGCTTCACAATATAACAAATACAAACAAAACGTGAACGTTGCGGCCTTCATCAGCACATACAAATCAAACAATTCTACACAGATACACAAAATCACTTAGCTGGTATCTCGAAGCAGCCGGGTCGGTGGTTTCTCATCAGAATGCCTACAAGTGTCGGCTGGGGGAATAAATACCCCCTGTACAGTACCAGGGGCCATAGCTAGAGGGTTAAAGATAAAACTGTGAGGGCAGTTCCATCCCCTGGGAGTTTAAATGAAACTGTTTTGGCAATTCAGTCCAGAGGGTGTTAAAGTCCCCAGAGTATAAATAATGCAATTCTCAATAGACTTGCGGACTCTGTCGCGTGAGTGGCTAGATTTAACGGCTGCCACCTCCATGTCGAGGACAATTGTCGGCGCCCTGAGCTTCTCCCCCCCCCCCCCCCTTTAGCCTAGAAAAAAATCATTTTCTTCGGCGCTCCTGACCAACCTTATATGCCAGAAACAAGTGAATTGGTGGAAATAAGCTTCTTATTTGATTTTAAACCACCTGCCCTGTGTTCCCTGGCCATTGTTAGTTGTCTTCATTAATCACAATGTCCGCTTCACCTCTTTCTTTACTTTCTCTCCCTCTCTCTCTCTCTCTCTCTCTCTCTCTCTCTATCTCTATCTCTCTCTCGGGGTTTGGGGGGGGGGGGGGGTATATTGAGTTGACGAAGAAGAATATGGGCATGTATCTGGTAAAGCAATCTCCCTTTCACTTATGTGTCTCACAATGGAACTATGAGAAAAGCGACAATAATAATAATAATACCATGAATAATGCATGCTATTTCCTGAAAGCAGGCAAATCCTCAGGCCATAGTCCTTATTTTTCAATGGTCTCTCTCTGTGCAAGAAGTAATTGAAGTGTCTGTATGGGTCTGTCACATTTGTTGTCGACATTCATGGCCGTGTTGCCAGTAAGGGTGAAGTAACAATGGGGTGGGCTGACTGTAACAGGAATAGTTTCAAGACACTAATAACCAGGGATTGTTTATAATAAAGGTGCCGGTACTCACCACAAGGTGTCTAATAAAACATGTCAGTACGCACCTGAAAGTGTCTATTACAGTAGTGCTGACAAAAGGTACCAGTAGGCACCTGAAAGTGTCTATTACAGAAGTGCTGACAAAAGGTACCAGCAGGCACCCGAAAGTGTCTATTACAGAAGTGCTGACAAAAGGTACCAGTAGGCCCATGAAAGTGTCTATTACAGAAGTGCTGACAAAAGGTACCAGTAGGCCCATGAAAGTGTCTATTACAGTAGTGCTGACAAAAGGTACCAGTAGGCACCCGAAAGTGTCTATTACAGTAGTGCTGATAAAAGGTACCAGTAGGCACCCGAAAGTGTCTATTACAGTAGTGCTGACAAAAGGTACCAGTAGGCACCCGAAAGTGTCTATTACACAAGTGCTGACAAAAGGTACCAGTAGGCACCTGAAAGTGTCTATTACAGTAGTGCTGACAAAAGGTACCAGTAGGCCCCTGAAAGTGTCTATTACAGTAGTGCTGACAAAAGGTACCAGTAGGCACCTGAAAGTGTCTATTACAGTAGTGCTGACAAAAGGTACCAGTAGGCCCCTGAAAGTGTCTATTACAGTAGTGCTGACAAAAGGTACCAGTAGGCACCTGAAAGTGTCTATTACAGAAGTGCTGACAAAAGGTACCAGTAGGCCCATGAAAGTGTCTATTACAGTAGTGCTGACAAAAGGTGCCAGTAGGCCCATGAAAGTGTCTGTTACAGTAGTGCTGACAAAAGGTACCAGTAGGCACCCGAAAGTGTCTATTTAAGTTAAAAAAAAAGTAAAGATCCCTTTATACGCCCTTAGGCGCATCGGGCATATGGGAAGAGCACCCATATTTTTACAGACCAATCGGCACTAGATGGGTAATATGGTCAGCATTACGCCTGCCGTCTTTACTTTCCCAGGACAGCCCATCATGGTACCCATTTGAGGCTGGGTCTATCCGCGACGTCCCATACCACGATAAAAATCCACGCAGCCTACGCAGGTTTCGATCGCAGTACGTTGGATTACGAGTCAGACTCGCAACGCCTTAGCCACGGACGCCGCTGTCTATTATAGTAGTGCTGACAAAAGGTACCAGTAGGCACCCGAAAGTGTCTATTACAGTAGTGCTGACAAAAGGTACCAGTAGGCACCCGAAAGTGTCTATTACAGTAGTGCTGACAAAAGGTACCAGTAGGCACCCTAAAGTGTCTATTACAGTAGTTCTGACAAAAGGTACCAGTAGGCACCCTAAAGTGTCTATTACAGTAGTGCTGACAAAAGGTGCCAGTAGGCACCCGAAAGTGTCTATTACAGTAGTGCTGATAAAAGGTACCAGCAGGCACCCGAAAGTGTCTATTACAGTAATGTTGACGAAAGCTACCAGTAGGCCCCCGGAAGTGTCTATTACAGTAGTGCTGATAAAAGGATGCCTTGAAAAACGGTGTCGTTACTGCGTACAGTTACGTATCGTCAGAAACAAACCCCTGTATATTAATGAAATATGTGGGGTCTGGGTGCCTGCATGAACTTGGCCAAAGTTTACTTGTTGTCATGAGGGAGACTGAGCATCTGTGAGTTTACTTGGGGTGTTATCATGCAAGGTCTTCATTAACCAGTTGACAAGATAATATCTGGGCTTAATCTCAGGTAGTAGCAGCATTCTCTCTCTCTCCCACTCTCTCTCCCACTCTCTCTCACTCTCTCTCACTCTCTCTCCCTCTCTCTCTCCCACTCTCTCCCACTCTCTCCCACTCTCTCTCCCTCTCTCTCTCTCCCACTCTCTCTCACTCTCTCTCACGTACTCTCCATTTATATCTCCTTATTCCTCACCATGTCTCTCTCTTTTAACACTACGACTCAGAGGTTTGCCTACTCAGTTTCCTAAAATAGGTAACGGGTAAATGTTAATATTGTGTGTGAACCTTCTTGTGGGTAAAGAAACTGGGTACCTGACTTGTTTATACTGTGACTTGGAGAATGTGAAAGCCATACTTGAGAGACCGTTGCCGTAGAGCAGTGGCTAGACTTTCGTCAAGACAAAAAAGTCTTGGGTCCGACGTGCTTTGTATAATGAACTGCATATTCAGAAAAAGGACGAGTGACCTGTTGACAAAAAACGTGTGCCTTATGCCATTAATCGCGTATGCAGCTACTGATCTGTTGTAACTACTGCTTCTGTCGACTATGAACTGCATTTCTAGTTTTGGACTGCTTGTGTTGGCACTTTGACTGCTGCCTTATGCATTCAATGCTCGTGTATGCTGTTAACTGCAGTCTGTGTCATTTTCTTTAAAAACAAAGGGACAGCGATATACATTCAGTGCGGTGTACGTTGCCACAAGAACACGGCAATTATGGGGTGACCCGTTGCTATGAAGCTGGAACTGCGATGGCCTGATTACAGGCTCCAGATAAAGAAACGGTATTGAAGAAACCAAAGTGTGACTTTCACGTTGTCTTGTTTCAATGTAATGTTTCCTGAGTGTCGCCCAAGACAACAAGGAAACTTTCTTGAGTGTAGCCGATTACAGCAGGAAAACTTGTGATAATTATGGTTAACATGACTGTTACTATATTAAAGATTAACATATTTTGTTGTTGTTTTGTTAATTGTAATGAAACAGAGTGTTTAAACTAGTTTGTCGCTAGACAATGCACTGTGTTTAGTCAGCTAATGATTTATGCACCAAACAATCTATCCTCTGTTATGGTTGCTGCTACATACAAGCATGGTAGAGAAGTCTGGCTAGGTATCATAGTACGAAGCACTGTATATGTTTACCCCCTCAAAAGTAGTACATTACTATATTTTCCTTGTGGTTATTGATGTTTATTTAGGCAACTTTTGCAGTATGTTCTTAGATTGAAAATGTTAAAGTCGAGAGTACAGCATAGCGGGTTTTATCGCTAATTTTCGGTCACCCTCTGCAAAACGAGTGCTGTACCCGTTTTGAGAGCGTTGAACAAAATACTTAACTCCCTATCTCCAGCAACAAACCTCCGGAATCTCTGAAACTACTGAAATGTTTACCTGATGGCCGGATTCTGAAACATCAACAACGACCTTGGGATGTCGAGGACGACCTATCCGTTTAGCCACGGGAATTCCCACTTCTCCAAATGAACTAGGAATATTGAACCTACAAGCCTGGCATTTTCATAGAACCAGATGGTACAAAGTCTGCAACGTCTGACTAGGATTGTGTACCGCCTATGACGAGACACTTGTGAGAACAATAGTGTCAAACTGTGGAGGGGGAGGGCTGGAGGCGTCTAAGCATTATTAAAGTGTTTAATAGTATTTCTAATGTAGTCGGCACACGAACTGATACATGCTGCAGGAGATCGCAGATTATGGAAAGGCATGATCGCCCGCGCCAGTCGGCAAGGCATCTGATGATGATGATTAATAGTATTTCTAATGTGCTACAAACAAAGGGCATTAGTAGCAGGAAAAAAAAAGAGTTCGTTACGCGGGGACCAGAAACAGAAATATACACTAGCCCAGTAACAGTAAACAGCAGTAACAGTAAAGATAGCAGTAACAGTAAACATAGCAGTAACAGTAAACTAGAAACCAATTAATACAAGTCCTAACTCTAATCAAACAACTGGAGCTACAATCATCACATTAAACAGCTGTTTATTTTACTAAACACAAAATTAGTGTAAACTTTACAGATGATACATTAACAACCATCCATATGCTCGACCAGACCATGTTCCACTCTCTACTAACAAGGAAAAATGATAATGAACGCATACATTCAGAAAGAGAGCCCGTTTGTGTGCTTCGTGAATTGGGATTCCCATGGACTCTGTAATTCCGTTATCTATTTCTTGCATGGTCAGCCTCTTTCTTGCTTCCCGCCTGGTCTTCACATTATTGCTTGCCCTGGTATGTTATCTGCTGACATCCGCGTTATATGGCCAAACCATTTCACCTATTGTGGTCTAATGAAATCTAGTGCTGCTGCTACCTCTCTTGTCCTTCAAATTTCATCGTTTCTGATCTCATCTCTTCTTCTTAGATTGAGAGCCCTTCACAGGAATCTTAGTTCAATTGTAATTTTCTTTTTAATTTGTCTGTCAATTGTCTGGCATTGATAACACGGGGTTGGCAGGAAGATTGTATCACAGAGCACTCTTTTGGTTTCTATTGATACATGTTTGTTGCTTAGTATTGGTGCCATTTGCCTAGTGATTTGATTTGCTCTGTTACATCTATCATCAATCTCATCTTCTGCTTTGCCAGCTGATGATATTATGCTTCCTAAGTATTTGTAGTTCTTGGTTTGTTTCAGAGTGTGTTCTGTGAGCTGGATATTTATTGTTTTTTCTTCTTTGGCTATGGTCATGACTTTCGTTGGTGTTCATTTTCATGTTATGCTCTTTGTAAATTAAGTGTACATAATTCACATGGTCTTGCATTTCAGTTTCTGGAGTAGCAATTAGAGCTTGGTCGTCCGCAAATAATAGTTCTTTGATGAAACTTGTTTGACTTTGGTTCTTTTTCCCTTGGTATATTATAGTCCTTGTTTGTTTGGCTTATTTACAGATGTTATCAGTGTAAGTTATGAAGAGAAGGGTAGTCAGGACACAGCCCTGACAATACTCCGGATTTCATGGTGAATGGTTCTGAATGTCCTCTGTTTGTTCTAATAGAATATTCTCCGTTGTTATAGAAGCTTTTTTCATATTCTAATTAAATATGTGTTCACGCCGTAACTTTCAAGATTCCTTATAGTGTGTTCCTGTCTACTCTGTAAAATGCTATTTCTTGATCAAAGAAGGCTTAACAGTGTTTCCTTAAATTCAGTTGATTTTTCTATAAGTTGTCTGAGAGCAAAGATGGCGTCTGTGTATCCCATGTTTGTCCTCAATCCTAGTTGCGCGTCATTTTAAGTTAAATCTCGATTAAAGGTCGTAGTCTTGTCTCTAGAATTGTGCAAAATAGTTTCCCTGTAGGACTCAAACGTGAAATGTCTTTGTACTGTATCGTCTTTTTACTGCCTGTCCCCCCATATTGGTTGTTGATATTATCGATACGAAATGTATTGTATCTGTTGGATATTTATATTCTAATTTACAGAATTAATTCAATAATGAAATGAAGAAAGAAAGAAAAAAAAAAAAGGTAAAAGTAATTGTTATAGAATACCATCTGCTGTCTACATAAAGGGAGATCACTCATTGTTGCGGCCCGCCTGACATTGAAGCTGTCATTTTATCGGGGACAATGGCTTCTTGTACAACCTTGCCCTATAACTTCTCTCTGAGGTCACCCAAGTAGTACCTAACTGGGAAAGAATATTGTGTAACTAATCTGATCTCCTTCTCCGACAGTGCATCGTCTATTCATTACTTTCTATTACTCAGCACAAGTATTTTACAAGTCAGTTCTCCCCCCCCCCCCTCCCTCCCCCCCCCACCATTTCTCAAAACAAGTTACAAATTATTAGGTCGAGGCAGCAGGGCCGTACAATCCATGTCTATTTGATCAATACGTCAGTTTTTGAACGGACATTCCACACTGACGCGGCCAACGAAGCGTGACCGACCCAATCGAATTTTACAGTGATGTTTATGTCTGCCTACACTGTTTGTTATTCTTTTAAGAGCTTTCTGAAAAATTCAGTTTCTGCGTACAAAATCATGCATAGGTACATGCACACATAGGCTAATATACCCAAATATACAAACATAATGCATACATACGTACATAAAAACATACATACATACATACATACATACATACATACATACATACATACATACATACATACATACATACATACATACATACATACATACATACATACATACATACATACATACATACATACATACATACATACATACATACATACATACATACATACATACATACATACATACATACATACATACATACATACATACATACATACATACATACATACATACATACATACATACATGCATGCATGCATATGCATGCATATGCAGACAGATAGACAGACAGACAGACAGACAGACAGACAGGCAGGCAGACAGACAGACAGACAGACAGACAGACAGACAGACAGACAGACAGACAGACAGACAGACAGACAGACAGACAGACAGACAGACAGACAGACAGACAGACAGTGGCGCCGCAACCTGGGAGTTCAGGTCATTTTAGACCCCATCAAACACTGACTAGGGCGCTGAGGCCCCACACCTACATCAATAAACGTAATTTCTTTGTTGACGTTAGCTTACTTTAAATGACATTAAAAAGATATCCCATTACTTTAAATTGTTTCAAAAAGAACAAATAGTGATACCGTTCTACCTTCATGATCAGTCATGCGTGCGTTGAATTTGCAGGACATGAGGAGCCTCTCTTGGCAGTGGTGGCAAGCTAGATTGGTTCGGGCACGTGGTTAGACATGGTTCGATTGCAAAGTGTGTGCTTCAAGGAACACTAGGGGTAGTCGAAAAAGATGGTGGCAAAGCAGAACCTGGAATGACAACATTAGGAAATGATAAGGACTTAGTTAACATACACTTGTTCAACAAGCGAAAGACAGAGAAAGATGGCGGGTTTTGTGGGCTAGTGCTTCCATCAATACACCTCCACGACCCTAACGGGTCAAGGGTTATGTTATGCATGCGTTTATCCTTGGTTAAAATAACAGTAAGTCAGTACTTCGTGTTTAAGTGTATGCAAGTCATAGAAGACGTGATTTGTTTCTTGGAAAGAAATAATACTGCATGTTTGTGATCAGAAAGATTGCCTGGGTTGATCGCAAAAATGTGGAAAGTTGTTCAAATAGGCACTGTGTCCGGTGCTTAATGACAAATAAATATAACAATTCGTCTGGAAATATTATGAAACGTGCTACAATACTTTAACAGATCATTTATATTCATGGCTACAGTGGGTATCTTATTAGCCCTGTCACAATTTTTTTTTCTTATGGGGGCACTATCGGTAACCCACTCCTAATGTTATGACCTGGGTGGGGCAATCAAGCACTGTGCCAACCGCTCCTAAATGATTTGCCTAGAAAATATATATAAGGTGCGGAACAGGGCGTGGTTGAGGGTTCCCCTGTATTTTGCTTTACTGGGGGGGGGGGGGATGGGGGGGGCGTACGAGATGTGAGCTTCCCTGTCTAATCTTTACCTAGGTGGTGAGGAGGAGGTGGTCGGGT
Source organism: Candidula unifasciata (assembly GCA_905116865.2). Taxonomy (NCBI): domain Eukaryota; kingdom Metazoa; phylum Mollusca; class Gastropoda; order Stylommatophora; family Geomitridae; genus Candidula; species Candidula unifasciata. Next base: position 1,626,421 of record CAJHNH020001503.1, on the reverse strand, counting down.
GGGGGTGAGAAGGGGCTGGGCCCCATTTCCCAAAATTCCTATAATGGGGAAGGAAGGCTCAGCCCCTTCTCTCCCCCCCCCCCCTTTCCGCGCTTCCGATTGTTAACTAGAAAATGTGTAAAGGGTAGAGGGGGGAGTGTGATATCTCAATGTTTTCTTTGTAGTGACGCCTATGCAGGAATGCGCGTGCGCGCACATACACATGCACGCACACAAAAGCCGATTCGAAGTATTACTTGCACAATAAAAACCAGAAAGTTTGTGAGGAACAAACAGGGACGATATACATTCTAGTGTCCCGGCATTTGTAGGTTATCGACAAATCTGTACCGTACTGATGCCTTGACATCACGCAACCTGTCCTTGACGGCGAGATCCAGCAACCCTGCCGTGTGTTGTGGTAACGCTTGTGGGAAGGAGTGGGGAGGGGAGGAGGGAGGGTGACAACATTGCCACTCGTGGGCAAGGTTCTCTGGCACCACGCGAAGCCCAGGTAAGCTATTGGGATCACGACTAACTTGACGTCGTCTCTCGGGGAGTCTCACATTGTTAACCGTAGCCACAAACATTATTATTGCAAACAGTCTTATTTGCTCTGTACTTGCCCAGTGCTTGCTCAGTGCAGTTATTACTCCAATAATCCAGTGGTGCTGTTCGCCACATTAACTCGCTGGGCACGACAGAACTAACCATTCTGTTCTTAGTCACACACGACAGAACTAACCATTCTGTTCTTGGTCACACCAAAGATAGCCTGTTGCTCCTGCTCCACTCTGTCACTGAGAATTATTGTTTTTAACTCGTTCTGTCCCATGCTTGTTTAACTTTTCTTTTATCCAGGGTGTTTTTTTAATAATCTTTTCACATGCTGAATAAATATAAGGAACGTAACACAAAGCACGGACACTGTATATCTGTTGACGTTCCCTTGTGATTGAATATTAGTACTCTCTAGAACTGAACGATGCTAAAAAAAAAAAAAAACGATTTCGGACCTTCAAAGTGGGAGGCAAATGGTTTGACAACTTAACTATATTTAAGAAATATAAAGTGCTATCATTTTAACCCCAAACACGAGGAACCCCGGAATTCCCGGAAAGATCCAATATTATAGGGGTGTTAGGGATAGAGTTAGGGATAGAGTTAGGGATAGAGTTAGGGATAGAGTTAGGGATAGAGTTATAGTTAGAGTGTGTATAAGTCTGTGTTTATTTCAATCCTAACAGTCATATAATATTGGACTTTCATGGGGCCTCCGTGGTTCACTGTGTTTTGGGTGAGCTGAAATGAAAGTACTTATTATAAAGTACCCTTCTTCTTCTTCTTCTTCTTCTTCTTTGCGTTCGTAGACTGAAAACTCTGACGTAACGTTTTGGTTGTTCGTCCACTTCTGGACTTTGGTCTTTTTCTTCTTCTTCGAGTTCATCCGAATATGAAATTGAGTTGCGCCTGTTTACAGCATGGCTGCGATTTTTGCGCCTCTCTGCCGACACATTTGACTTCTGGGGGCATTTATTGACCAGGTTAGCCTTCCCGGTGGTCTGATTCTAGAACTTGAAACCTGCATGCGCATCCGTTTTACAAATTTGACTTATTTTTGTGCAGTCTTCTGGTTCCTGGCCTCTTAGACAGAAGCGTTGGGGACTGGACCCGTTCTCTATACACCCCCCTCCCCCCAGTTTTCTTTGTGGTGATGCGTCTGATTTCAAAACAAGAAGTTTGTGTAACAGCTGAGTAAATCAAGAAAGACCGGCACACAGAAAATAAAATGACAAGTTACAGAAGAAATGCATATAACTGACTAGAGCAAGAGGTTAATGTAACTAAACTTTTCTTTGGGTCAGGGGAGAGTGTTTGTGTTACATTTATGAGAAAGAAAAGCTATAGAAACTACGCTGAATATGATGTGACATCTGTCAGCGTGTCAGTGATTCACCAAACTTGAGAACCTCCAATCAGACACCAGCCGTGTTGCTGGTGTCCTAGCTAGAGTAGGCAGCACTCAGTACCACAGCCACACATATCAGGCCTGGTTATCCAAGAGACCTAAATGTGACCCGATGGGAAATATCCAGCTCAAACTTCTAGTGCGGAATGTTGTTCCATATTGTTTAAGGTACAGGTTTGCTTGGATGCTTACATATTGACTGTCTAGTAATCAGTGTAGGTACATACCGCTTGGTAGTAAGTAGTAAATACATCGTTTCTATAAGTACTCCAGTAACATGTATTGTGATGTCATACTAGTCACTACGTATTAGTACTCCAGTAACATGTATTGTGATGTCATACTAGTGACTACGTATTAATACGCCAGTAACATGTATTGTGATGTCATACTAGTGACTACGTATTAGTACTCCAGTAACATGTATTGTGATGTCATACTAGTGACTACGTATTAGTACGCCAGTAACATGTATTGTGATGTCATACTAGTGACTACGTATTAATACGCCAGTAACATGTATTGTGATGTCATACTAGTGACTACGTATTAGTACTCCAGTAACATGTATTGTGATGTCATACTAGTGACTACGTATTAGTACGCCAGTAACATGTATTGTGATGTCATACTAGTGACTACGTATTAGTACTCCAGTAACATGTATTGTGATGTCATACTACTGATTACGTATTAGTACTCCAGTAACATGTATTGTGATGTCATACTAGTGACTACGTATTAGTACGCCAGTAACATGTATTGTGATGTCATACTAGTGACTACGTATTAGTACTCCAGTAACATGTATTGTGATGTCATACTAGTGACTACGTATTAGTACTCCAGTAACATGTATTGTGATGTCATACTAGTGACTACGTATTAGTACGCCAGTAACATGTATTGTGATGTCATACTAGTGACTACGTATTAGTACTCCAGTAACATGTATTGTGATGTCATACTAGTGACTACGTATTAACTAGTAATATGGGAAGTGGGAGCCTACTGTACTTCTACTGCTTCAGTTTTTTTCCCATCACGGCTGTAGTCGGGGGCCTTAAAAATAACCTAATGGTTGAACGAGGTTTCTATGACTTGTGCCCGGCTGATCCTCATCCGAATAGTGACACTTTGTGTCACTGGGTGTTGGTCACTCGTTGCACGGTCCTCGTGGGGTTGAAAGACACAGTTTCAGTATCACAAGATTACCTGGTATCTAAAGTCGATTACCAACTCTTTCAGTAGACAGCAACGTACCATACGTTTCTTTGTCATCTCTAAAATTAAATTATGCACTTGCTGTCTTCAACCACAGACAGATAGGTACAGCAGCCGCTTTTGTCTGAATAATTGGTTCAACTTATTCAGTCCCATAGTGTGCAGGCGCGCCGCCTCGGAGAAAACATTAGGCACAACAGTTGGGAAACTTTCAGTGTACACTGTATTACTTTCCTAAAACAATAGGTATCTGTACAGTGTATTACCTATATAACATATTATGTCCCTGTGTACAGTTTTACTTAAATATCATAGTACTATGTGTGCTGTGTATTATTTACATAACACGGAAAGTCTATGTGTTCAGTGTATTACCTGTGTACACTGTATTATTTACATAAAATATTACATATATGTACATCATATTATTTACATGACATAGTACGTATATGTACACTGTATTATTTACATAACACTGTAAGTCACTGTGTACAGTATCTGACTTACATAGCGTTGTAAGTCCTTGTGTACAGTGTCTGACTTACATAGCGTTGTAAGTCCTTGTGTACAGTGTCTGACTTACATAGCGTTGTAAGTCCTTGTGTACAGTGTCTGACTTACATAGCGTTGTAAGTCCCTGTGTACAGTGTCTGACTTACATAGCGTTGTAAGTCCTTGTGTACAGTGTCTGACTTACATAGCGTTGTAAGTCCCTGTGTACAGTGTCTGACTTACATAGCGTTGTAAGTCCCTGTGTACAGTGTCTGACTTACATAGCGTTGTAAGTCCTTGTGTACAGTGTCTGACTGACATAGCGTTGTAAGTCCTTGTGTACAGTGTCTGACTTACATAGCGTTGTAAGTCCCTGTGTACAGTGTCTGACTTACATAGCGTTGTAAGTCCCTGTGTACAGTGTCTGACTTACATAGCGTTGTAAGTCCCTGTGTACAGTGTCTGACTTACATAGCGTTGTAAGTCCCTGTGTACAGTGTCTGACTTACATAGCGTTGTAAGTCCCTGTGTACAGTGTCTGACTTACATAGCGTTGTAAGTCCCTGTGTACAGTGTCTGACTTACATAGCGTTGTAAGTCCCTGTGTACAGTGTCTGACTTACATAGCGTTGTAAGTCCCTGTGTACAGTGTCTGACTTACATAGCGTTGTAAGTCCCTGTGTACAGTGTCTGACTAACATAGCGTTGTAAGTCCCTGTGTACAGTGTCTGACTTACATAGCGTTGTAAGTCCCTGTGTACGGTGTCTGACTTACATAGCGTTGTAAGTCCTTGTGTACAGTGTCTGACTTACATAGCGTTGTAAGTCCCTGTGTACAGTGTCTGACTTACATAGCGTTGTAAGTCCTTGTGTACAGTGTCTGACTTACATAGCGTTGTAAGTCCTTGTGTACAGTGTCTGACTTACATAGCGTTGTAAGTCCTTGTGTACAGTGTCTGACTTACATAGCGTTGTAAGTCCTTGTGTACAGTGTCTGACTTACATAGCGTTGTAAGTCCCTGTGTACAGTGTCTGACTTACATAGCGTTGTAAGTCCCTGTGTACAGTGTCTGACTTACATAGCGTTGTAAGTCCCCGTGTACAGTGTCTGACTTACATAGCGTTGTAAGTCCCCGTGTACAGTGTCTGACTTACATAGCGTTGTAAGTCCCTGTGTACAGTGTCTGACTTACATAGCGTTGTAAGTCCCTGTGTACAGTGTCTGACTTACATAGCGTTGTAAGTCCCTGTGTACAGTGTCTGACTTACATAGCGTTGTAAGTCCCTGTGTACAGTATCTGACTTACATAGCGTTGTAAGTCCCTGTGTACAGTGTCTGACTTACATAGCGTTGTAAGTCCCTGTGTACAGTGTCTGACTTACATAGCGTTGTAAGTCCCTGTGTACGGTGTCTGACTTACATAGCGTTGTAAGTCCCTGTGTACGGTGTCTGACTTACATAGCGTTGTAAGTCCCTGTGTACGGTGTCTGACTTACATAGCGTTGTAAGTCCCTGTGTACGGTGTCTGACTTACATAGCGTTGTAAGTCCCTGTGTACGGTGTCTGACTTACATAGCGTTGTAAGTCCTTGTGTACAGTGTCTGACTTACATAGCGTTGTAAGTCCTTGTGTACAGTGTCTGACTTACATAGCGTTGTAAGTCCTTGTGTACAGTGTCTGACTTACATAGCGTTGTAAGTCCTTGTGTACAGTGTCTGACTTACATAGCGTTGTAAGTCCTTGTGTACAGTGTCTGACTTACATAGCGTTGTAAGTCCTTGTGTACAGTGTCTGACTTACATAGCGTTGTAAGTCCCTGTGTACAGTGTCTGACTTACATAGCGTTGTAAGTCACTGTGTACAGTATCTGACTTACATAGCGTTGTAAGTCCTTGTGTACAGTGTCTGACTTACATAGCGTTGTAAGTCCTTGTGTACAGTGTCTGACTTACATAGCGTTGTAAGTCACTGTGTACAGTATCTGACTTACATAGCGTTGTAAGTCCCTGTGTACAGTGTCTGACTTACATAGCGTTGTAAGTCCCTGTGTACAGTGTCTGACTTACATAGCGTTGTAAGTCCTTGTGTACAGTGTCTGACTTACATAGCGTTGTAAGTCCTTGTGTACAGTGTCTGACTTACATAGCGTTGTAAGTCCTTGTGTACAGTGTCTGACTTACATAGCGTTGTAAGTCCTTGTGTACAGTGTCTGACTTACATAGCGTTGTAAGTCCTTGTGTACAGTGTCTGACTTACATAGCGTTGTAAGTCCTTGTGTACAGTGTCTGACTTACATAGCGTTGTAAGTCCTTGTGTACAGTGTCTGACTTACATAGCGTTGTAAGTCCTTGTGTACAGTGTCTGACTAGCATAGCGTTGTAAGTCCTTGTGTACAGTGTCTGACTTACATAGCGTTGTAAGTCCTTGTGTACAGTGTCTGACTTACATAGCGTTGTAAGTCCCTGTGTACAGTGTCTTACTTACATAGCGTTGTAAGTCCTTGTGTACAGTATCTGACTTACATAGCGTTGTAAGTCACTGTGTACAGTATCTGACTTACATAGCGTTGTAAGTCCTTGTGTACAGTGTCTGACTTACATAGCGTTGTAAGTCCTTATGTACAGTGTCTGACTTACATAGCGTTGTAAGTCCTTGTGTACAGTATCTGACTTACATAGCGTTGTAAGTCACTGTGTACAGTGTCTGACTTACATAGCGTTGTAAGTCCTTGTGTACAGTGTCTGACTTACATAGCGTTGTAAGTCCTTGTGTACAGTATCTGACTTACATAGCGTTGTAAGTCCTTGTGTACAGTATCTGACTTACATAGCGTTGTAAGTCCTTGTGTACAGTATCTGACTTACATAGCGTTGTAAGTCCTTGTGTACAGTATCTGACTTACATAGCGTTGTAAGTCCTTGTGTACAGTATCTGACTTACATAGCGTTGTAAGTCCTTGTGTACAGTATCTGACTTACATAGCGTTGTAAGTCACTGTGTACAGTATCTGACTTACATAGCGTTGTAAGTCCTTGTGTACAGTATCTGACTTACATAGCGTTGTAAGTCCTTGTGTACAGTGTCTGACTTACATAGCGTTGTAAGTCCTTGTGTACAGTATCTGACTTACATAGCGTTGTAAGTCCTTGTGTACAGTATCTGACTTACATAGCGTTGTAAGTCACTAGTACAGTATCTGACTTACATAGCGTTGTAGGTCACTGTGTACATTGTCTGACTTACATAGCGTTGTAAGTCCTTGTGTACAGTATCTGACTTACATAGCGTTGTAAGTCCTTGTGTACAGTGTCTGACTTACATAGCGTTGTAAGTCCTTGTGTACAGTGTCTGACTTACATAGCGTTGTAAGTCCTTGTGTACAGTGTCTGACTTACATAGCGTTGTAAGTCCTTGTGTACAGTGTCTGACTTACATAGCGTTGTAAGTCCTTGTGTACAGTGTCTTACTTACATAGCGTTGTAAGTCCTTGTGTACAGTGTCTGACTTACATAGCGTTGTAAGTCACTGTGTACAATGCACTACTTGTGTACAGAGTATTACTAACCACTTTCAAGTGTCAACTGTGCCGTGTCCACATCATATGTTGGCTGCAGCAGACATGTGCACCCACTGCTGCCTCTAGGGATATTGTGTGAAGGGGTTCCAATCGCTTCCACGGTGGGACTCTCATTCTACTTTACGAAAGCTATGACAACAGTCTGTGTATGAAAGTTATATATTTAATATGTCAGTGTTGAACACAGTGTATGCCAGTAATGTCGGCAGTATTATCTCACAACTCAGAATTATTTTCCAAACGACAGATCCAGCCAATATATTTTATAATAGTTTTCATTAGAGCCGCATGGGGTCGCAGATATGTGACAGTCAAAACACCGAGGGAGGTCGTTTGGTTAAATCTCCTGTAGTCGTGTGGATTGCTGGTACTATAGGCGTTCATATAGTCTGTTCATAGTCTTCATATATCCCACTGAGGATTAGATTGTGGGCCATGGTGGATTCAGATGAAATGAACTACATTCTTTTACTATCTAACAATAACGTGGACCTGTATGTTATTGGGCTCGAGAAGGAGAATAGAGAGTAGTAACAGTGTAAGACGAAACACGCACTGTGGGAGGTGATGTAATGTGGTTTAGCATAAAGATCATCACCAAAATGTTGACTGTACAATTCAACTAATCATAAATACCTTTTAAAGGGCTTAGTTTGAGTTGTCTGGAGGGTACTATGTAATGGTCGAAAAGAAGAAGAAGAAGAAGAAGAAGAAGAAGAAGAAGAAGAAGAAGAAGAAGAAGAAGAAGAAGAAGAAGAAGAAGAAGAAAAAGAAGATTACCTTCTCACTTATTAACAGATTACATGTTTTCCTAACTCACTGCGTCTACTATCCATAGAGAGAGAGAGAGAGAGAGAGAGAGAGAGAGAGAGAGAGAGAGAGAGAGAGAGGAGAGAGGAGAGAGAGAGAGAGAGAGAGAGAGAGAGAGAGAGAGAGAGAGAGAGAGAGAGAGTAGTCAGAGTGGAGCGTTATTGAACGGGGGGAGAAAGACAGATATAATAAGACAAGAGATCCAGACAAGGGACAAGCATTAGAGATCTAGTTTGTGTTTAGACAATGACAGTTTTCTCTCTCCCCGCCCCTCCCCTCCCTTGATTTTCATCTCCCATGGGAGCGACGCTTTACGGCATTTGGAGTAGGACAAAAGACAAAAGAAGAAGAATGTCTTTATGCAGCTGATAACTTCAGTTGTATACTTGTTGTGCATACGTCTTTTTCTTACGTCCTTTTTTCGGAATCAAGTTGAACTCACAATTAATTAAGCCAACAAATGATGTTTCGAGTGACTTTATAACTTCTACCAGCATTCGTTCATGTGTGACACCTGACATCCCATACTGTACCAACATGGCATTTGGGAAGATAACACTAGCCTTACCTTAGGAGGAGGAAATTTTACCTAAAAACTTAAAGAAAAAGAACTCTACACGGAAGCATGCACAGCAGGGGTCCACCAGTCATCAGTAGAGATCCTTCGTCCACGTTGCTTTCCTAAACAGTCTGGGAAGGTGGGCCGAGCTGGGCCATGAAGCCAAGCACTTTGTCGGACTCGATAGGGACAAGGCGATATGGTGACTTGCAACAGGTGCTGTGAAACTGATATTAAATTGTTGTTGCGGTAGCAAATTAGATCAGTTGACTACCTTTACGACCAGAGTTACAAGCTAATAGTTGGGTTCATTTGACAATTGTTAGACTTGGCATTTGGCAGAGAGACACCGGCAGACATTTATCAGACACTTTGGCTTTTAAGGGATAAGACGTTCTTTTCCTCTAGGGACTCGGACCAGTCTACCTAAGCTATGTCAGCAGCTTAACCCAGTTGTTTTAGTGACCGTTTACGCTCATTTTTTCGCAAGCCCAGCTGCTTTAGCACATTGTACATAGAAGTAAAGATGATTTTTACTGCGTACGCGCTGTCTGTTCTCAGACCGGCCATGAGCTCTCCGAGCTTTTACGGGTTATTTTTGTATATTCGCTACTCTTACGCCAGGGTCAGCTCAATCAGGATGAGCTGGCATTTTTCCGTAGAGTGCAGGACAATGGCATATCTCATGCCGGTCTTCCGGATTGACTCTGGGTGCCTTTCGAAACCAGGCGGGTCGACAGGCAGTAACCAGTTCCTCGCACAGTTAAGTATTGATGAAGCGTGTGCGACCTCGTTGATTTTACCTTTATAAATCTACCCAGCCTTGAATGGGGTAACAGTAGGACTGGCCCTCGCGTTAGCTGGCTTGGTTCACAATGTCCACTAGCTCTTTCAGGACTTTCTGGTCTAGGGCTTTTCTGCACGTGGACAATACATGCTCAAATGTCTGCATAGCTCTTCACAGTGGGCATATCGGGTCGGTAGTCACATGCCATTTCGCCATGTTGACGCCAGAAGGTGATACATATTACTCAGATCTAATGACAAAGCTCAGCCGCAGCGGGGCTTTTCGCCAGATCTCTCCCCATGTGAGTACTCGTGGCAAGGTCCTTTCGATGTTGATCCACTGGCCTTACTTCGATTGCTGCGCGGTTTTCTGGACCCGAGTCTCTTTTTCGGCGTCCCTTATCTGCTATATTACCATGTCTTTGCGCTATTTGGCTGTAGCTTTGGACCACCAACTGACTTTCCTTTGCCCTAGGCCGCGTCAGTTGGTTTGTGTGTAACACATGACTTCTTTCAATTTCAGTGCATCTTGAGCAGATTCTATCACATCGAGGACTTTCCAATTCTTACCTGTCTTTAGAGCGGGCTGGACAGCTGCCAGCGTGGGGTCTAAAGACTTGCGCAGCATCGTCGCAGGTCTTACCTTGCCGACTTAAAACTCTTCGGTCATGGACTTGAACTGCAGTACCAGCTTAGCCTGCTTGCAATAGAAAGCCTCGTCGGTCAGACAAGGCGGTGCCCCAAGCCATTTTCTCCTGGCTGTGCTGATTCTCCTTTCCATCGTCTCCATTGCAGTCATGCTAAATTCGTACACGAGCAGTGGCCAGAGGGGCTTTGGAATCAACATAAACTGGAGACACCATACCTTGAACTACCTGATCATCCTGCATCGCTCGATTGCAAGCAGGCCTGTAGCCAGCGACTCATGTATGCGTCATACTTTTGTTCTGTCAGATAACTTCGAATTGTAGACGCGACTGAGGCTCGTAACCAGTTCAGAGCCATGGGGATCCGTTATTTTGCCACCGTGGGACTTACTGCCGTCACCGTACCTTTAAGGATCGGCAAACTTCTTGATTTCTGCAGTTTGAACTGCATGCCACACCATTCGACAACGCGGTCCAACCTATTCAGAATCGTGCGGGCATCATCCTCACTGCCCGTTATGATAGTTGTATCATCCATAAATGCACGAAATGGCGGCATCCAGTGGTCCCCACTATAAAGGCCTAGCCCGTAACCGGGTGCTTCGTCTAACATGATTGGCAAGGCCATTACGAAAAGTTTCGGCGAATTCGTACATCCCATTGCTTTCCCAACCTGGAGTTCAGTCCATCTCGTAGTAAACGTCAGGGCAGAGAAGAGTATTGCAAACTTTGAGAAATATTGCTCGGTTATTTCGGTGATCTATGTCGGTAGTGGAACATGCGAAAAGCCTGCCACAGTAGCTTATGGGGTACCGCCTCTTAGGTGTTGCCGAGGTCCAACCATATCACGTGCAAGTGGGTTCTCTCTGTCTTAGCTCTCTGAATACTTTCCCAAAACATGGTCGCGTGTTCAAGGCATCCGGGAACGACCGGGATTCCACCTGTTCAAACCATCGTATCGATGTATTTGTTCGTCATCAGATACTGTGTGAGCCTGCGAGCTATAACCGAGAAGAATACCTTACCCTCAACGTTCAGCAGCGAGATAGGTTTGAATTGGGTAGACTGGAGGCGTGTCTTTTCTTAGGAGTGTAGACACCGTTGACATCCTGCCACTGGGTACATATGTGCCAATCTTAGCAAGCGGTGAAGCAACCGGAGGACTTTCGGGCAGCATTTATACACGATGTATGGCAAACCGTTGGGCCCTTGGGCTGGTTGGCCGCTACCTCTATTCAGAACCTCTTCGACCTCAGACCAGAAGGGAGGCATTGTTTTAAACGGTACTTTCGCCAACTCTGGTCGCCTCAGGCCGCTGGTGATCTCTGGGTTGTCATAAAAATGTTCATTACTTGCCGATCGGAATACATCTTCAGTAGAGCTTTTCTTTACCGACCACGAGAACCCCAGACTTTGGTTGCTCGAACAGGCCTCGGTCAAACTGAAAATTATCCATAAAGAACATCTCTCGCTCCATTTTGGTTTTCCGTCTGTTCTTACAGAAACGCTCGGCGCGACAGAGGGCACTGTGTCGGCTCCTAATGTTAAAGCAGGGCGCACCAGGCTATTAGCTTCCTTGATAGCAGGTCTAGGCGGGAAGCTCCGACACGCGGACAGCGCACTGATTCACTGATCCGGCAGCTGGTTTCGCATGTTTTGTTTCAAACGTATTGGTGATATCTTTCTTGTGGAGTAAACAAGTAAGGAGAGAGAGAGCCATGTTGCATGTTAACATGTGGTTTCGGTCAGGTTTTGTGCTATGGAGATGAGGAATTCATCCCTGGCTTGAGCGGATCTAACTAGTCACACTGGCTGTCGCCACCAGTTGTTATTCCATCGCCTCGCTATCTCACAACATAACACTATCGACTGGAAGTAGGGAAAGGTTGCAGCAACACATCCGCCATGTTCACGTTGTTAAAAATTATAGTTGACATGTCGTGAAAACAAGCTCTTGTATCTGAAACAAGCAGTTAAACACATTTAATATCTTATACAAGCAATGAAACCTCTATCTGTATTTCTGCAGACCGCACATGGCGCCACAATGTACACAAATCCTGTTAGAGCACAAGGAATCTGTCTGCATTGCAGCATTTATACAGTACAGGATCAGTAGAGCAATATGAACAATGAATTAGTGTAAGCTAGATAAAGGAGGCTTGTTAGGCTAGTTTAGGTTATGCTACACTAGGCTAGTGAAGGTTAGGCTAGTTTAGGTTATGCTACACTAGGCTAGTCAAGGTTAGGCTAGTTTAGGTTATGCTACACTAGGCTAGTCAAGGTTAGACTAGTTTAGGTTATGCTACACTAGGCTAGTCAAGGTTAGGCTAGTTTAGGTTACGCTGCACTAGGCTAGTCAAGGTTAGGTTAGTTTAGGTTATGCTACACTAGGCTAGTCAAGGTTAGGCTAGTTTAGGTTATGCTACACTAGGCTAGTCAAGGTTAGGCTAGTTTATGTTATCCTACACTAGGCTAGTCAAGGTTAGGCTAGTTTAGGTTATGCTACACTAGGCTAGTCATGGTTAGGCTAGTTTAGGTTGAGCTACACTAGGCTAGTCAAGGTTAGGCTAGTTTATGTTAGGCTACACTAGGCTAGACAGCAGCTTGGTCTGAAAATCCATAAAAGGAAAGACAAAGATAATGAGAATAAATCAGGCAAATAGTAGTGTGGTTTCTCTTTATGACTCCCCACTCCAAGACGTGGAGTCGTACACCTATTTGGGCAGTAATGTAGATAAAGTTGGAGGAACTAATAGAGATATTAAAATAAGAATACAAAAGGCAAGAGTTGCTTTTATAGCACTAGGGAATTTGTGGAGGTCAAAAGAAATTAAAAGAAATACTAAACTAAAAAGTAATATTGTATGGGGCAGAAACATGGAGAACAACTAAGTCAATTACTAATAAATTACAGACATTCATTAACTGGTGCCTGCGCAGAATAGAGGGAATTAAATGGTATGATAGAATAACTAATGTAGAACTTTGGGAGAGAACTAAACAGGCTCCAGTGGACCAAGAGGTGAGGAAAAGACGCTGGCGTTGGATAGGACACACACTGAGAAAACAGGAGAACAGCATAACTAGAATGTCTTTGCATTGGAACCCACAGGGGCATAGGAATAAAGGAAGGCAAAAAAAAAAAAAAACATGGAGAAGAAAGCTGGAGAATGAAGTTAGAAAGATGGGGAGGACATTGGGAGAGCTCCATGCAATGGCGAAGGATAGAACGACTTGGCGTGAGTTGGTTGAGGGCCTATGCTCCATTGGGGGATAGAAAGGCAGAAGAAGAAGAAGACAATAGGCTAGGCCAGGTTAGGCTAGTTTAGGTTATGCTACACTAGGCTAGGCAAGGTTAGGCTAGACCAGGATACGCAAGATTGGGATCCCTTTTCGATTTCCAACTGCCAAGGGACGTATTACGTGTGCAACAATACACACGGGCCTCTGGTCTTACTACCCAGAGACGAGGGGAAATCACTAGAAGTCTACGTGTAAAAATCCCAGTCTGCACCGGGGTTCTGAACCCGGGACTATGAACACTCGAGGCGAACGCTATGCATCGAGACCACGAAGCTGCCTATAGGTTGGATTAGGTTAAACTAGGGTAGACTGGTTAGGTTAGGATAGAATAGGTTAGGTTAACAGGCCACCTTTGTACATATAGTAGACATTTTCTTTCAAATTAGTTTTATACACTTTCATAATAGTTCATATATTTTATTCCATTTTTTTTTCTTTGATTGTTCGGAATATTATTATTATTATTATCATCATCATCAGCATAATCATCATGCTCTTCAATTAAGATTACCTAACCCAACGTCGGACATTGTGAAATATGAAAGGTATCACCACCATCTCGTTCGGCAGCTGTAACTTTCTTATTGTGTTTCTTTACGTCGTGGATAACCTCGCTTGCTTTCCTCGTCTTCTTGAGTGTGGCGACTATTCAGTCCCTGGTTTTTTTTTAACGTGACTACAGATCACTTCTTCAGCAGGTACTCCACAATCATCAGTATTGCCAGCATAGTAAGGCAGTAGCTGACGCCTGTCCCACGTTAGTCTATCAGATAATGATTGTTGCCAGGAATGCGTTGTCGTCAGTTGGTGAACTAACGGTGATGTCATTTGCATCATGTTGCTGGCTTTGGGCATCTGGCTCGCTGAGTGGCTCAATTGTAGTGACTTCCGCTTGGCTGAAATGCTTCGCTAGATACCTTCTATCACTAGAGCCTTGATCTGTTTGTTCATCTGCTGCGCTTGGTATATTAGATTGTTGCTTCTCCTCTCCGGTATTGACAGTATCTGTCTTTGCTGCAGGCGTGACCCCTCTCGTATTGTGGCACTGTTTGTTTGGTTTCCTGTCTTCTGGTCATCTACTTTACGTGAGGCTCGACGCCTGGTAGATTTCCTTTGCTTCCACATTTTTTCTCTGTACTTCTATACAGCAATCTGACATCTTCGCGAAACAGTGCAGTATAATAGTTGACCGTGCAACTGATTGAGTATTCTGGAAAACTGTCTTCTCTACATCTTAATTGACTGCTATAGCATGTTCAGGTACTGATCTGATCAGGTACTGGTGGTATCTGGAAGTGAATTTCTGGAATGAACTATTCTGTGTTAGCGAAGTCCACTGTTTTAAATAACATCAAGAAGACTTGTTTGCTCGCTTCTAAGGCAGATGCACTCCGACTTCAAAGAAAACCCACCATATTAGTCGCCTTGTATGACATGCTTGTTAGTGAACACTATGTATATCCCAACCCTCCCTTACCCCAACCCCTTTGTAATAGGGCCCCGGAACCCACACGGGGAGATGTTATAAACAGGACACGTGTGACAGCTACATAAAGTTTTACCCTCAGGTGCCCTGCCGTACCTAGCGGGTGATCTTCTCATTTCTTAGCCACTGTTATTATACAGTAAAACCTAGATAACGTGAGTTTTCTTACAAAGACTAAAACACAGCTGGGATACACACAGTTCTGGCCCTAACTTGACGTATTATTATTACTAGTTATCTGTTAGCTCATACG
Organism: Candidula unifasciata; assembly: GCA_905116865.2. Classification (NCBI taxonomy): domain Eukaryota; kingdom Metazoa; phylum Mollusca; class Gastropoda; order Stylommatophora; family Geomitridae; genus Candidula; species Candidula unifasciata. Next base: position 1,611,332 of record CAJHNH020001503.1, on the reverse strand, counting down.
TTTTGGAGGTGGTGGGGGCAAGAAGTGTTGAAATGTCCGTTTGTACTTGTAACAATTTGTTAGACTACAAATAAACATAAAATCGCCAATTTAATTATAAATATATATATATATATTTCTAAAATAAAAGAGTAAGTAGTTTGTACATCCATCTTGAAAATGTGATTAATATGATAACACGTGCATTAAGAATACATTCTGACCAAAACGTATCTCCATACTTTCTATATTGCCTCTTTTTGTCCTCTATTTCATTTATTTTATTTCATTTTTAGAAAGTTAGGGATGAGGGTGGGGGGGGGGGGGGGGGTGGGGGGAACGCATGAGAGATTGAAAGAGGCGGTTTTGCAATATATTCAAGGGGGCGGTCTTGCCATCTATTTACCCTTATTTGACTTAGAACCTTGGTGTATCGGAGGTATGCCTTCAGAACCACTATACCATAGACCAGTGGTCTCCAACCTAAGGGAAACCAGGAGTTCTAAAAAAAAAGAGGGGGGGGGGGGGGGGAGGGGGGGGGGGAGCTTAGGACGTCTAGCAGTTTTGAAAGTGAGGGAATTTGTATTTGTAATAATCTGTTATACGAACACTCACATTTCGTTTCAGTTTAAATAAAAAAAAACTAAACTTTTACTATTTCTTGTACAAAACGACATGTGTGTTTTCAAGAGCGATATATATAGATTTGATCCTTTGGCTCACGAATACACTCGAGGTCTGGCGGAAGGAATAAGTGTAGTGAATGTGTACCCTGTGCGGCATTTGGAAAGCATTTATCTCTTGCTGTTGAGTGTTGTTAAAGTAGCTGTCTTGATTGATCGTAAGTGAAGTGCATAATTTCGCCAGATTAATGTTACAAGTGGTCGCTGCTGTTAAATGTTAAATCTTATTATTCAATATCAATTACAGTTCTTCAAACAAGTATTGTTGTAAGTTGGGGGTTACTGAGGATGTTTACGAACGCATTATTGGCCTCAGTGCCATGCGGCGCACCAGGGCTTGACGACACAACCACTGACAGTAATAGCAATGTCAGTTATCCTTAACACAAATTTATATTTATTGGTAAGTCGAGTAACGAAAAGTCGAGCACTGGACCCTTTTTTCGCTAGTGGCACACCGGAATTATGATTCACGGTTTATATGTTACAGACCAATCGGCTCTCGGTTAGTGATGCCATCAGCGTCAAACCGGCCACCTTTAGTTGACAGGACATTACCTGGCACCCATTTTAGGCAGGGTCAGCCTGGAAGTCAAGGTCAGTTTTATCAAAACAACTTCCATCTCGATGTGGATCCAAGATATTCGGGCTGGCGGGCAAGTATCTACGGTCAGTTTTATAAAAATAACTTCCATCTCGATGTGGATCCAAGATATTCGGGCTGGCAGGCAAGTATCTACGGCTCAACTTTAAAAATCTATGATTGAGTTCGGTATCAGGTGTTGCAGTTTGGCATGCAACTTGTTAAAAATCAAATCCTTGTAGGAAAATAATAATAATGTAAACAAACAACTATTTTTTTTTCCTTGTTTGCGGTACTTGGGAAAAAAAAAAAAAAACACAGACACCTATTCAAAGCATTCACTTAGCATGTTTGCCGTAACAGAGTGACATGAATTTTTCAAACATCAAACTGCACATGTTTTAGAGGTATTCAGTGCAAAAAAATTAATTCTCAGATGGTCATTCCCATGCATTACCCTGCTGTGAATTTGATTAACATATTGTTTTCTTTGTTTGCGGAATATACTATCTAAATAATTTCGCATCGCTGCACATATGAAATGATCTCCAAAACAATTTCCATGTTTGCGGTTTTGAAATGAACCATATGTGTCAGTTAATGTATTTTAATGTTTTTTTTTTTTTTTAGGAATACGTACATTATTAGTGTGAAGAAAGAAAACAGTAGCACCTGTGCAGTGGTATATTATACAATTATAAGGACATCGAAAATGTAAGACGACATACACAAATTTGTGCTGCTCCCTATAGTAGTTGTCGCCGTATTTGTTAACATTCGAGGGCACGACCTTCGAAACAGACTATAGCAGCTAAGCTACTGAGGATATCCATATTTACTGGAGCCTCCAACAAAATCGAATTGAAAGAAAACCATTATTTATGTACAACGACGATTAATCAGTACAAACATTTGGACAATATCTGGACCTTAAACTTGGGAAACAACATTATCTTATAATAAATAGTATGGTTGGCCAGTCACACTGACGGAGATGACACGGCTACACGTAAAGATATAACCGTGCTTTGTTTATTTCTAGAATCGCAAAAAAAAAAAAAAACATGGAGCGAAAGGTACATTCGAAAACAAATGTCTGGGGAGTTTCCTTAACAGTAAATACAATGAATTCAAAAGACGCAGAATTAAGATAGTTTACAAGGCATACAATTATGTCCATATATGGGCACATCCTGAGAAGCTAAAAAAGGGCAGTGCACTAGGAAACTAATGGATTGAGGAAACGAGAACGTCGTGGAGAAATCATTTTAAGAACGTTAATTATAGAGGCTAAATATGCTCAATTATTAATTATATCCAAAAGACATGATAGAATTGAATAGAGAGATCAAATGCCAGCCATATGTGACACAATTATTTAGAGAATTCTATTTTTATTCTAGAGACCGGAAAATTTGTTAAGTTTCGGTCTGTGTCTACAATAGCAAGAAGAAGGAGGGTGTGGGGGTGGGGGTGGGGGGGGGGGGGGGCTAATCCAGTGAGGCCCTCGAAACAAGTGCAGAAAGTGCCGACATGTGAGGTCAGTGGTGTGGTTGCCTTGTCTCAGCGTAAACAGAGAGCGACTGCAGCCAAGCTGATGACAAGACATGCGAGATACAACATGAAACGTCACTAGACAGCTTAGCAGCGAGTGTAGAAAAGACGGGCACAAATACAACCGAATGTTTAGACCAAAGTTTTTATCAGCGGAAGACTAAATACAGCAATAAGCACAGATGTTGATGGACGTCAAACGAAACTAAATAAGATGCCTCACACTCCTTCTCCTTCTTTGTTCACAGGCTGTAAGCTCCAGCGGAAAGTCCTGATTGTCTGTTTGGACTTTGGGCCTAAGATTTGCGTGTACGTCCGTTTTACTGTCTTATTTGTATGCAGTTTGTTGTTTCTTGCCACTCTGGCAGATATACGACTTCGAAGAGGCATGTTTGAGGGAAAACATAATTTTATTGGCCCAACTTATTAAGAAATATACACCACTAAAGAGTTTGAATAGGGATCATTTTACTAACAACAAAAAGCAGATAAATGGTAGAACATTATCTGGAGCTGTTTTCAGTTGAAACCAAACAGATGATCAAACAGATGTCAAACATATTGGGTTGTTGAATAAGTCATTTCTCAGTGTACATATCCGCATGTCATCTGTTCTTTCCTTTTTTCTCTTCACTCTTCCTCCATGTCTCTCAGTTCTCTATCATTGACATCTTAACCCACAAAGTCGCTACCAACTCTTGACTGTCCTGACACATCTCCAACAGTTGTAGAAGTTATGAATGGTGTCGATGAACTTGCTTCGGGGAAGGCCTAGGTAGCGATTGAATTATTACTAAGATCATCATGAGTGAGAGATAACACTGATGACTTGGTGGCCAGAACTGTTTAGATGGAGAAAGACCGGAAACCTCTTTACAAATATCATTAGGATGTAAAAAGGTAAAGGTAAAGTCGGGAAATGTGAATCAGCGTCATCGCACACGGTTATAAACCATAAGTGCTCTGCCACCAGTACGGACAGCTGATAAGAAACTGTCCGCCTGAGTCGCCGTCCGCACGTAACTCTGCAGCTACAGCGACGTACCTCCGTTTACCCCAGGTGTCACCCCGGTAACCATTTCATAGAGGCTGGGTGAACCCCGGGAACCGCCCGGTTTCGAACACTGACCGTGGGCTGCAGCGAGTCGCAGCTGGATTTGAAAGCGAGCCTCCTATCGACTGCGCTAACCCGGCTCAGTACAGCCCATATACGATCTTCTAGCTTCCTACCGGTTTCAATTATTTATGCATTATTATATCTGTTGTGTGTGCAGATGATGGCGTAAATTAGATTACGCGATTTAACCAAATGTAGGCTTACTTCGTGTGACATAAACTATTCAGGAAGAAGGCCGAAGCGTTTGATCACTAATGGACATGTTTTGCTTTTACTCCCGGTACATTCGGAAGATAGAAAGAAAGTGCTGTGTGGTTCGGGAGCAGTCTGCTTCTTTCTCCTCATGGTCTTTCTCTCCTTTTTCTTCCTCCTTGTCATCTGTTGTTTCCTTTTTTCTCTTCACTCTCCCTCCATGTCTCTCAGTTCTCTATCGTTGACTCCATCTCAATGTTCTTCTCTATCTCCCCCCTATTACTCATCCTTTTTCCCTTTCTCCCTCTGTAGGCGTTCTCCCTCTGTAGGCGTTCTCCCTCTGTACGCGTTCTCCCTCTGTACGGTTTCTCCCTCTCACACTGTCGCTGTCTCTCTCCTTCGCTCTCACTTCGCCATCTCAGTTTACATATCCGCGTGTTATTCAACAACCCAATATGTTTGACATTTTTATAGTGCAATAACAAACTTGGGGAAGGAAAAAAAAAAGGGGGGGGGGGGGTTTTACTTCTTTCTCAACTGTAAAGGCGATATGATTAGAATATATGTTCACAAGGAGCTGCTGGGCAAAGTAGCTAGAATGAGGCACGAACACACACGGAGGGATAGTGGAGACACTCATTTATCATCTTTTGAGACAGTCATTTATGGTCTTCTGAGAAAATCATTTACATTCTTCTGGGACAGTCATTTATTATGTTTTGAGAGTCATTTATCATCTTTTGAGACAATCGTTTATCACCTTTTGAGAGTCATTTATCTTTTGAGACCGGTTTTTATAATCTTTTGAGAGAGTCATTATCATCTTTTGAGACCGGCATTTATCATTTTTTGAGAGAGTCATTTATCATCTTTTGAGACCCGCATTTATCATCTTTTGAGAGAATCATTTATCATCTTTTGAGACCGGTATTTATCATCTTTTGAGAGAGTCATTTATAATCTTTTGAGACCGGCATTTATCATCTTTTGAGAGAGTCATTTATCATCTTGTGAGACCGGCATTTATCATCTTTTTAGAACAATCATTTATTATCTCCTGAGACATTCATTTATCATTTTTTGAGAGTCATTTATCACCTTTTGAGAGAATCATTTATAATCTTTTGAGAGCCATTTATAGTCTATTAAGAGAGTCATTTATAACCGTGAGAGTCATTTATACTCTTTTGAGAGAGTTATTTATAGCATTTTGAGAGAGTCATTTATAACCTTTTGAGACAATCATTTATAAGTTTTTGAGACAGTCATTTATAATCTTCTGAGACAATCATTGATAATCTCGCGCTGAAATTAAGGCAGCTGCAGGAGATGGCAAAAGCCGGTCCATGATGTCGCGAATTTATTAGCAGGCACTGCTTAGATGATCAGTCCAAACAGTAGAGCTTCATTCTATCCGCCTATCCGATCAGGCAGCCTGAATAAGAGACACTTCAGGTCATACAAACGACCACAATCCAATCTGACGTTGGCATATCGATCTTTCTGTTTCTGTGACAGAGGAATCTGGGTTACAGCTTGTCAATGTCACAGCACAACGACGTGAGGGGCGGTAGTAAAAATGTCAATAGAACGTTTTGAGAACAAGCCAGAATTGTAGGACAAAAACTGATGAAACATTTGTGGCTTAACGCACTCTGCTTACTTGAGATCTCGGTGTAGCAATGGTCTGAGTCAGATGAATTATCTCACCTTACTTAGTCAACTAGTTACAGACATCGTTTCGAAATAGAAAGTCTTTCATCGATATATGGTATCTGAGATGTGGAGTCACACACAATGACGCTTAAGAAGTATTCTTCAACGTAATGTATATCAGTTTCACATTGACCGACTCTTGTCACGGCTGACTCAGTCCGCAACAAATGTACATACACGGACAATAATATAATTTCTTCTTTTTCTTCTTCTTCTGCATTCCAAGCCGTTAAAGTTCAATGCTGCAGATATTGCCCGCCTCCATTCCTCTATGTGGCTGTCCTCTCTCTGCAAGTATTTGTTGATCCGCCTGGAGTCTTGTTGATCCACAGTCTTCTTGATCTACCACAGTACAGTGTGTGACGCAGCCATAATATGACTGACTCCGTGTGATATCATTGTTTACATTCGCGGGCTACAGCACGACTTACTACCAGCCTGTCCTTATATGAAACGTTGATGCAGTCCACAAAAACCTTGATATTTAATATGTCTGGGTGTATGTAATATGTTGTCATTGTTGTTTTTACTGTGTTGTATGTTGGCTATGTCAGTTTCCCCCCCCCCCCCCCCCCTTACGTTCTTAAACATTTTTGTCATTGTCATCTTGTCACTGAACAGAAATATCAATACTGTCATCTTGTCAAAACTGATATGTGGAAAAGGCGTCTAAAAAACACTTCTCCAGTCTCTGACAGTGTTGAGTGGTCCATAGGTCGACAAGTCACAGTCCAGGTCGTAAAACTGAACAATGTGAGTCTCTCTGACGCAACTGAAAGCGTTGAGAGACCTGACCGTGTTGAGAGACCTGACCGTGTTGAGAGACCTGATCGTGTTGAGAGACCTGACTGTGTTGAGAGACCAGACCGTGTTGAGAGACCTGACTGTGTTGAGAGACCTGACTGTGTTGAGAGACCTGATCGTGTTGACACAACTGAATGTGTTGAGAAAATTGAATGTGTTGAAAGAACTAAACGTATTGCGAGAACTGAATATGTTGAGAAAACTGAATGTGTTGAAAGAACTAAACGTATTGAGAAAACTGAATGTGTTGAAAGAACTAAACGTATTGAGAGAACTGAATGTGTATAGAGTACGGAACGTATTGAGAGAACTGAATGTGTTGAGAGAACTGAATGTGTTGAGAGAACTGAATGTGTTGAGAGAATTGAATGTGTTGAGAGAATTGAATGTGTTAAGAGAACTGAATGTGTTAAGAGAACTGAACGTATTGAGAGAACTGAATGTGTTGAGAGACATGAACGTATTGAGAGAACTGAATGTGATGAGAGACATGAACGTATTGAGAGAACTGAATGTGTTGAGAGAACTGAATGTGTTGAGAGAACTGAATGTGTTGAGAGAATTGAATGTGTTGAGAGAACTGAACGTATTGAGAGAACTGAATGTGTTGAGAGACATGAAAGTATTGAGAGAACTGAATGTGTTGAGAGAACTGAATGTGTTGAGAGAACTGAATGTGTTGAGAGAATTGAATGTGTTGAGAGACATGAACGTATTGAGAGAACTGAATGTGTTGAGAGATCTGAATGTGTTGAGAGAACTGAATGTGTTGAGAGAATTGAATGTGTTGAGAGAAATGAATGTATTGAGAGAACTGAATGTGTTGAGAGAATTGAATGTGTTGAGAGAATTGAATGTGTTGAGAGAACTGAATGAGTTGAGAGAACTGAATGTGTTAAGAGAACTGAACGTATTAAAAGAATTGAATGTGTTGAGAGAACTGAATGTGTTGAGAGAATTGAATGTGTTGAGAAAACTAAACATATTAAGAGAATTGAATGTGTTGATAGAACTAAACATATTGAGATAATTGAATGTGTTGAGAGAACTAAACATATTGAGAGAATTGAATGTGTTGAGAGAACTAAACATATTGAGAGAATTGAATGTGTTGAGAGAACTGAACGTATTGAGAGAATTGAATGTGTTGAGAGAACTAAACATATTGAGAGAACCGAATGTGCTGAGAGACATGAACGTATTGAGAGAATTGAATGTGTTGAGAGAACTAAACGTATTGAGAGAATTGAATGTGTTGAGAGACATGAACGTATTGAGAGAATTGAATGTGTTGAGAGAACTGAATGTGTTAAGAGTAGAGCTGTACTGAACATTCGCTGCGTTTTCGCTTCGGGGCCGAATAGTGGACCTAATAAGTATTCCGTGTTCGGCCGAATACTTGCAAAAAATGGTTACCTTACACCCGCTTCTGCATACACGGCGGCTGCTGCAGCTACTGTGAAATACTTATTACAATACCTAGAATACTTTTATTCCCTGTTATTAGTTTTCACAGACTGACTAAATAATGCAAAACATAACATGTTTTTAAATGTTTACTATTCTGTACTACATTTTGTGAAGTAAAAGTTCAGCGTACATTTGACATTATGAATGATTTTTTTTTTAAATCTATTTTAAATACTATTCGTATTCGGCCGAATAGTTGGTGCCGTTATTTGTATTCGGCCGAAAAGTGATAATCACCTATTCGGTACAGCTCTATTCAAGAGAACTAAAAGTATTGAGAGAACCTACTCTGAAATTATTAGTTACACTTGGACTGAAGATGACATAACTTTTAATGTTTAGCTAATAACAGTGTTTGTTTATTTATTAACAGCCTGGACAAAGTTGGCAGCCCCCACTGCGACATGAGATAACATTCTGTTGTTCCAGTCAAGGAGTAGATATCAACAAGGACAACCAACCCACAGCAACTTGCGTTAATCGTGTTGACTCCAGGAGGTACACGTCGTCTTTATATATTAACATAGACAGCAGAACAAACAGCAGCGGCTGGAACCTAGACCAACAGTACACAGACCTCGGCTCTAATAGAGAAGTTCCGGGGAAATACCTGTCGTGTGATAGTTGTAGGCCCACTTCTTGTACACCATGTACCGGGACTAGTCACGTCTGCGCTACCAGCAAACATGGCAGTCCAGTAACCATGGCGACTGTAACCAGCCCAGCCTTTTCCTTCTCCTCTCATGCCGATATCAGCAAGACTGCTCTTGAGCCCGTTTCCATTAGCGGGTATCGTATCACACGACGACCGGCTAGAGTGTTGTTGTCCGATGGTGGTATCGTGTTGCCTTCACCTGCATCTGCCACGGCTGCAACTCTTCAACCAGCCTCTGACATCGTCGAGACTACTTCGCTGACCACAGGAAGCTTCACTCTACCACCCCAAACATTCAGTCGGGATTTCTTGACTTCGGATCAAGACTTTCACAGCCACACCTCGCTACTGGAAGATGTGAGGGCCACAGATTCTGGTTATGACGATGATCACTTAGTCAGCCATACCATTACCCCGAACATTGCTTTTCTGCCATCACCTGCTTCTCTTTCACCAGACCCGAATACTTCAACATTAGTTTCCAGTATGGAATCGACAAAAACCAGATCGCTCTCTGTGATTGAAGTGAAATCTGCTTCACCGAAGAGCGACAGAAACAAGAAAGACAACAAGAGGGCCCAAATGCTATCATTAGTTAACACAGAGTCGGGGCAGACAAGCAACGATGACGATCACGAAGACACAATAAGCCAAAAGAGCGTGTTGTCAACACAAGAATACACCCATAGAAACAGAAGCAAGTTTCTCACAGAGCTCTACAGTGGTGCTGAGAAAATAAAACGGTTTATCAACAGAGGGAAGATCAAGAAACAGATGAAAACTTCTTCAGTGCTGAGTGCTGCCCAGCTGAGTGAGAAACATGGTGTGAGCTCCCACTCCGATCACGTTTTTACGTCCAAACAGAATACATTTAACAACCAAATGAACTTAAGTGTAAACACGGTGACGCTTCTGGAGAATGCCCCACTAGACAGCCTCATAGTAGACAAGTCGCCGTTAAGAGATGGACATTCTGATACTAATAACAAACCAGTATCTAACAAACATGAATTATGGCGATCGGACACTGTTCACTTCTACAGAAATCCACATGACATTGTCAAAGAAAATTTACTTCTGGACAAGGAAGATGGCTTATTTGTATCCGACATGACTGCCAAGCAGACAGATGATCAATGCACGAATACACGATGTCGCTCAAATGCGAATGTTTCTATTCCAAAGCTGAAACTTCAACGCGAGTACTCATTTGAAGCTTCAGTTGTAAAACCAAGTGGCCGCCAATGGAGGGTTGAAGAGACACGTGCATCGCATAGCAGGAGACGTTTCTCGCTTCCAGACACTGACCCTACCCTAGAGCACCAGATGGAACTACCTAGTTACAAGGGTCAAGACACACCAGGGCTGTATGCCGCTTCTCGATACAGCAGAATTCGCCGCCGTCCCACAAATCACCAGCTACTTAGTGACGCAATAGTTAAACAAGTTTCAAACATCACGACTGCCGATACAAGCGAACATCCACATAAAAAAGGGCAAACGCTAAAATGTGCAGTGAAAAATAGTTTAGACAATACAGATACGTACAAAACTTTACAGAATGAGACCAAGACAGTCAGTCACGATGAAACTGGTTCCTTGTTACCATCGTCTTGTATACATTCCCCCTTTGAATCTACCCAAGGTTTGAGTTCCGGTGATTCTTGGCAAAACGCCATTCTAATGGATACGCCACGACATCGTATGGAAGAGATGACGGGTGTTCACAACACAGTGGAAGCCTTTGAGAGCTACACGCCAAATACAACCACAGGTGTGTCAGACAATTGTGTGGAGTCCTTCCAGGTGCTGACTGGATCGGTAGACAATCTCCACCCTGTGTCTCCTGGATCTGCAGATTGTCTCCAGAGTGTTTATCCTGGAATTACTGTTGCAAAGGATATATCTTATAATAAAGAGGCTGATCTTACAAGCAGCGTAAGTGTCTATGTGAACTCTTTCTCTGTCTCTCTCTCATATATATATATATACATATATAATTTCAATAATTACGACACTTTCTCTTGCGCTGCTTCGCATATTCAGATATTGTAGCGAGTAATCCGCTTTGTTTTAGCTAATGCTATATATGTATAGTCTACAGAAGATTACAGAACATGTTTTCTTTGTGTCAGTGCCTCTGTCCATGCCGTGTGGTGTTGGTCACAACGTGTGTCCAGAGATGTCTGTCTTGTCATGTCAGTAATGTCTAATACAGATGTTCTTCCATGATGTGTGGTGTTGGTCACCATGTGTGTCCAGAAATGTCTGTCTTGTCATGTCAGTAATGTCTAATACAGATGTTCTTCCATGATGTGTGGTGTTGGTCAACATCTGTGTCAGGAAATGTCTGTCTTGTCATGTCAGTAATGTCTAATAGAGATGTTCTTCCATGATGTGTGGTGTTGGTCACCATGTGTGTCAGGAAATGTCTGTCTTGTCATGTCAGTAATGTCTAATAGAGATGTTCTTCCATGCTGTGTGGTGTTGGTCACCATGTGTGTCAGGAAATGTCTGTCTTGTCATGTCAGTAATGTCTTATACAGATGTTCTTCCATGATGTGAAACTAGACTGTTCAGTATCTTCACACTTGGTCTCCATCTGCTTCTGTCTTCCTCAAACTTGCTCAGTGTCACTACATGTTCCAGTTTTCACTTTAACGTGACCAAATAATTTAGTAGATTTTCGTCTGGCAATCAGCTGTCTTCGTTAGTTCATTTCTTTTGAGACAATTTCATTGGACCTTTTATCTGGTCATTGTATTATCGTTTGTCTTTCAATCTTCTTCTTCTTCACGTTCACCAGCTGTAAACTCTGACGGAAAGTTCTGGTTGTTCATCCACTTCTGGACTGCAGTGCTGTTCCAGAACCTGAGTTTTGCGTGTGCACTCGATTTACAGATCTGAATCATTTGTATGCAGACTGCTGGTTCTTTGCCTCTCATGGAAATACAATCCGACTTTAAAGGAAGCTCCCAATTAGTCGACTCTTACGACATGCTTTTAAGTAGGCAGTGGATCTATTCGTGTTGTCCATTTAACAGGGCCCCGAAACCCACACAGGGATGTCTTTAAATCAGTTTCAGATATTATTTTTCCACTATTTGGCTGAAGGTCAAGTTTGTTACACTTGCACAAAAACGATATTTTGTTCAATTTTCAAATGGATTACAAACACACACACACTCTGTCACTCTCTCTCTCTCTCTCTCACACACACGCGCGCGAACTCACACACACATAAACACTGCCACACTACCGTTGAACATTTTGTGACATCTAAAGTGCCCGATAGCTCAAACGTACCAGCTCAAGCAATCAAGAACCAGGGTTTACAATGTTGACATTGTTTCCTCTAACACACGGCCTACACTGAGTGCTTCACTATGGCCACCAAGTACGTCTGTCAGCTGTGAAGCTCTAGTTAAACCGCTCTTCTCTGTTCAATTTTTACCAGGCTTTAATAAAATATCTCAGAAATCAGCCACTTCACTTTATTTGTTCAACTACTTTTGAGAGTGTTACGTCTCCGGTACTGAAGTACAAATCTGTTGGCCAGTTCTCAGTATATCCCTCTCCGGTTTCCTCAGTTGCTATTTACCTTACTAAAGTAATTGTTTCTTTTACAAATCTTGGCTATACGTCGCTGAAAAGATATCCAGTTCACAAGTTCTAATTTTACTGTTAACTCTTTGTTTACATACTTAGTCGCTCCTCTTCTACCTTGGGGTGTAGAGGTTTCCAAGAGGGATCGCCAGACGTCTCTATCTGCGGTTTTCTGTCTGGCTTTGTTCCATTCCAGTCCTCTGTCAATTAGATACTGTCGGATGTTGTCTTCCTAGGGCACCCTAGGTCGCCCTTAAGGTCTGGTTCAATGGTTCTTAGCATCCTATGCCTGCCATGTTGGCCGATTTGCTCCCATTCTGCATACATGTCCAAACCATCGTAACTGTAACTGATCCACTCAGGTTTATAACGACTGGGTATCGAGTTATTGACATATTGTCTGATGGCAGACTTTGTCCCTTTTTGTCACTTGGACCACCTTTCTCGGTATCTCATTTCTGAGGCCTGCAGCTGGCTTCTGTGAGCTGTTTTGTAGTCTTTAATCTATATAATGTCCACACACACACGCACACACACACACACACATACACACACAAATACACACACAAAAGAAATGCATAGCTACTAAAAGGAACATCACACATACTCACAATTCTGACGCGTTGCATATTTGTAATGTTAAAAGTGAAATTACTCAAATTTCACACAAGAATACCTTAGGGTTCCACCAATCAGTTGACAGGTTTTTGTGTGTGTGTGCATCTGATCACGATAAATGTTAGGCGTAGGGTATTTCCCGTTATTATGGTTTGTGGCCCCCTCTTGTGTGGATCAGTGACTTGCATCAGATGTCTGATGTAGGCCTGTGGGATGGCTTCTCACTCTTCCTGGAGTGCATTGCACAGATCATGACCGTTGTCTGGGGGAACGTTTCGGCGACAAACATGTCTTTGCAGCTCATTCTCCCAGCTGCCTAATAGGACATGTCTGCAGACATGGATGGCCAGGGCAGGGTTTGAATGTTGTTGGCAGCCAGGAACTGCGTGGCCAACCCTGCAGAATGGAGTCTGGCGTTGTCCTGTTGAAAAATATATCTTTTGGCATTCCGAAATGGAAGGAAATGTGGTCGAAGAATTTAACCGATGTATCGTTCCGCATTCTAGCTTCCTTTAATGTGCACCAATTGACTCCTTTCGTTGTAACGGATTATTCCCCACACCATGGCACCTCGACCACGGTGCTGCAGAGGTTCATCAACACACATTTGGGCTAAACCTTAATTTCGCCCACGGTAGCCACTACGCCGTCTGTCATGACGCTGCAACAAAAAGAAAGATTCGACACTTAGCCAAACACGTCTCCATTTATTGTCATCTGCCCAGGGACGATGATGATGAAGACAAATGAGAAGGTGAAGAAGCAGAAGAAGCAGCAGCAGCAGCGGCGGCAGAAGAAGAAGAAGAAGAAGAAGAAGAAGAAGAAGAAGAAGAAGAAGAAGAAGAAGAAGAAGAAGAAGAAGAAGAAGAAGAAGAAGAAGAAGAAGAAGAAGAAGAAGAAGAAGAAGAAGAAGAAGAAAGGAAAGAAAATAAGTAGAAAAAAAGAAGAATAAGATGATGATGATAAGAACGTTGATGATGAAAAAGAAGAAGGAGAATATATGAGGGGGAAAAAACAGCGACGACTAAGAAGGAGAAGAAGTAGCGACGGGTGAAAGAAAAAACAAGGAAAAAGAGTAGTAAAAACAGGGTAAGAAGTAAGGAGAGAAACCCTTGTTGACAGACTGAAACAAGCCATGAATTTGTCAAGGAGCTGATTCAACAGAATAAAAACAAATGTAACGTGTACATGCAACTTGATGGGCGGCATCTTCGCAGACCAGGGAGCAGCTGGCATCGTTGCTGACTTTTTTGTTGTCGTTTGTTACAATTATTGTCTCTCCGTTTTGCACTTTTCTTTTCAGTACATCATCCTTTTATGCTATTTATATCTCTCATAGAGCGTATAGTTTATTCGTTCATTTCGTTGTGTCCTGTGCAATTTACTTATTTAGGTAGTAATTTGGATAGTAAAGGAATTAAAAAGAAAGAACTTATGACACATACCGGCAAGGCATCAGCAGCTTTTGAAAGCTTGAACTAAATATTAAACTTTCGATTTAATATATTTATAAAAACAAGTTACATAATTTTAATTCTAGCAGGTTTAATATATGCCAGTGAAAGCTCGAGAACTAATTGAGACATAAACTAGAGTTCGAGAACTAATTGAGACATAAACGAGAGTTCGAGAACTAATTGAGACATAAACGAGAGTTCGAGAACTAATTGAGACATAAACGAGAGTTCGAGAACTAATTGAGACATAAACGAGAGTTCGAGAACTAATTAAGACATAAACGAGAGTTCGAGAACTAATTGAGACATAAACGAGAGTTCGAGAACTAATTGAGACATAAACGAGAGTTCGAGAACTAATTGAGACATAAACGAAAGTTTAACGCATTTAAAAACAAATGTCTGAGACAATTGTTAAACATTAAATGGGATGAATTCAAGAGCGGCGAAGAAATAAGAGAAATGTCTGGGCAACCATTGGTAAAACCTGTGATAAGACAAAGAAGATGGCGCTATGCTATGATCATTCTCATATGGATATATGTCAGCCAATCTCCATTGCTATTTATTGTAGAGCTTAGATATTTTAGAGTTTATGACATTTTCAGTTTTTTTATCATTTATTGTTATTTTTGGGTGACAGCCAGTTTTGTGTACATTTTGTAGTTATGACGCTGCCTATTCATTCATCTTTACCTGCACTATACTTTCTTAGCAGTGATCTATCGTCTTATCATGTCCTCAATCGTCATCTTGTCGCATTATCTTAATTATCAGTGAATGGGATTTTAACTCATCTGTAGAGTTATCATGATCGCAACTTGCATGTTGTTGTTATCTTTACTGTCATCGCCACGTTAGTTTGTCATCATTATCTCTGCTCACTTTATAGCATTATACGAACTTGTATCTGTCAGTTTTGTCAACATTCATCTTATCATGATCAGCGACCATAGCATTAACATTATCTCAGTTATAATCTTTTCATTACCTAACTTCTTTCTTATCATTATTTCAAAGATTTTCTGATTATTCTGGCATCTTAAATTTACATAGCATCTAAGCTATTATCTTATCACACTTATCAGTGCACATATTGGTCCCCATTGGTGGGGGGGGGGGGCGGTGTTAGACCTCTGCCCTCCCCCTCCCCCGTAACTACATGTCGTAGATGTGTACTAATTAGGTGTGTTTTCTTCCAAGTCTAGTGCATCTGCCTGAGGAGGCGAAGGACCAACAGTCTGCATACAAATCTAAAAATCTGTAAAATGGACGTGCGCAAAAAAAAACTCAAGTTCTCGAACAAGACTAAAATCTGGAAGTAAACGAACAACCAGAACTTTTTGACAGAGTTTACAGCCGGTGAACACGAAGAAGAAGATACTTCCCCAACTGAACATTGTCACTTCTATCATCTGATCATTATCATTGTGCAATTTAAACGATCACCAGCTCTCACCTAACATCATACCAAGTATAATTATCATGTAAATGATAAGTTTCTTGAATGCTGTACTCCCATCCTGTCCTTGCCACAACAATAACCCTACCAGTAACTCACCATAGACATACACTGTCCACAGTTATCTACCAGCCATGGCGCCAGTGACGGAAACAGACGCACGGCTAGAATCAGTGTTCTCAAGACAGATTCTCAAAGTTATCCTCCAGCTACCGGTAGGTTTCTATTGTCTCACTATCAGTGTACGGATTACATTAACCAGCCTATTAGTCAACAAATTGCCTTTATTGAACATCGAACCATTCAACTCAAAAGTGCACTGTGTCCTCCCCCCCCCCTCTTTCCTCCAGCTACCGGTAGGTTTCTATTGTCTTACTATCAGTGTACGGATTACATTAACCAGCCTATTAGTCAACAAATTGCCTTTATTGAACATCGAACCATTCAACTCAAAAGTGCACTGAGTCCTCTCCCCCCCCCCCCCCCTTCCTCCAGCTACCGGTAGGTTTCTATTGTCTCACTATCAGTGTACGGATTACATTAACCAGCCTATTAGTCAACAAATTGCCTTTATTGAACATCGAACCATTCAACTCAAAAGTGCACTGAGTCCTCTCCCCCCCCCCCTTCCTCCAGCTACCGGTAGGTTTCTATTGTCTCACTATCAGTGTACGGATTACATTAACCGGCCTATTAGTCAACAAATTGCCTTTATTGAACATCGAACCATTCAACTCAAAAGTGCACTGAGTCCTCCCCCCCCCCCCCCCCTTTCCTCCAGCTACCGGTAGGTTTCTATTGTCTCACTATCAGTGTACGGATTACATTAACCAGCCTATTAGTCAACAAATTGCCTTTATTGAACATCGAACCATTCAACTCAAAAGTGCACTGAGTCCTCCCCCCCCCCCCCCCCCCTTCCTCCCTTCCTACCGGTAGGTTTCTATTGTCTCACTATCAGTGTACGGATAACATCAACCAGCCTATTAGTCAACAAATTGCCTTTATTGAACATCGAACCATTCAACTCAAAAGTGCACTGAGTCCTCCCCCCCCCCCCTTTCCTCCAGCATAAACACCGCAGCGTGTAGCGGCTAACGACATGAGCTTTGTGGTGGTTTCTTATTACTCTTTGGCCTCCTGCATAGGGCTGTCGTTAGAGACACAAAACTGGTTTGCTTTGATGACTGAACTGAACCAATGAACCGACGAACAGCTGCACACATCATATATTGTTCTTAAACACTATGCCTGTCCACCCTGTTAATGTGGCTGTCTCCACCACGTTACATCACAGCAGTATAACTTAGTCCACTAAACCACCTTCTCTGAATCATAATCAGATACCATAACAGTATAACTTAGCTCACTACATTACCTTCTCTGAATCATAACTATACATCACAACAGCATAACTTAGTCCACTAAACCACCTTCTCTGAATCATAACCAGATACCATAACAGTATAACTTAGCTCACTACATCACCTTTTCTTAATCATAACCAGATACCATAACAGTATGACTTAGCTCACTACATCAATTTTTGTAAATTATAATCAGATACGATAATAGTATAACTTAGCTCACTAGATCACCTTCTCAGAATCATAACCAGATACAATAACAGTATAGCTTAGTCTACTACAACACATTTTCTAAATCATAACCAAATACCTAATAAAGCAATACATAAAGAAGCAACAAATAGAGTGGTTTGGCCACTTGATGCGAATGCAAACCGACCAACTGCCTCTACGAGCATACAACGAACAGCACTACTGCCCTAGAGCAAGAGGCAGACCGAGAGTACGATGGATATACAATATATCAGAGATCCTGAAGCAACACGGACTAACAACAACACGTGCAACACACCTGGCCCAGGATAGAAAACTGCGACTCCCCACTACGCTGTGAGGCAATTGTGGACAAGACAAGGCAAGACAAGGCAAGACAAGACAAGACAACCAAATACCATAACAGTATAACTCTGTTCACTACATTACCTTTTCTAGATCATAACCAAATACCAGTAACAGTATAACTAATCCCGGGAAATGTTAGCAAGCGCATAAATGTATGAATTATCTCTCTTATGTTTTGAAATAGGAAGAGGAGGAGGATGAGGAGGAGGAGGAGGAGAAGAAGAAGAAGAAGAAGAAGAAGAAGAAGAAGAAGAAGAAGAAGAAGAAGAAGAAGAAGAAGAAGAAGAAGAAGATTCTTTAAAAGTAACATGTCTTTGTAGTGTTTACAAAGGTAGCGCACAGTTTATTTACAGTAAAAAATATTAGCAGATAGAAACCGTATAGTTCACACTGAGCATATTCTCACATAAAATCCCAACTGATCACAGCACCCACTGCTAAAAATAATGCGTGTTGTGGTACCGATCAGTTCTTGTATATTTGTTTATTTGTCCATAGATATTGTGACGTGACGGGTGGTTTAAATGTTTATGTTGTTGAATAGGGATGTTCCTCTCAACCCATTCCCTCCACCAGATTAACCGAACTAAAATCTGAGCTATGTTGCTCTCAGACAAAGTCCTGGATATCCAAGAAAACAGCCATATTGGCTCGTTAAGTACTTTAACATTAGCTGCACTTGGTACCCACAAGAGAAGGCAAGGAATTTTAGATGTCTATCATACTTAATGAATTATTAGACAGGGCAAGTGATTCCTCCGTCATCTACCTTCTCCCGGTGTTATTATTAATAATTAAAGAATTATTATATTATTTGAGCCCCCACCAAATGGTATTCTATCCTAACAGTTTAATTAAACATGTAAGAACAGACATTTGGAATTTAACAAACTATGTAGTTTAAAACTTGACATACAGCTTTATTTACTACAATGAAATTACCAGTTTGTTGATTTACACAAACAGTGACTGGTTAATGAAAGTGATACGCTTCAGCGAGACAAACAGCTCGGGGTTTAGAGTGGTATGATAATGATGATAAAAGGTTAACATAAAGGGGTTAACTCAACTTATAAGCCTCTGACAGCCGTGAGGAACTGTCAAGCTTGTCCAACTCTTCCTTGCCTGTTGTCTGCCTGTTTCAGCTTATTCTCCACTTCCTCCCCACCTCCCCACCTCGTTCTCCACATCGTTTCTCCACCTCGTTCCCAGCTGGCCGAGTCTAACACAATGTAGTCTCTTTCATGGACTGATCGTCACATGGGCGCTGTAATCATGGAAACAAAACACATACGTGTAGTATCTTGACTTACACTAAGAATACATGTATTAATTAATACAACATATAATAATAAAATATATCCCATCACTCCTCCTCATATTCCACATCCTCTCCAGTCTAGTCTGAAGGTCTTTTGTCTTACATGGGCGTCACATATCCTGCCTTCCCTCCAATGCTATGTCATGATAGTTGACTTTCTAAGTCTGTTGTCCGTCTTCACTCAGACTTCGAACTGGCTGACATTGATTTGACATAAACATGTGGCGCAGGTTATGTGCTGAAAACGCAAACAATTTATATGTGCACGCTGTCCTGAATATTATCTTTCAGTGACAGTAAATACTGTACACCCATCATTCTCCCCTGGGGTTATAAATCCCCTGTTTAGGTGAACACCTTAAGTGAGCACATGGTGGGGCACACAAAACGTAACAGCATCCCTGCACATATGGGCATCATGGAAACAATATAATTACATTTCATTATATCAAATGTCATTGTTCACATCTTATTTTCTACACATGAAAACATACACTGAAAAACATGTGACACAAACATACAAGAAATAGGAATAGTTTAGCAGTTCCCTAACTGAGATACTGAATTCTCACAAAGAACTATTTCAAGCAGAATGTGCAGACAAATTAGGAAAAGGTAGTATAGACTAAGCTTAACTCCCTAACCTATGTATACAAGATTAAAATTAATATTTTCTCTTACCTGGGAACTTTTCCATCTATCGCCAAACCAGAGTACGACAGTAAAATATACCTTTACGTCGACCTGTGTTTGTTTGCCGGCAGGCTGCGATTAATGACGGGAATTCCACAGGCTCGAAGTATAAGTATCAATCTATTGTCCAAATTAAACTCCTCCCTTTCCTTAGTTTTTACCCAACCCTCAAGATGATGGCTTAAGCTCCGCCTCTGAAGTACCTATCAAATCAAATTGGCTAACCAGTGACCTGTCACTCACAGTGAACGGCCTACAGTACGACCTTGACCAAGATAAAACATTCCTAATTGCCAAACACCTGTTCTCCCCAGAATTACACTGACGTGTTAAACTTTAAACTTCTCGTCGCCTCTATGTCTACAGTCCGCTCAATTCGTGTTAGGTAATCTTTTATGACCTACGGTCCAGCTCAGGTGTGATGCTAAGTTCCCCGTTCGCTGGCCTCTACAGTCTGTGGTCAGGAGATAACATTCTGACACTGGCATGAGAATAGCATTCCTAGCTACAGTGTAAAGTTTTAGGTAATATTACCCAAGGTTGGGTCGCTTTGTCTGGACTAAGGACTGGAAACATTTAAATCAATACGGTTTAAAGTAACATTTGGTTCAAGGGCATAGTCTCTTGTCTCTCAATAACCAGAAGAACTTATTACAAGTACTAACTTCTGGAATCACTGAGATCGTATCGTGACAGGCCCTCCGTTAAGTTGGTCGAAGCCCGCTTAAGACCAATTCTACGACACTCAGTGATTCCCAAGAAGGTTAGTACCCCTGTCAGCTCCAGTATTGTTCCAGTATTCCTTGTGGAATCGTGATGTCCTGCATCGATGTACAGTCACCAGTTGTCCCTCATTCCAGACTAAGTCATTAGTCCTAGAATCATGCGTGTATTCTGAGCAGCCGCTCAGGAATATCCATTTATCTGGAGGTTTCTTCTCCCACAGGATTAAAAAACGATCTCCGCTTCAACAATGGGATTCCTCGACATCGTTGATTGACAGTCCCTGTCCATTTCCTCACTTCGCCACGCCCTATTAGCATAGGGAGGGCCTGAAGTGCTCTCCGAAAAGGATGAGTTGTAGTCAGGTAGGATTCTCTTTTCCTACATCTACAGATCCTGGAAAAAATCTGTCATAAATCTCCTCTCAAATTGAGGGATATAGTCACTCATCATCTACAGCATTCCGTGAGTGCAACTGACCACTGAACGATTCTCTTGAAGGAGTGATCGGGTGTTTATCGCTTGTGTGATGTCCTGGTGGGGTAGAAAGTCAGTCAGTCAGTCACTCATCATGACAGCATGCCGTGAGTACAACTGACCACTGACGATTTCTTGAAGGAGTGTCCACTGGTTTCCTCCTCGGTGCATCCTATCTGTTTTACAAATTGTCAGGGTGGAATTCTCTTTCATTAAGATTAGTCCAGAATCAGAGCACGAAATCAAGTCAGGGGGTACAGTCAAATCATTAGGAAACTCAGGGTTTCCTGCAGACAGTAAAGTGGCATTTCTTCGCAATGAAGTTTCCACTATCAGCTGAGATACCCCTGTCACTTCCTTCGAAGCGAAGAGTAATACAAGACCAGAATGTTGGGGTTCCCTACTATTTATGGCTTGTTCCGCTTCAGGGTCCTTCATCAGAAGTATCCCTGTCGCCCCAGCTGTACAGGATAGAGACAATTTGTCTCCCTGCACACAAAAAGTACCTTCTTCTTCATTAATGGCAAACATTTCTGTATGTCCAGTATCAGAGTGCACAGGACTTGCAGCAATGTCATGTTTACTCATTGTCTCTAAGGTCGTCAAGAACTTAAGAGAACTATCCTCCTTATCTGTTATCTCCGCCCTGGTCTGGCTTTCACATACCAAGTCTAGTGGAGGCAAATAAGGGGATTTGTTGCTACCATCGCAGTCAACTACTTTGGGCGAAATGTCAGAACTAACTATTTCTATTTTGTATGCAATCGCATCAAGGGAAATAGGGGAAACAGGTTTAGTGTTATTCCCTACATTAGTCTGCTTTACTTCTTCTTCTTGTTTGGAAGGACCAAAGGGATTATGGGAGTTGGGTAAGTCTTTGCCCTCGTCCTCATTAATGGCTGGTGTGCCAGTCGAACCAGTATGTCGACGGTCAGAACAGTTATCACGCTTGTGATTACTGCGGGGTGTGCTCTCATATATCTCATCTGAGATAATGGGAGTAAGGGGTTCCAGCAATGTAGATCCGGTCCCTTTTGAAGATTTCTGTTTCTTACTCCATCTTTTCCTTTTAGGTTTAAGAATGGAAGTAAAGGGGGCCAGCAATGTAGATCCGGTCATCCCTACAGAAAAGTTCTTCTTAATGTCAGCTCTGTCCCTATTAGAAATAAGAGGGGTGAGGCAAGGTCTTGGGTGGTCTATTACTTCATCCCCTGATGAAGTACAGTTTGGCAAAATAGAACACACCTCTCCATTGAGAGAGTGAGTCCCAGACCTTTCTACCAGAGTGTCAGTATGGGAGTTGTCAGTTCCCTCAACTACCCTAATAGTGTTCTCACCGTTCCCTGTGTCTAACTGCAGTTCTCTATTCGTCTGCCTATGTGGTTTATAGTTACGCAGCTTTTCTTGAAAACGCCTCGTTCTTTCAACAGCTGCCTCCTCTTCGAGTCGCAACTGTCTAGCATATTCTTCTTCTTCAAGTTGCCGCATTCTCTCTTCTTCTAGCCTCTCCGCTGCATGACGGGCAAGCATCGAGTCATATTCTTCTTTCTCCAACTTTCGCTTCTTCTCTGCAGCATTACGGGCACTCATGTAATCGAAAGTATCCATATGGCCTTTAACATATGATTCTAACTGCGCTCCCACTCTACCCTCTGCTATCCCGATCTTCCTTACATCTTTTAGGAACTCGGTGCGTAAGTCCATTCTATCTTATTAGATCTATCTAGAGATAAATAAAATACTACCCCGAGTCCAGATTAGAAGAATATATCAGAGCAAGGTAAACTGGGCAAGAGAGTAGCCTATGACAGCCGCACAAAGATGTAAATAAATCAAAGTGGCCTACCAGACTGACAGCTTTTAGAATAGTATAGCAGCACAAAGATTACACCGGTAAATGATATGATGTGATCTTACAATCAGTCACTAAGCATAATATCAATGATATGATGTCAACATATAATGCTCTACAATCTATATCAAATGATGGAACATGCAAGCAGATATAATAATCATCAACATAAAAATTTACTAAATAAACAATAATCAATGGTTATGAAGTGATCAATGATAGACATGATACTATCCAATTATTGATTTTAGTAAAAAGTTATTTATTACTCTGTAATCTCTCCCCATGTATAAATTACTAATTTTAATTTAGACTATACTGGCAGAAGAGTTAAAGTTAAATTTTAAAAATTTACTTTCATTAGTCTAGGAGTAATTAGCCCAGTCCAAATCTCGGCGAGCTCGCCAGTGTGACGTGACGGGTGGTTTAAATGTTTATGTTGTTGAATAGGGATGTTCCTCTCAACCCATTCCCTCCACCAGATTAACCGAACTAAAATCTGAGCTATGTTGCTCTCAGACAAAGTCCTGGATATCCAAGAAAACAGCCATATTGGCTCGTTAAGTACTTTAACATTAGCTGCACTTGGTACCCACAAGAGAAGGCAAGGAATTTTAGATGTCTATCATACTTAATGAATTATTAGACAGGGCAAGTGATTCCTCCGTCATCTACCTTCTCCCGGTGTTATTATTAATAATTAAAGAATTATTATATTATTTGAGCCCCACCAAATGGTATTCTATCCTAACAGTTTAATTAAACATGTAAGAACAGACATTTGGAATTTAACAAACTATGTAGTTTAAAACTTGACATACAGCTTTATTTACTACAATGAAATTACCAGTTTGTTGATTTACACAAACAGTGACTGGTTAATGAAAGTGATACGCTTCAGCGAGACAAACAGCTCGGGGTTTAGAGTGGTATGATAATGATGATAAAAGGTTAACATAAAGGGGTTAACTCAACTTATAAACCTCTGACAGCCGTGAGGAACTGTCAAGCTTGTCCAACTCTTCCTTGCCTGTTGTCTGCCTGTTTCAGCTTATTCTCCACTTCCTCCCCACCTCGTTCTCCACATCGTTCTCCCCACCAAATGGTATTCTATCCTAACAGTTTAATTAAACATGTAAGAACAGACATTTGGAATTTAACAAACTATGTAGTTTAAAACTTGACATACAGCTTTATTTACTACAATGAAATTACCAGTTTGTTGATTTACACAAACAGTGACTGGTTAATGAAAGTGATACGCTTCAGCGAGACAAACAGCTCGGGGTTTAGAGTGGTATGATAATGATGATAAAAGGTTAACATAAAGGGGTTAACTCAACTTATAAGCCTCTGACAGCCGTGAGGAACTGTCAAGCTTGTCCAACTCTTCCTTGCCTGTTGTCTGCCTGTTTCAGCTTATTCTCCACTTCCTCCCCACCTCGTTCTCCACATCGTTCTCCACCTCGTTCCCAGCTGGCCGAGTCTAACACTATGTAGTCTCTTTCATGGACTGATCGTCACATGGGCGCTGTAATCATGGAAACAAAACACATACGTGTAGTATCTTGACTTACACTAAGAATACATGTATTAATTAATACAACATATAATAATAAAATATATCCCATCACTCCTCCTCATATTCCACATCCTCTCCAGTCTAGTCTGAAGGTCTTTTGTCTTACATGGGCGTCACATATCCTGCCTTCCCTCCAATGCTATGTCATGATAGTTGACTTTCTAAGTCTGTTGTCCGTCATCACTCAGACTTCCAACTGGCTGACATTGATATTACATGACCACGTGGAGCAGGTTATGTGCTGAAAACTCAAACAATTTATATGTGCACTCTGTCCTGAATATTATCTTTCAGTGACAGTAAATACTGTACACCCATCATTCTCCCCCTGGGGTTATAAATCCCCTGTTTAGTGTGAACACCTTAAGTGAGCACATGGTGGGCACACAAAACGTAACAGCATCCCTGCACATATGGGTATCATGGAAACAATATAATTACATTTCATTATATCAAATGTCATTGTTCACATCTTATTTTCTACACATGAAAACATACACTGAAAAACATGTGACACAAACATACAAGAAATAGGAATAGTTTAGCAGTTCCCTAACTGAGATACTGAATTCTCACAAAGAACTATTTCAAGCAGAATGTGCAGACAAATTAGGAAAAGGTAGTATAGACTAAGCTTAACTCCCTAACCTATGTATACAAGATTAAAATTAATATTTTCTCTTACCTGGGAACTTTTCCATCTATCGCCAAACCAGAGTACGACAGTAAAATATACCTTTACGTCGACCTGTGTTTGTTTGCCGGCAGGCTGCGATTAATGACGGGAATTCCACAGGCTCGAAGTATAAGTATCAATCTATTGTCCAAATTAAACTCCTCCCTTTCCTTAGTTTTTACCCAACCCTCAAGATGATGGCTTAAGCTCCGCCTCTGAAGTACCTATCAAATCAAATTGGCTAACCAGTGACCTGTCACTCACAGTGAACGGCCTACAGTACGACCTTGACCAAGATAAAACATTCCTAATTGCCAAACACCTGTTCTCCCCAGAATTACACTGACGTGTTAAACTTTAAACTTCTCGTCGCCTCTATGTCTACAGTCCGCTCAATTCGTGTTAGGTAATCTTTTATGACCTACGGTCCAGCTCAGGTGTGATGCTAAGTTTCCCGTTCGCTGGCCTCTACAGTCTGTGGTCAGGAGATAACATTCTGACACTGGCATGAGAATAGCATTCCTAGCTACAGTGTAAAGTTTTAGGTAATATTACCCAAGGTTGGGTCGCTTTGTCTGGACTAAGGACTGGAAACATTTAAATCAATACGGTTTAAAGTAACATTTGGTTCAAGGGCATAGTCTCTTGTCTCTCGATAACCAGAAGAACTTATTACAAGTACTAACTTCTGGAATCACTGAGATCGTATCGTGACAGATATAATTATAATAATAAATATTTTTATCAATCTTGAAGCTAGCGGATTGGGTACCACAGTATGGTCACATGTAAGCCGGTGTCTTGCCTTTAACAACTTTAAAAAAAAACGGTGGGACATATTAACATGTTACTAGAACTTAACATCCATGAAAACTGGCCTATGACCGTCACGACGTCTCCAATTCAGAAATAGATTAGCAATATTTAAGACAGGGTTGTGTACACTGTTGAGGCTTCATGGAAAACATGGCCTTGGAAGAAGGCGCAGGAGCCCACGGAAGACATAGGACAATAAAGAAAAATCTTTTGTGTGCTCTGTCCTGTCTTTCCTCTTGGGCATCCTGGAGTAGACAGTTAAATCTCCACTGATTTGCCGAATATGTCCTAGGTTTGGTTATAACGTCATACTTGCATGTCTTAACATTGATTTGTTAAGTCTAACTACTTATTTGGCAGAAAATTGCAGCAGCAATAGATTGATAAATGAAGTCTCCGGCCAACTTGTCATGGCTGAGGACCTATGTCACATTAGGAAATAAAGGGCATAAAAGGGTGCAGAGATGTGATAAAGAAGCAAAAATCCACACTATGGTTAAAGGTGAGGACGAACACAGAATTCGTCAGTGTGTAATGATAAAATATGAGAGAGGATTCATCTTGTGCCCAGTGATAGGGACGAAGATCATGCTAAACTAAGAGGAGTATAGTTGTGGAGTCATGGCATGACCACAGCTATGTATGTTTGCATTGTAGATAACATGGTGTAGAACTATAACGCATTTTGGTACGCTTTTAATCGTTTCTTTTGAGCTGAGTCAAGATTGACATCACAGCACTCAGGGCATTCCTATGCATGCTCCGTCCTCATCTTCAGCAACCAGCGCAGAGTTCTAATACTGATTATACCGGTCATAATCTGATTATTAGTCCGTCATGTCTTTCCTTGAGTGTAGTGAGCTGGCTAGAGCCTCTGGTTACACCCAGGGGGCTCACTCTCTCCAGGCCCTAATAATTTTCTGTTTCTACTGATTCCATTGCTTGTTCCTAAAGGACATTGACTGTCATTTCCTTTAGATTTGATATTTTTGTTTAAAATAACCATCCACATGATCTGGAAGGTTTTCTAGTAACAGTAGGGGCCCAAAACATGTCTAATTTACACAGTTAAACTGGACCTGGGATGTACTCCTCTTAGAGTCTCATCCAAACAGTTGCTTTTTGAGTCACTGGATCTCAAACTTTAAAGTCGCAATCCTAGAAGGGAAAGATGACAACAACAACAACAACAAAAAGACCAGGATTGTGTTCACGACTGTTTTTGTTGTCGTTGTTGTCCTACTGCTGTTGCTGTCATGGTTGTTGCTCCATTTTGATGCAACTGTTGTTGTTGTTGCTATAATTGCTGTTATGGTTGCTTTTACTTGCTGCCACTGTTGTTGTTGTTAGCTCTACTGCTGCTTTTGTACTAAAAAGCTAAGCCCAAGGGAGATTTTGTCTAAAGGAAGGGGAAAGACACAATGAAGGACACGATAAATCTACTCCTCGAACCTATCTCTACTCCGAACCTATTAAAGCTCCAACATAGAATGCCGTGGTGAGTGGAAAACGCAAACCAACACCCAAGCTGCTTTATTAAATTTTAAAAAAAGTTTCTTCGGTGGGGACTAAAACCCCTGTACCCTAACCCTGACAGGGTATCTTCTGTATAAAGTTTAATTAGCAATAACAGTAAAACAAGGCTCACTTAAAGTCCTATTCCGAATCAAACCAAATGAAACTACAATCCTCACATCAGACATCTGTTTATTTTCATAAACACAAAACTAACGTGTTTCACAGATACCTATTCATTACCAGTCAATATCGTGTTCATACACCACGTGCAAAGCACTTCAGCTAACAAAGATGAAAGTTCTCTTTCAGTGACCTGCAATAAGATATCTCTGAGCGATGATACACATTGATATCTAGATCTAACATAGTCTAACTACTGGAGGAAATTTAGATCTATCACCGTTAAAATATTGTAACGTGCTACCTCCATGAAATCAGCAAGCAGATCCATCTATCTCTGCTCGGTTCCCTGAACCCACGTTGCGCTTAAAACTGTGAACAGTTACGCCACGCCAGTGGGTGGAACGACCTGCCGCTAGGGCGAATAATGAGACCAGAGGGTGAAAAGCTAAAGAGCCTTTTCAGGTCAGATCGGAATCGAATTGTTGAAAGCAAAAATTTCAAGTTTAGTCCTCTTTAAGCAGCCCGAAGACCTGCTATATTAAGGACTGGTTCTTGGCAATCTTAACTTGAACTCCGTTTATTTGCGGCGAAAATGATTTCACCTAAGTTTGGTTTCTCTGCTTCAATCATGTCAGCGCAGTCTGCCTTGCCGGGTTTTTTTTGGGGGGGGGGGGGGGGGGGGGGGTAGGGGGGGGGGGGGGGGCGCTTGATTGGCTGTTTTTGGAAGTGAATCAGGCAGCCCTGAAAACGACTGCCATTTTTGCCTGAGGCAAAAGGAACGGGAATGGGCGATACCCTATGGTTCCGGGTGCTGGCGTTCTCTGCGTGTTGTCTCCTGTAGCCTTGATGAGTCTAGTACTGGTTGTGATTTCTTCTCCCTGGTGTGACCTGTTTGGGTCTCTTTCGCGTCGTTTTCTTATTCTGGCGCTGCTTTTGTGCTTCCTGCTCGTATAGTCGTTTGACGGCTGTTTTCATTTCTTTTTTAAGTTTGAAGAACTGGTCACGTCTGACATAGCATTTGTCAGGTGTTAGGCCTTCCTTCTCTACTTTCAGCACTTCCTCGTCATATTCTGTATATACTCGGTTTTCGTTCACCTGCAGCCTGTGCGTGAACATCTGCTCGTTCAGTTTTCGATTAGATTCTTGCACGTTGGCCTCAATGATTTCATTATTGGTTTTCATATTTGGATTTTCTTCTTTGTTCTCTGTCGCATCTTGGTTTTCTTGGTATGTTTCTTTGCTTTGTTCTGCACTCTTGGTCAGATCTGTCATCTGCTCCTGGTGCCTCGTGACTTTCTCCTCAGTGGCTGTGCTTTTGTCAAGTTTCTGCGTTATTTTGTCTGTGGATGTACATTTGTCAGCCCTGCTGATACTTGGTTTCTTTGAAGCTTTGCTGGAGGCATCTATTTCTTTCTCTAGTAGGACACGCTCGGTTCTGGCAGCTAGCTCTGCTGCTTCAGCTTCTGCTTTTGACTGCACACGTAGGGCGACTTCTTTATACGCGCACTCTCGGGCTTCCTTGAGTACTGCAATCTCCTTTCTTCTCTCCTCCCTTTCTTCTTGTTGGCGCGCCTCTTCTGCTGCTTTTTCTGCTTTGAGATTCATAGTAGTTTCTAGCAGGTTTTCTGCTTTTGTGCAGTTTCTGTTAGCCACTTTGCTTGCTGTGAGACTTGTTTTAGTCTGTCTTGTTTCAAGTCTTCGATTTCGCCACGCATTTGCGATATCAGGTCTAGCAGCTGGATTCTGTCAGCGTTCGCATCGGTAGTATCAACCTTTTGCTAATGGAAAGATCTAAGCTCAGCTATCATCTCAGAAATTTATTGTAACATTTCAGGGTCCTTTGTGGCGGTGATCGCCTTATCGACTCTTCTCTTTGATATGAGTTACCTTGACCTCCCTCTCAGCTGCTTTGGTACTTTTTGAAGCCTGAGTGCCTCGTGTTTCTTTCTGGCTATTTCGTGGGCAGTTGTCAGTAACTTCTTGCAGTGCTGGAGATACAGGCAGCCGTGTGCTCCGGAACAGTTGGAGCTCTTGCGGTTGCTGTTCAGCTTTTTAAAATTAGTGTCAATTTTGGCTAGCGGACACTCCCTGAAGTCGTGGGCCCCAGAACAGTATCTGCACGATAGGCTGCTGCGGCAGGACGAGGCTGTGTGCCATGCCCTATTGCAGCGTGAGCATTGCAAGATGTCTGGGGTGTAGGTCCCAGGCTGCTGCTGCTTGTGTAGGCGGGGGGGGGGGGGTCCTTGCGCCACTACTGGGGCGGCTTCAGGCGCCACTAAAAGGGCGGCTCCTGGGGGAGCGGCCCTCTGTGCTGGTAATCCTGCTATGTCTTTATTTTTGGATACGCTGGATTGGCCATCTCTCTTGGGCCTGTTGGGGCTGGTTTCAGGCTCGCGGGAGTCGGCTCTTGCATTGGCCCTCGTCCTTGGCATTGTTTTTAGCTTCTTTAGTGGTTTGTGAAATTTACAATTGTTTTTAGAGGTTAAACGCACGCCCTAAGTCACGGTTTAAAGTGTTAATAAGGTAGATTATATTTACCTAGGGCGTTGTTCCTTCCTCTGGTGAAACTTGGCTCGGTAAACCGAGGCTTCTGTGAAGTCCTTTGAAATGTAACACTAGTCGCCTGTGTAGATCGTGTTGCTGGCAGCTAACCAAGCTTGACCGATCACCGAACCAGTTCAAAGCGATCGATGCCTTTCCTCGGGTAACCCGCCGGACAGATCAAGCCGTATAGGAAGGTAGCGATCAATGTCCTGACTATAGCGTACCGATTCTGACAGATCAAGCCGAAAAGAGTAAGCGACCGAGTCTGGTTGGGAAGCAAGCCCTGCTAGACGATTACAGTGGACTTATGCCAGTCCAGGCAACGAACTCTCGACACTAATGGCTTATTGAGGCAACGAACTCTCACTATTTTCCAGATAAATCTCAAACTCAATGGCAAGCTGAGACTATCGATAATAGGGTGGCGTGTTTCCGAGCGAGACGTGGCGGGTTTGGTCGTGTGGAGGCAGTCAGCGAACTTCTCGCGCTGTACGAGACTTTTTTTATAACATTCCTGCACCTGCCAGATTTAGTTTGCAAGTGCAGCCAAACAGAAATTAGTAACAGGCTAAACTGTTTGGCTACCCTGTTACACTATTTTGGCTATTGCTATATTTTGCTGCAACTTTTTTTTTTTGTTATTGTTTTTGTTGCTACTGTTAGTTTATGGTTGTTACTATATTTTGCTGCTATTGTAGTTGTTATTGTTGTTGTTTGTACTGATACTGTTATGGTTGTTTCTATTTCTGTTATCTGTGTTGCTATTTTTTGCTGCTACTGCGTGTGTGTGTGTGTGTGTGTTTTATTGTTGTTGTTTCTGCTGCTGCTACTGCTGTTTTTGTTATTATTGTTGTTGCTACTGTCGCTGGTATGGTTACTGCCTGGTTGTGCTGCCCTTGTTGTCATTGTTGTTGTTTCTATTTTGTTGCTGTTATGGTTATTGCTGTTATGTTGTTGTTTTTGCTACCGCTGCTATTCTTGTTATGGTTGCCATCGGATTTAGCTGTAGCTATTGTTCATATGGACGCTATGATATTTTGCTGCTGCTGGTGTTTTTATGATTGCTTTCTTGTTTTGCTGCTGTTGTTGTTATTGTTGTTGTTGTTACTGTTGCTGCTGTTATGGTTATTGCTATATTTTGCTGTTATTTTGTTGTTTTTGCTGTTGCTGCTGTTTTTGTTGCCGATGCTGATTCTATTCTCGCTGCTACTGTTGTTTCTGCCGTTGTTTCTTCTGCTATTAAAACTGCACTTCGCGCGTTAATGCACACACCACAACTCGACACTGAAGATGCGATGCACATCTAGATGCGCTATCTTAATCTCCAGGATTCTAACATCTTGACGATCAGATAAAATAGAACATAAAAATAGATATTAACCAGCCCAGATCTACCCAAGAATAGACACTAAAGCCCTAATAGAGACACCTGCCCCCGGCACGCTGGTAGCTTGACAAACGTCTTCATACCGCCTACACTTGTGAACTTGTAGCGCTGTTTGTATGTTGAACAATGCGAGCAGCAGTTAGGGATACAATCCACAGTGACAGGGCCGTGACATCTGCGCTTGGTGATGAAACAGATGTGCCTCTAATTGGAGCAGACAGACCGATAACACACGGCCACTGTCGGGATAGACGTGCGCCATCAGCGGTTGGAGAACTACGGTTGTGTGACGTTCAAACTTGATTGATATTATGTGACGGTTAAACTTGATTAATATCATGGTGGATCCATGTTTTAGCGTGACGAGGGGACATAAATAGTGCAGACCAGTGGCACGTACTAGCCGAGGTGTTCAACCTTGGAGGTGAGTGCACACTGTGTTTATCATGTGAAAGCCATGCTCAACACACGCAACATGTTTCTAGTATTCTTATGGCTCAGTTAATGTAGCGTTAAAAAATTATCTTGACTTTCAAGCAGTAAGTAGTTGGAGAATCTTACAGTAGAATAGTTAGGGGCCTTAGCACAGAGTATTCTCTAAGACTGCGACGAATGTACATATTCATTGCAGCAAAATTCTGTCGCAGAGACGGCGCGATAAACAGACACAGAATGCAGAGCTTAGTAAATGTTCTATGCAGTTGTTTACCTGTGTTTTATAGGTAGATAGACAAACATGCGCACAGAATTCGATCATCTTGACTCAACTTCCTAAACCATTTAAACAAACAGATGGTACGAAATACTAGTAGTGACTAAGTTAACCTTCTACGTTAAAGTACCGGATCAGCGCCCTGACTACATAAAAGTACCAAGTCAGCGCCCTGGCCACATACAAGTACCGCATCAACGCCCTGTCTACATACAAGTACCGGGTCAGTGCCATGACTACATAAAAGTACTGGGTCAGCAGCCTGGCTACATAAATGTAGCTGGTCGGCGCCCTGGCTGCATACAGGTACCGGGTCAGTGCCATGACTACATAAATGTAGCTGGTCGGTACCCTGGCTACATAAAATCACCGAGTTAGCGCCCTGGCTACATAAAAGTACTGGGTCTACGCCCTGGCTACATAAAAGTACTGGGTCTGCGCCCTAGCTACATAAAAGTAGCTGGTCAGCGCCTTGGCTACATAAAAGTACCGTGTCAGCGCCCTGGCTACATTTAAAAAAACCGGGTCAGCGCCCTGGCTCCATAAAAGTACCGGTCAGCGCCCTGGCTATATAAAAGCACCGGGTTAGCGCCCTAGCTACGTAAAAGTACCGGGTCAGCGCCCTGGCAATATAAAAGTACCCGGTTAGCGCCCTGACTGTATAAATGTCGTGGCTACGACTGTACCGCTGGGTCTCTGTGATACCGAAGATGAGCGTCACGTCCTGTCACCATAAAAGCATACAGCAGGCACCAGATCTGTCATTATACAAGGTCCGACAATTATGTAATGAGCCTGATTTTATTTTGGCCAAGACAAAAACACCGTCTATGAATCAAAGCATGGAATCCAAAGAGGCAGCCTTCTTCATATATGATCTGGCAACTTGTAGAAGCTGTAACTATGGTAATACAGAGGCCAGTCTAAAATTCGGGTTACACAGTTTTAGCACCGTATATTTCCATCAATGATGCTGCAGAGGTTTACATCATACTGTTATTGTCGGTATCAACAACAGATGTGTTTATAAGCATGAGGATCTACGTTAGCACACGCGGTTACATTTATTGCTCCTCTGTGACCAAAATGCAATTGGACGCCCGCCGACAATGTGGAACAAAGCACGAACTCCGTAGTTCCTGTGACGGCTCCGATTATTTCGTATACTCTTGCACTCGCACACCGAGGAACTGGGTCCGAAACCGAACCCACGACCATTAGAGGGTTATGTAAACGGACTGACCACTTAACTACTGCGACAGGGCTGCCAAATTTGTGTGTGGTGTGGTGTGGTGTGTGTGTGTTGTTGTTGTTGTTGTTGTTGTTGTTGTTGAGAGTAGTAAAAAGCACAACATTTTCTTTGAAAAAGGTGCTCAAACACACTAAAAGGTACAAAACATGCCAATAGGTACAAAACACGCCAATAGGTACAAAACACGCCAAAAGGTACAAAACATGCCAAAAGGAACAAAACACGCCAAAAGGTACAAAACGTGCCAATAGGTACTAAACACGCCAAAAGATACAAAACGCGCCAAAAGGTACAAAACACGCCAAAAGGTACAAAACACGCCCGAAAGGTACAAAACACGCCCGAAAGATACAAAACACGCCAAAAGATACAAAACACGCCAAAAGGTACAAAACACGCCAAAAGGTACAAAACATGCCCGAAAGGTACCAAAACGCACTAAAAGGCACTGAAGCGCACCAAAAAAAATACCTAAGTACACCAAACACCAAAAGGTACCAAAACACACTTAAATAGTGCCAAAGTTTAACTGCTTAGTTTGAAAAAAAAAACAAAAAAACCTAAAAACGTCTTTCAGTACACACACCGCGCGCATACATGTATTTATTCATGATCCTGTTGTGTCCTTGTATGTTATAGGGCTCGCAGTCCTCCATACCGTTCAGTAGTAAGATTCTGTTGTGCCTAATCCTCCATTTTAGACAGGAAGTCATGGGACGACTGTAAAATCTCATGCGGGAGTGACAGTCTCTACCAACCTGTCCACGTAAAAACGTTGATACTCTACTGACGTTTGATTTCTCTGAGACGTGCACTGTAGCTCGCTACGCTTGGCTTCTTGCAAACTGCGACAGGTACCCCAATATAACTGTTTTATAAGGCTGAAATTGGTATCTGGGATTTGCTGCTGTTGGATTGACATCCGAAATGTGGCTATTCATGACAGTGTCAGACCCACAGAGTCCCTGAAGAAAACGGTAGATGGGAAACAACAAAAAAAAAAAGGGGGGGGGGGCGGCAGAATACGATTTCCAGGTTCTGGAGCAGGACTGCAGTTCAGTAGTGGACGAGCAACCAGAACTTTCCGCCAGAGTGTACAGCTGGTGAACGCGAAGAAGAAGAAGAAGATTTCCTGTTCAACTGAACTGCAACGTGTAGACCCTTTTCACGCTTTAGGCGCATCGGGTATATGGGAAGAGCGTCCCCTATTTTTACAGACTAATCGGCACTGGGTGGGTAATGTGGCCAGCATTACGCCGGCCATCTTTACTTCCCCAGGACAGCCATACTGGTACTTATTTTAGGTTGGGTCGACCTGCGACGCAGCATACCATGACAGCAACATGTAGAGCCAGACAATACAACCAGCAATGTCCCTGTGCTGTATCACCTGTTGCGTTGAAATAAGTATTTATTATGTGGTGTCATGACGTGTAATACTTGCGGTTTACGGTAACAAATGGTGGATTAGATTGCAGCAGTGTCGCGTACATTGTTGTATTTTAATACCTTTATTACGATTCGTTAATCCTCTATTGACGTCTTTATAAGTGTGTGTTTATGTGTATGTATTTGTGTGTGTGTGTATATATATATATACATATATATATATATATATATATATATATATATATATATATATATATATATAGAGAGAGAGAGAGAGAGAGAGAGAGAGAGAAACGGGTTGGAGAGAGAAGAAGACGGAAAGAGAAAATAGAGATAGACTGTGGAAGAGCAACTGCCAAAACCTGTGGGATGGCATTAAAGTCAGTACTGAGATACTGCAACAAGCCAGTACTGAGATACTGCAACAAGCCAGTACTGAGATACTGCAACAAGCCAGTACTGAGATACTGCAACAAGCCAATACTGAGATACTGCAACAAGCCAGTACTGAGATACTGCAACAAGTCAGTACTGAGATACTGCAACAAGCCAATACTGAGAGACTGCAACAAGCCAGTACTGAGATACTGCAACAAGCCAGTACTGAAATACTGCAACAAGCCAGTACTGTGATACTGCAACAAGCCAGTACTGAGATACTGCAACAAGCCAGTACTGAGATACTGCAACAAGCCAGTACTGAGATACTGCAACAAGCCAGTACTGAGATACTGCAACAAGCCAATACTGAGAGACTGCAACAAGCCAGTACTGAGATACTGCAACAAGCCAGTACTGAGAGACTGCAACAAGCCAGTACTGAGATACTGCAACACGCCAGTACTGAGATACTGCAACAAGCCAGTACTGAAATACTGCAACAAGCCAGTTCTGGTGATCATTTGATTACCAACATTAGATTAAGACAATGGGCATGTGTTGGTCACTTTATGAGGGGACCAGAAAAGATACTTACAACCGGAGTGGTCGTTAGATCAAGAGGACAACAGGCAGAGGAACTTTGAGTTGGCTGACAGAGTGACAGATTTATTTAGCCTTGTTGATGTCCCTCCCACCTCCCCCTCCCAAATCATCCCCAATAGAATGGCAGTGATGTCCAAGACATTGACTACAATGAAAAGGTTAGTTGTATTTCCTCATCCGAACTCTGAAAAACCAACTCAGTCATTTATTGCTGTCACCAGGTGATTCAACGTTCAATGGCTTGTCGTTGCTTTCTGAATGGTAACGAAGCTGGTACCCTTGTCGACTGGGTTCTCTGGGAACAGTTTCGATATCACAGCGTTTAGGGCAAGCCCATAATAATTCAGTCTGCCTTCTGAACTGCCAGAGAAAAGTCTCCATACTGATGGTACCAGGTGTCTTCTAGTTAACATCTCGTCCCCCCCCCCCCCTTTTTTTTCCAGCCCGAATGGCCCCCAGAAAACACAGACACACATCACTCCCAAACTGCAACATTCTCTCCAAGTGTAGATTTCAGTATCTTCTATTTCACTTGTTGCATTATCTCACGGTTACCTTGCACCTCCAAGTAGGAACAATCTAGCCAGCTAATCTGCATGTTCATTCCCAAACACAACTGAATGGCCCCACCACCTGCAACCTGTAGATCGATGCGACCCATTTCATGCGAAGAAAACCTGCCTCCACCATCCTCAAACTCCATTCTCATACTGGATGTGCTAATGTCCTACGCCTAGCTCTTATCAGTTATTCGACTCCACCAGACTTTCGCAATGAAGCCCTGTCCATTTTTTCCTACTCCTGATCACTGAACCATTAGCGTGTACAATATGCCGTTGTCGAAATCGATGCAAAAATGGTTGCTATCAAATCAGCAAACTTCGAACTCGGTATGTCAGATTTATGGAAGTGTGTTTACAACCCACACGACATGGACGCGGCCTATGACTAAAATGTTTCGACAATTAATAAATAAACGCCAGAATAAGCAGAACGGAAATAACTGCTTCAGATAATTATGTCAGCATCACCTCTCAACGTTGACAATTTCGCAACCAGCCCCAAGTGATACCTGTTGTCAGACGTAGACAAACCACAGTGATTCAACGAGACTCCAGCAGCACGACTTACTCAATGCCAGTCTCACACTGAATATATGTGCCAGCTCAAATAGGGTTCTTCAGCAGCTAGTGTCCGTGAAGCGCTCCTGTTATTTCATGCAGCCGTGCACCTTCTTGTTGTGATTGCCAGCGTAGGCAATAAGCATTGTATTCAATACCTCGTGTGAAGCCACAGGAACGGTAATTGTTAGGCACAGTGTGTGGGTTCGTTGGAAAGTTATGTGGCAATTTTCGCATTCCATGCACTTATCTGCCCCTGATTTGTCTGTTGTATTAATTGTTCATGTGCATTTTCAGCGGCTAACTGCTATAGTCCTCGTTGATATGTCCGTAATTTTCGTGGTTCAAAGTAACTATCGTTTTATTAGTGAGCTGTGTCTGGGTATGTTGGTACGTGATGCCATGCATTTGCTTGGGTTAGAGTTACTTTGAAATTATCTTTATCTGGTTACGTAGGTAAGTTGTGTTATACAAGTATCCTTTTGTTGGTTAGTGGCGACATGACATCATCTTTGTCTCTGTCTGTCCGTTAGTGGTGTCATAAAACTATCCTTTTGTTGGTTAGTGGCGACATGACATCATCTTTGTCTGGGTCTGTCGATTAGTGGTGTCATAAAACTATCGTTCTGTTGGTTATACGAGGTGCTCCAAGTAGTTACCGTTAGCACTCAGAAACTGGCTGGATAATGTTGACCAAAAAAGCCATTGGTGTAACAGGGCTTACTGCTACACGTATTGATGCTGGCCAAAATATCCAGTGGTGTAACATGGTCTGTTGCTACACGTAACGATTCTGACCAAAATAGCCAGTGGTGTAACAGGGCCTACTGCTACATGTATCGATGCTGGCTAAAATATCTAATGGTATCACATGGCCTGCTGCTACACGTATCGATACTGGCTAAAATATCCAATGGTATCATATGGTCTGTTGCTACAGTATCGATGCTGGCCAAAATATCCAATGGTATCACATGGCCTGCTGCTACACGTATCGATACTGGCTAAAATATCCAATGGTATCACATTGTCTGTTGCTACACGTATCGATGCTGGCCAAAATATCCAATGGTATCATATGGTCTGTTGCTACACTTATCGATGCTTGCCAAAATATCTAATGGTATCACATGGCCTGCTGCTGCATGTATTGATACTGGCTAAAATATCCAATGGTATCATATGGTCTGTTGCTACACGTATCGATGCTTTCCAAAATATCCAATGGTATCACATGGTCTGTTGCTACACGTATCGACGCTGACCAAAATAGCCAGTGGTGTCACATGGTCTGTTGCTACACGTATCGATGCTGACCAAAATAGCCAGTGGTATCACATGGCCTGCTGCCACACGTATCGATGCTGGCCTCGTGTCGATGTGATTACCAGGAACGTAACGGCGTCCTGTCTGATGCATCTTGTTCCTTTTTTCTGTCTCCAGTATGGATTCCAGCACCGGTGGAAAAGAATAGATCTATTGTCCCTTGACAAGCACATCGTTAAAGCAGGCCAGTTAGGGGCCTGGCGAAATCGCATGTGTTGCGCGGAAAGGAGGCAGATATGTTTAGCCTAGCTGTAAACTACAACACAGCGTGCCAACCGCGCTTTTAAGTTGAACGCTAAAGAATTAGACATGTTAGCCGTAATTCCATCCAACTACTAAGAACATGTAAATGTGACTTCAGCTGATGTGTGAATATTCAGGCGGGCCCACTAAAACAGTCAGACCACTAGGCAAGCAGAGTATCAGGGAACACATTTGTTTGTGATGGCCGACAAGGTCTCACAGAGTAGAAACATTCCCACGCCAGCGACCTTGTCAGGTTCATAATATATTCTTGTTATGTCTCTAATTAATGGCAATGATTATAATATCGCGTTGTTCTTAGGTTGTTAAAATAGCGCTGTGATTTCCTGGGTTTTTGCTATTAGTTTACACCGTTTTGTATGGGACCTTTATTCCTGGGTTATTGCTATTAGTTTACACCGGATTTTTTAAGTTTACACCCCCCCCCCTCCTTTTTTTCTTCTCTAAATTATCCTTTTTCTGTGTAATACCGCCACTTTTGTGGCATTAAAATAATAATATGCACACAAAGAAGCAGCTGTTAAATCTTCTTCTTGTACTTCTTCTTCCTGTTCTTCTTCTTCTTTTTCTTTTTCTTCTTGTTCTTGTTCTTCTTCTTGTTCTTCTTGTTCTTCTTGTTCTTCTTCTTCTTCTTCTTCTTCTTCTTCTTGTTTTTCTTCTTGTTTGTGTTCTTCTTCCTGTTCTTGTTCTTGTTCTTGTTCTTCTTGTTCTTCTTCTTCTTCTTGTTCTTGTTCTTGTTCTTCTTCTTCTTCTTCTTCTTCTTCTTCTTCTTCTTCTTCTTCTTCTTCTTCTTCTTCTTCTTCTTCTTCTTCTTCTTTTTCTTCTTCTTCTGTTCTTCTGCTAGTTAAAAAATATATAAACAAAACAAGAGTTAGTTTAAGGTTGCCGGTGCAGGCTAGAACTATTGTCTCTTGTCTGTATGTTTTTGCCTCGCATACTGCCAGTGTTGTACAGCCATGTTACTAGTTCTGTAGTTACTTTTATCACTGTCTCCATGTTTAAAAGTTAGTTTAAAAAACACGTGATGTTTGGGTGTTGTGTAGTTTGTTGAAAGCCTGAGGATTGTTCAGTATAAAAGGTAATATTGTTTGTATATAATTAATGATGGTTCCGAATATGATGTATAATAAATAATGACAACTTGAACCGTATAAAGCCTTCCGTAGTGATCTTAAGAAGCCCAAGAGCTGACTAAATTACAGATCAAATAGGACATTTAGTTGACAATATGTCGAAGTTACACTCGATCCTCAAGCTAGGTCCTGTCCTCTTAAATCTGTGCCTGGCATGGTGACTGTTGCCTTTCGAACTGTAAATTGTTGTCTAGTGAGTAAGGAACGGCTAAACAAGCGTTAGCGCGCTGCCTCGCAAGCGGGAGACCTTGATTCGATCCTCGGTTAGGGGTGGAGTCTCTCTCTCTTCTGTCAAGGGCCAAAATATAACTCCTAACCTGCGCAGGGTCATAGCAGACGCATTGGTCCTGCGGCTCTGATCTTCATAAATAAATGCGTCGTCTTGAGATTGTTAAAGCAATGGCAAACTACTGGACGTAAATTTGCCTAGAAAAACCACACAACAGCCAGGGGCTGTTCTGCAACGTCCTGTAAAGGATACGCAACTAGCCTTGAGATTGTCTGTGTGCGACAGAGTTTGTTGTGTTAGTATTTACCCATCACTCTTTTCGTGCACCGCCGGGCAAATTATTGTGAGAAAGGAAAGGGGGTGGGGGGGGGGGAATAAATCAGTTAGGAAAGTAACATCAGCAGCCGTGTAAAGTCCCTGTGTGCCTGCTACATGGACAACTTTGCTGTATACACTCACCTGTATAAACATTTCATCAGTACTGCGCCGTGATGCTGGCTTTTTTTTTTTTTTAAAGGGGGGAAAAGGGGGGGGGGGGTAAGAAGCGGGAACAGTTTGAACTGACCAAACCAAGATCCCGTGATAATAACTAGGATTACCCGGCATTAACCCGGATCAGGTGACAGCATTTTATGCGATGCTGTCGGCGTTATAAAAATTATTTATTGTCCTCAATAGCTTCAGTTTTTAAAAAATGCAAAACTAGTAAACAGTTGATGCAACACTTATATTACATTTGTGAAAAAGGTGTGCACTATAAAAATACAAATTGTTTCTTCTCCTGATCCTCAACCTTCTTCTTCTTCTTCTTTTTCTTCTTCTTCTTCTTTTACCCCTCCTCCTTCTTCTCCCTTTTTTCCTTTTTCTTCTTCTTCTTCTCTTTTATCTCATCCTCCTTCTTCTTCCTTTTCTCCTCCTCGTTCTCCTCCTTTTTCCTCCTCTTCTTCTTGTTCTTTTTTCTTCTTGTGCTTTTTCTTCTTCTTCTTTTTCTTCTTCTTCTTTCTTCTTCTTCTTCTTCTTCTTCTTCTTCTTCTTCTTCTTCTTCTTCTTCTTCTTCTTCTTCTTCTTCTTCTTCTTCTTCTTCTTCTTCTTCTTCTTCTTCTTCTTCTTCTTCTCCGCCAACTCCACCCCCTCCTCCTCCAACTGCTCCCCTCCTCTTTCATATTCTCCTCCTTCTTCGTCTCTTTCTTTTTATCCTTTTCTCCTTCTTCTTTTCCTCCGCCTTCTCCTCCTTCTTCTTCTTCTTCTCCTCCGCTTCTCCTCCTTTTTCTTTCCCCCCTCCTCCTCCTTCCTTTTCTCGTTTTTCTTCTTCTTCTTCTCTTTCTTCTCCCCCTCCTTCTTCTTCCTTTTTCCTCCTCTTTTTCTTGTTCTTGTTCTTGTTCTTCTTTTTTTTTTTTCTTCTTCTTCTTCTTCTTCTTCTTCTTCTTCTTCTTCTTCTTCTTCCTCCTCTTCTTCTTCTTCTTCTTCTTCTTCTTCTTCTTCTTCTTCTTCTTCTTCTTCTTCTTCTTCTTCTTCTTCTTCTTCTTCTTCTTCTTCTTCTTCTTCTTCTTCTTCTTCTTCTTCTTCTTCTTCTTCTTCTTCTTCTTCTTCTTCTTCTTCTTCTTCTTCTTTTTCTTCTTTTTCTTATTCTCCTTATTCTAGCAAGTTTTAGACAAGCATTTCGCCAATGATTTACCGTCATTTTACTAATTCTGTAGTTACTTTTATCCATCTCTCTTTTTATTTGTATGTTTGATAAACACGTGGTATTTGGGTTTGGTATAGTTTGTCCAAAGACTGAGAATTGCTCGCTATAATTGGTAATAGGCGTCATTTATCTGATTGGATGCTCAGATGCCAACATGGTTCAGTCAGTGCACCTTGTAATTCTGTTTGTCTCATCATAAAATATGTCGATATCCGGCTGAGGTAGTCTACTCTTCCAACTTCCTTTACTAGTTTGTCGAGTCTTGACCTCTTCTTCTTGTAAGTATTTGTTTGTTCATCTCACATTATTGCAGATTAAGCACTGTTTTTATTTGATAATTCATCACCTAATTTTTATTATGCACTTAAACAAGGCTTATGTTGATTGTAACAGCCCTCTTACCAAAATGTGTAAGCGGGCTGAAAGATTCCGTCCCCTCTAATGTTTTCTTAGTGTCCGCGCCCTTGAATAATCTCGTAGAGTAGAAAGTCTCAACAATTTAAGGGTTACCTGTGAGTCTTCTTGTCGTACTACACATACAGTATGTCTTCTTGTCGTACTACACATACAGTATGTCTTCTTGTCGTACTACACATACAGTATGTCTTCTTGTCGTACTACACACACATATGTCTTCTTGTCGTACTACACACACATATGTCTTCTTGTCGTACTACATATACATATGTCTTCTTGTCGTACTACACATACATATGTCTTCTTGTCGTACTACACATACAGTGTGTCTTCTTGTCGTACTACACATACATATGTCTTCTTGTCGTACTACACATACATATGTCTTCTTGTCGTACTACACATACAGTATATCTTCTTGTCGTACTACACACACATATGTCTTCTTGTCGTACTACACACACATATGTCTTCTTGTCGTACTACACATACAGTATGTCTTCTTGTCGTACTACACATACAGTATGTCTTCTTGTCGTACTACACACACATATGTCTTCTTGTCGTACTACATATACATATGTCTTCTTGTCGTACTACACATACATATGTCTTCTTGTCGTACTACACACACATATGTCTTCTTGTCGTACTACACATACAGTATGTCTTCTTGTCGTACTACACATACAGTATGACTTCTTGTCGTACTACACACACATATGTCTTCTTGTCGTACTACACATACAGTATGTCTTCTTGTCGTACTACACATACAGTATGTCTTCTTGTCGTACTACACATACATATGTCTTCTTGTCGTACTACACATACAGTATGTCTTCTTGTCGTACTACACACACATATGTCTTCTTGTCGTACTACACACACATATGTCTTCTTGTCGTACTACACACACATATGTCTTCTTGTCGTACTACACATACATATGTCTTCTTGTCGTACTACACACACATATGTCTTCTTGTCGTACTACACACACATATGTCTTCTTGTCGTACTACACACACATATGTCTTCTTGTACTACACACACAGTATGTCTTCTTGTCGTACTACACATACAGTATGTCGTCATGTCGTACTACACATACAGTATGTCTTCTTGTCGTACTACACATACAGTATGTCTTCTTGTCGTACTACACATACAGTATGTCTTTATGTCGTACTACACATTCATTATGTCTTTATGTCGTACTACACATACAGTATGTCTTTTTGTCGTACTACACACACATATGTCTTCTTGTCGTACTACACATACAGTATGTCTTCTTGTCGTACTACACACACACATGTCTTCTTGTCGTACTACACATACATATGTCTTCTTGTCGTACTACACACACATATGTCTTCTTGTCGTACTACACACACCTATGTCTTCTTGTCGTACTACACACACATATGTCTTCTTGTCGTACTACACACACATATGTCTTCTTGTCGTACTACACACACATATGTCTTCTTGTCGTACTACACACACATATGTCTTCTTGTCGTACTACACACACATATGTCTTCTTGTCGTACTACACACACATATGTCTTCTTGTCTTACTACACATACCGTATGTCTTCTTGTCGTACTACACATACAGTATGTCTTCTTGTCGTACTACACATACAGTATGTCTTCTTGTCGTACTACACATACCGTATGTCTTCTTGTCATACTACACA
Source organism: Candidula unifasciata (assembly GCA_905116865.2). Taxonomy (NCBI): domain Eukaryota; kingdom Metazoa; phylum Mollusca; class Gastropoda; order Stylommatophora; family Geomitridae; genus Candidula; species Candidula unifasciata. The sequence goes on along the minus strand of CAJHNH020001503.1, from coordinate 1,567,573 downwards.
TACAGTATGTCTTCTTGTCGTACTACACATACCGTATGTCTTCTTGTCGTACTACACATACCGTATGTCTTCTTGTCATACTACACATACAGTATGTCTTCTTGTCGTACTACACATACATATGTCTTCTTGTCTTACTACACATACAGTATGTCTTCTTGTCGTACTACACACACATATGTCTTCTTGTCGTACTACACACACATATGTCTTCTTGTCGTACTACACACACATATGTCTTCTTGTCGTACTACACATACATATGTCTTCTTGTCGTACTACACACACATATGTCTTCTTGTCGTACTACACACACATATGTCTTCTTGTCGTACTACACACACATATGTCTTCTTGTCGTACTACACATACAGTATGTCTTCTTGTAGTACTACACATACAGTATGTCTTCTTGTAGTACTACACACACATATGTCTTCTTGTCGTACTACACATACAGTATGTCTTCTTGTCGTACTACACATACAGTATGTCGTCATGTCGTACTACACATACAGTATGTCTTCTTGTCGTACTACACATACAGTATGTCTTCTTGTCGTACTACACATACAGTATGTCTTTATGTCGTACTACATATTCAGTATGTCTTTATGTCGTACTACACATACAGTATGTCTTTTTGTCGTACTACACACACATATGTCTTCTTGTCGTACTAAACATACAGTATGTCTTTATGTCGTACTACACATACAGTATGTCTTCTTGTCGTACTACACACACATATGTCTTCTTGTCGTACTACACATACGTATGTCTTCTTGTCGTACTACACACACATATGTCTTCTTGTCGTACTACACACACATATGTCTTCTTGTCGTACTACACACACATATGTCTTTTTGTCGTACTACACACACATATGTCTTCTTGTCGTACTACACACACATATGTCTTCTTGTCGTACTACACACACATACGTCTTCTTGTCGTACTACACACACATATGTCTTCTTGTCGTACTACACACACATATGTCTTCTTGTCGTACTACACATACAGTATGTCTTCTTGTCGTACTACACACACATATGTCTTCTTGTCGTACTACACATACAGTATGTCTTCATGTCGTACTTCACATACAGTATGTCGTCATGTCGTACTACACATACAGTATGTCTTCTTGTCGTACTACACATACAGTATGTCTTCTTGTCGTACTACACATACAGTATGTCTTTATGTCGTACTACACATACAGTATGTCTTTATGTCGTACTACACATACAGTATGTCTTTATGTCGTACTACACATACAGTATGTCTTTATGTCGTACTACACACACATATGTCTTCTTGTCGTACTACACATACAGTATGTCTTCTTGTCGTACTACACACACATATGTCTTCTTGTCGTACTACACATACATATGTCTTCTTGTCGTACTAAACATACAGTATGTCGTTATGTCGTACTACACACACATATTTCTTCTTGTCGTACTACACATACAGTATGTCTTCTTGTCGTACTGCACATACAGTATGTCTTCTTGTCGTACTACACACACATATGTCTTCTTGTCGTACTACACATACATATGTCTTCTTGTCGTACTACACATACAGTGTGTCGTCATGTCGTACTACACATACAGTATGTCTTCTTGTCGTACCACACACACATATGTCTTCTTGTCGTACTACACACACATATGTCTTCTTGTCGTACTACACATACAGTATGTCTTCTTGTCGTACTACACATACAGTATGTCTTCTTGTCGTACTACACATACAGTATGTCTTCTTGTCGTACTACACATACAGTATGTCTTCTTGTCGTACTACACATACAGTATGTCTTCTTGTCGTACTACACATACAGTATGTCTTCTTGTCGTACTACACATACAGTATGTCTTCTTGTCGTACTACACATACAGTATGTCTTCTTGTCGTACTACACACACATATGTCTTCTTGTCGTACCACACACACATATGTCTTCTTGTCGTACTACACACACATATGTCTTCTTGTCGTACTACACATACAGTATGTCTTCTTGTCGTACTACACATACAGTATGTCTTCTTGTCGTACTACACATACAATATGTCTTCTTGTCGTACTACACATACAGTATGTCTTCTTGTCGTACTACACATACAATATGTCTTCTTGTCGTACTACACATACAGTATGTCTTCATGTCCTACTACACAAACAGTATGTCTTCATGTCCTACTACACAAACAGTATGTCTTCATGTCCTACTACACAAACAGTATGTCTTCATGTCCTACTACACATACAGTATGTCTTCATGTCCTACTACACAAACAGTATGTCTTCATGTCCTACTACACAAACAGTGTGTCTTCATGTCCTACTACACAAACAGTATGTCTTCATGTCCTACTACACAAACAGTATGTCTTCATGTCCTACTACACAAACAGTATGTCTTTATGTTCTACTACACAAACAGTGTGTCTTCATGTCCTACTACACATACAGTATGTCTTCATGTCCTACTACACAAACAGTATGTCTTCATGTCCTACTACACAAACAGTATGTCTTCATGTCCTACTACACAAACAGTATGTCTTCATGTCCTACTACACAAACAGTATGTCTTCATGTCCTACTACACAAACAGTGTGTCTTCATGTCCTACTACACAAACAGTATGTCTTCATGTCCCACTACACAAACAGTGTGTCTTCATGTCCTACTACACTGTAATAAATCGATGCTTCACTTGGAATGATTCTGATTCAACTTAGAATGAATCGTGGCTTGACTTGACATGAACCTTGGTTTGCACCAGCTTTAACGTCTAGGGTTGACAACACTAACGCCGCTCAGCTTCATTATACATTCTGTCAGTTTATTCTGGTCCATTTATTTCACATATTCAAACATTATTCGCACTTCTATCACTCGCGACATATTCAAACATTAACCATTCTCGCGACATAAAGACGACATCTTCAAATACTACAACCGTCTTCTCTGACTTCTCATGATCGACTGACCACGAGGCTCGCTCGGGCTTTCCCTCGCTTCCTCGACTAGGCACAAGTATCTCGTGCTGTCCCTTGTTGCACGGACTTTCTGCTTGCCACAATGTAATCGTGAAGACCATGCACAGCACCTCATCACATACACATACAGTATGTCTTCATGTCCTACTACACATACATTATGTCTTCAGCGTTGATGATTTATTCCCAGAACGTCCAGTGTATCAGCACAACTCGCCTCCCGTACACACTTCTGACGTGCTGGACGTCACCAAGTCTGCTGCTTTCGGTCAAGGCCCCAGCCAGTATGATGAGATCACAAGTCTGCCTGAACTCCAAAGATTGGTAAGTTGTGACTGGACAATAAAACTAACGTAACTAGCGTACCAGGCACATATTGTTGGACCAGTATGTTTATTGTTGTGATTGAAATGGTTTTCTGTTAACATATGGAAGCTATCGTTTCTTTTCTTATACATTTGGGTGTCATTATTCTGTTACTGTGTGACATAATTGTTGTGTTAATATATGATTTATTACTGCTCTATTACTGTGTTATTTATCACTTTTCTATTATTGTGTGATTCATAATTATTCTGTTATATTTTAATTTATCATTGTTCTATTAGTGTGTGATTTATCATTTTCTAGTTCGACAATTTGAATATATATTTATCATTGTTCTATTACTGTTTGATTTATCATTGTTCTATTATTTTTTGATTTATCATTGTTCTAGTACATATCATAGTTCTGTCACTGTACAGTAAGAGCGGAACTCTCTGAGACCAGTAGTTTCAATCTTTACATATAGGATCGACTGCAGTGAATCAACGTTATCTTTTGTTTTAAGCTTTAGCGGTGTATACGCCAGGGCGACGCTGGATTGTGTGGTCGCAATGGAACAGAAACAAGCAATGACGTCTAAAACTACAGATAGGAGAACAAACAAATATACACTTCAGACGCAAGACTAGAAGCACTAGAAGAAAGCTAACCAACCCTTGTCTAGCAAGGTTGAAGTAACGGTCATATAAATTATAAATGACTAGACAGGAGCTGTGTTAAACGAATCACAAAAGGCCCTAGAGATGATTTCAATATTTCAACAGTAAACCTGCAATGAGAGGAACAGTCCACAACACAAGATAACCACAATTACATGAGCAAAAACACAGAATCAAGCATAACGTTAACAGAAATCAACAACACTGAAAAAGGAGGCGCATTCCAAGAAAGCACCAGGCACCCACGACATACCTCGTAAAAGGGATGCACAGATTGTTCAGCCTAGTCTGGACAACACAAGAGACATCGGAGGACTGGAGAAACCCAATTAAAGTACCCATCTAGGAGAAGAAAGGCAGCAAGAAAGACTTGAGAAGAACAGAGGAGTTTTGTTATTGAGTCACTTCGGACAAATATGTTGTAAGATTCTTGAAAAAAAACTACACCCTATCATCCAACCACAACTTAGGGAAGCACAAATGTGATTTGGGAAGAACAGAAGCTGTACTGATGCAACATTCACATTTAGAGAGTTAGGCGACAGTTATGTAGAATTTGATAAAGAATTACACGTTGCATTCGTAGACCAAGAGAAAGCTTTCGATCGAGTTAACAGAAACAAAAAATGGAAGGTACTATAGGATTACGGAGTAAACGAACATCTTTTTAAATTGTGCATAGCGTTAGAACAGTGAACAGCGTTAGAAGTTTGTGCACAGTTAGAACAAACATATAAATGTCGGGGAAGTTGCACATAAAATTTGGAGTGAGACAAGGGTTTTATCAGCACTACTGTTTATCACATAAGCAAAGTAAAGATCCCTTTTTACGCCTTTAGGCGCATCGGGCATATAGGAAGAGCATCCATATTTTGTACAGACCAATCGGCACTCGGTGGGTAATGTGGTCAGCATTACACCGGCCGTCTCTGATTCCCCAGGACAGCCATCCTGGAACTCATTTGAGGCTGGGTCGACCTGCGGCGTCCCATACCAGGATAAAAATCCACGCAGCCGGCAGAGGGTTTCGATCGCGGTACGTTGGATTACGAGTCGGACTCTCAACGCCTAAGCCACGGACGCCGCTGTTTATCATTACATAGGTCGACCAAATGTGCACATTGGCTCACAACAGCAAAGGGGAAAAGGTTGGATAATTACTAAATGAATTGTTCTTCGCCGATGATCAGGCTTTCATAGCACCAACAGAAGTGTAACTACGAGATCATATTAAAAGACTAAACTCAGCATGCGACAACTCATCATGATCATCATGTAGCAGGTGTTTTGCACAACGTCGCTCTCATCACGGTCTGCCTAAAAGAAACTCGGTCTCTCGCCAGCCGTCCGGCCTCATGTACTTTCATACGCAAGGAGCCACTTATATCCTATGCCCATCTTCGTGTTGGTCGGCCCCTGACCCTCCTTCCTGGTACTATTATTTTTTCTAATCCGTCGTGACAACTATGATATGAAAGTCAACGTAGACAAAAGAGCAGTGATGACATTCTCCAGAAAAGGAAGCCGGACTTTTTTTTTTCTTCAGAAATGACCCTGACTCCCAGGTCGACGCAGCCTTAAGTGGGCACCAGGTGCGGGTCTGGGAAGTAAAGGTGGCCGGCGTGATGCTGACTTCATCACCCGCCAAGTGCAAAAGCCGGGGTTAGGCTTCAACGAAAAATTGCATCCCATAAAGGGAACGACGAAGATAGTATTACAAATAAAAAATATTGCCTGTTAGTCACATTTCGCTGCATAATTTACTTCCACATAACGAGGTATAACAATAAAGCATTTTCACGGAAGCAAACATATCACGTATAAATCACATATAAATCACATATAAATCATATATAAATCATATACTACACACCCGAAGAGATGCAGTCAGTGGTAGCTGAAATGCTATAGAAAGATTCTTAGAATATTTGGACAAAGAAGATGAGAAATATTGACATCTTAAAAGATCTGAACATCAAAGAAGATTGGCTAATAAACAGCATCCTTTCTTGAAAGCTGAAATATTTTGTTCATATCAAGCGCCACGACGGATTAGAAAAAATTCTAGCAGAAGGCATGGTACCAGGAATGAGGGGAAGGGGCCGACCGACACGAAGATGGGCACAGTATATAAGTGACTCCTTGAGTTTGAAAGTTCATGAGGCGGGAGAACTGGCGAGAGACCGAGCTTCTTTTAGGCAGACTGTGATGAGAGTGACGTTCTGCAAAGGACCTGCTACATGATGATGATGATGTAGCACATGACAGTGTAAGACAGAATACTTCTTTCTCTTTGTCATCTGTGCGTGCCAGAAGATATCTCGTTAAATATTTCTAATTTGTACGCGCCCTCAGATCAGTGGGCCCAGCAGGACATACGGCAATAACATATTCATATAAAGACAAGAATAGTAGGCTAGGCCGTCGGAGGTTCACACCGTGAAATTCATCAGCTGTGAGAGCTTTATCGTTTGCACGGCCAGCTCCAGATTTATGCAGCCGGACGTGATCGTTTGCAGCGTATGCGTTTCGAACGAGCTTCATAATTCTGAGGTGCCGGTTTCGATCCCTGCTGGGTGGGTGGGGTGTGTCACTATTTGGCAGCGGTCCCCCTTGCGTTGGGTTTGGCACTGGTATTGATAGCTGACCATGCAGTAAGCTGTAAAACTGCTGAACGTCAAATTGCCTTGTTAGATTACAAAAAGCCAAAAACCAAAAAAATTAGCATATGATAGGGTTGGCTCTGCAACGTAATGTAAAGAATATGCAACTAACTAAACATTGGCACTGGTGTTTACTGGAGGCCAAAAGCTGAAGAACAAGACAAGACAAAAACATGTTATAGTGGGACAGAAGCAATTTAGAACTACGATGTTTACGGGGGGGGGGGGGAACAACTGAAGAACAAGACAGTCAAACAAATGATGGTGTGAACAGAAACAATAGACTAGGTAATAAACCGTGGGTTAGCAACATCTGTTAGCAGGCACTGATCAGTGAATGACGATATCGTGACACCAGACCGGGATATTTACCCACAAAAAGTCGCTACCCCGAAGTTCGGTTGGAGTCTAATAGCAGCGACATACCTCAGACAGGGTGTAGGAAACATGAGCAGTCAGTATGCGTATAATACGCTCAATTCTCAATTATGGCCTGGTTACGTCCTAACAAGGCTCTCTGTAGATGCGTGGTTCCAGTGCTGGACACCTTCACTTGTTTCTGACCTCCGAGAAGAAAGAAAAAAGATCTCTTCAGCACAGTCTCTGTGAAAATAATGCCTCCTTGAAGTGCCGGGATGAAACTCAACCAGGTCCAAGCAGGGAAATTAGACAGAAACAAGAGAGACAGAAAATACACTAGAATTCCAGATTCCTGAAGAAGGAGACTCACCTTCCAAACAAAAACTTCTGCCTCTCCTCTTTTGTCAAAACCATCCTAGCAATCATGCCACTCTTCTCAGTAAGGTCAAGTGAGGGGACATTTTTATTTATTTGTGGTAATTGTTTTTGTATTTATTTATTTAGTATTTTGTACTATATAAGTTATCTTATACAACCTCATCAGTGCATAACATGTCAATATGTGCCCCTCATGGAGCGGATTAACTATTTTCCCTGTTGTATTTTTATGGGAACATTCTTTTAGTACACGTACTGTTTGGCATACGTCCAAGGATCTGGAACAGATCAAGTACGTTTGCCAATGTACACATTGTCATTTATGTGTTTATGTTGCACAATCAATAACTAACCTGTTAGGGAAACAGCTACAGTGTTATTAACGTTTCTTACGCCAAAATATGCACGCCAATATCGGACATAGAACTCTCGAGTACCAGTTCAAACATTTTGTGCGTAATTGAGCGCGCGTATGTGCGTGTGTGCATGTGTGATTGCGTGTGTGTGTGTGTGTGTGTGTGTGTGTGTGTGTGTGTGTGTGTTTTCAGCTTTCAAAAACAAAATATTTTGGAAAGTAGCAAGAAGACAGCCACCGAGTACTACTTGCTCAAGTGTTGTCGTGTTTGATCTCTGCAGCTGTCAGACACCCAAGACCCAGCCGAGAGACGCACAATAAGGAGCGCCATCAGGAGGCTCAGGTCCAGACCCCAGTCAGGTAAGGAGGATGCGGCTGGCAGTGTCAGCTCTAGCAGTAACCTCATGCCGTATACTTTCTATAGATACACATAACAATTTACCAATATTCTTAAACTGTACATTTATACATACAGAGCCTCATCATCATCATCAGGTGCCTTGACGACTGGCGTGGGCGATCATGCCTCTCCATAATCCGTGATCTCCTGCAGCATGTATCAGTTCGTGTGCCGACACACCTCCATGCCATGCAACAAGACTGTCAAGCATCTTCTCTCGTTTTCTTCCTCTATCCCTCCTTCCACAGATCTTTCCAGTGGTCACAACATGTTCTATTTTCCCTCTTCTTATAACATGGCCGAAAAATGATGACTGTCTCCTTCTGATGTCAGTGATAAGTTGTCTTCGGTCTCCCGCCTCTTTTAAAACCTCTTGGTTGCTCTTTTTGGCTGTCCAAGGTATTCTAAGCATTCTTCTGTAAAACCACATCTCTGAGGCCTCTAAAAATTGTTTGGCCTGCCTACCGATTGTCCAGGATTCACATCCATATGTTAAAACTGGATGTATGTAGCAAGCAAGAATTCTTTTTCTAACTCTCAATGACAAGGATATATTGCACAAGATGTTTTTCATTTTATAAAATGCAGTTTTTGCCTGTCCAATTCTGTTTCTTATTTCAGTTATGCATCTTCCATCTGATGTTATCCATGTGCCCAGATACTTAAATTTCTCTACTTGTCTTAAAATAACACCATTGACTTTTATTACACATTTAGGAATAATTTGTTTCTTTGATACCACCATTACTTCTGTCTTCTCATTATTCAAACTGAGGCCTATTCTTCCACTTTCTAACACCACAATGTCTATCATTTCCTGTAATTCTTTCTGACTTGTTGCTATCAAGACTGTGTCATCAGCATAACGTAAATTGTTTATATTGTGCCCACCAACCACGTACAGAGCCTACACAGAACTTATACAGATTTACAGAATCTATACATATATCTTCTTCTTTTGTCGTCTCACTGATACCAGGTTCTAGCCCAGTATCATAGTTTTATGTATTAATCTTGCGCTTCTTGGTTGGCTTCAGTGATGGATTCTTGTGTACAGTAGTATTACACCACTGCCGGCTTGCTAGGCCTGGTCGTTTGGCGAGGCAGGAAACACTTGACCTTGCTGGTGTCCATCTTCTTCCAGAGGAGTCATTGTCCCGTTAGCCTGAAACCTCGCGGTTTCAGTTTTCCGACGTGCACCACAGAACCTATGCAGCTATACAGAGCATAAGCAGATATACAGAACCCATATACATATCCTGAACCTGTGCAGGTATACTAAACCTGTGCAGATATACTGAACCTGTGCAGATAAGAAAACATAAGCAGATATACAGAACTAATGCAGATATACAGAACATACACATATTTATGCATAACCTATACGGATATGCAGCGCTTGTGTAAAACCACTTCATATACATATAATAACTGCTTTTCATTATAGATGTGATTTCTGAAGAATATGCGAACCGGCAGAGACAGATACTAATAATGTGGGACAAAAAAATTGGAGACATCGAAGTTAACACACACACATTTGTTTCAGTACGAGAGTGAGATGAGACAAAACTAAAATCTGAGCGATAATATTATGGGAACAGGGAGAGCCAAAGGAAAACCGATATATAGACAGTTCATGACAGTTCATGTCAGGGCTTCAAGTAAATAGTGTCTTCTGTTAGTATTTTCCTGTTGCACGTTGAGCGTGTTCTTTTATTATTTGGCTTGTTTTAATTGTCCATTTGAAAAGGCTGTTTGATAGAAACTTTCGTCAGTATTTTTGCGCGTTTAGGTTTGAGGTTTGAACAACGGATTAACATCATGGCATAAAAGTAGTAACCCAAAAGTGCTCCGTTCTACTTCTAACTCAAGCTTGACTCTGAAGATTCTCAGCGAAGTGCACTAACTCCGTAGCACCGGCGAGGATCCTGAAATGCTTGGGTAGATTTTTAATTTTGCCCGGGCAGCGCCGTTAGTTTATTCTTTTCAAATTCCAACAGCCAAGGAATATTTTACCTGCGCAACAATACACACGGGCGTCCAGTCTTACTACCCAAAGACCAGGGGAAATTACTAGAAGTCCTCGTGAAAAAAAAAAAAATCCCAGCCTTCACCGGGTCCTGAACCCGGGACCTCCAGCACTCGAGGCGGACGCCATGCCTGGAGACCACTTAGCCACCAAAACAGTTTTTTTTTTTTAATTTCTTTTGATTGAGCTTCATACTAATAGTTTGCTTTGTGTTTAGTTTCTTTTTTGTGTCATCTCGACTGTATAGGCTCATTTATATACAAATATAGTTTATAACGTATTAGTAAAGGGTCAGTTTTCTAGCCACTAGATGGTTGGGTAAATTGTGTTTCTGATAGTATACACAGTGTGGACGTTGGTCATGATACACACCCACGGACTTGTGAACTGAACTGGCATGGTAACCTTTGCCCTAAACCTCACATTTGGAATTTCTTTCTGTGAGAGCAGTGCTGACGTTGGGCGGGTTGTCCTAACTCTTGTGCCTTTAGTAGCATTCTCTGCTTAGTAGAGCTTAAGTGATGACCAGTGCTAAACACTTTCTAACTTCCTTGTTTTTAGACTGACATGCAGTCGATAGGTAATGGGATTAATATCATTTCGGCCGCCTTTACTTCTCTTTACTTCTTCTTCTTCTTCTTCTTCTTCCTCTTCTTTTTCTTCTTCTTCTTCTTCTTCTTCTTCTTCTTCTTCTTCTTCTTCTTCTTCTTCTTCTTCTTCTTCTTCTTCTTCTTCTTCTTCTTCTTCTTCTTCTTCTTCTTCTTCAAGCGACAAGCCCGGCATATTTGTTTATTTTAATTCTTTGATTTTGTTAAAGTGTTTTCTTGAAGTTCTCTGTTTCCTGTTGTGAAAAGAGACAAGTTTTGGGTCAATGAACTTATCTGTCCCTGCATAACTCAGGTGTTCCATGCACTCACAGACTTGTTACTGGCTTTGTGTATCAATGATTGGCTGCTCAGGTGTTAGTCCTATTAGGCTGGTAGAAACCATGGGCAGTCTGAGCTTCCTGGATACTCGCTATAATCGGGAAATGTAAGCTACCTATCAACTAATGTTTGCAGGTAGATAGAAAAACCGCCAGACATACCTTACCAAACGATGGGATAGCTTTATTTAAAGTTGGTTAAGAGTCTTAGGTCGGCTCTGTGGCTAAGTCGATGCGAACGCTTCGTAATGCCGGGATGCCGGGTTCGATTTCAGCTGCGGGCCATGCGCCTTGCGTTGGTTTCGACAGTGGTATCAAGAAAGCTGACCGTCCAGAGAGCAATGGCAAACTACAGGACCTAAATTTGCCTAGACAAACCACACAACAGCCAAGGGCTGTTTAGGTTGGTTCTGCAACGTCCTGTAAAGGATACGCAACTAACCTAAGAGTCTTAGGTTATCAGTAACGGTTCCAATCGCAAATGAGTTTCCCCATCATTGCTTCGTTCCCCTGGCCGCGACAGCCACACATAAAGTTTATCACTTGCCTGTATGAAAAGTGAGACAGACGGTAGTCATGGCAAAATGCAGCAGTTATCACAGGCAATTAGATGCGTAAAGGAGAACAGGGTCCACCACCTGCAGCTGAGATATGTTTGAGCTAGAGATGCTAAGAGACAATACAAATCTAGAGTTGTGCATTGATTGAGATATCACTGCTCCACTGGTCAGAGGCAGAAGAAGGAAAGAAAAGTAGTGCCGTCCTATTGGAGTGGAGTGGAGCTTCCCTCACAGGGATGATGGAAAGTGTGTAAAGTTCTCCTAGGTGTACGAACTATTAAAATAATTAGAGTTTTATATGATGGCGACTGCCATAACTACGATGCAGAAACCCAGGCTATCAAGATAGCTACAGAGAAACTGCTAAATACCAACCTTAGCTCACAGTATGTGGTGATGCTGACAGATGCTAAATCAGTACTTGAAGCACTCCAGTCTAGGAAACTACCAGAATTGCAAATACTGCTGACACAATTCAGCGTTCAGCGAAGAGTCGTAATGCAGTGGATACCGTCTCATTGTGGAGTGCCTGGAAATGAGAAAGCTGATCAACTGGCAGGGGAAGGTGCGACAAAAGAGCAGCCGGATGTACCAGTCACATACCACCAAAAGAAAAGAATCATTAAATCGATCAGAAAACCACCAGCCCCAGCACAAGACGACTATTTTATTATGGACAGACCAGAATAAGTCATTATCCTCCGCCTCAGAACAGGGCACAACCGATTACGTAACCACATGTACACAAAATTCAAGATAGGTGTATCAGCCATGTGCACCTGTGGAAATGTGCCCCAGACAGCAGAGCATGTACTCCAGGACTGCACCGATTTTGACACATTAAGGCAAACCTTTTGGCCAGAAAGAACAACAGTGGAACGTAAACTCTATGGACCACTGAATGAACTAACAACGACAGTGACATTTATACAAGAGACAAAACTGCTGATATAGTCAACTTATTTCAGGCGAACGAAAGAAGAAGAATATGATGGCGAATTTATTTTGGTCCATATCCGCACCTTTTGAGGACAACAGCCGTGTTGGTCAAATAGACTACTGCATCTTTTAAATATTTTCCCGTTGATGTCTTGTTTAAAAAAAAAAAAAGAAGGAGGAGCAGCAGCATGAAGAGGAGGAGAAGAAGTAGAAAGAAAAGATGTAGCAGCAGAAGCAGCGGAATTGGAGGTGACTGTAGCTTCTTTCTCTACCAGGTATCACAAATGAGACACAACACAGCAGATATTTGTAACCGCAGGATGAGCCACTGTTGACGCAGATAGCTGGGCACAGTAAAATAAAGCTGTAGTTATTCATGTAGCTGCTCGGATCAACAACAGACCGAGCCAGCCAGCTTGGGCAAGTGATAATGTTGTTGAGAAACCGCATAGCCAACTGATCCCCTTTTTTTCCACTACACAGACTGCAATTGTTAATGTACACGAACGTAGCTTGCTTGCTGTAAAGGTTTTCTCTCCTTTTCTCTCGTTTCCGACCCCCCCCCCCCCACCCCCCGGCCATCCTATTGAAGCAATGAGGTACATGCCTAATTTGTGACTGTGCCATACGTCAGGTCTATATAATCATTACTTGCGTATATTACATTGAGGTTGGCGTACCGACATTTTCTCCTACTAGCCTTCGAAGTACAATATCCCTGAGTATTATATTGCAAAGCTGTCTTCTTCTTCTTCAAGCACAGGAACTATTGTGATATCAAGTCCTCTACTGGAACGTCTTCAAACACAGGAACTATTGTGCTGTCCTCTGCTGGAACTTCTTCAAACACAGGAACCATTGTGATGTCCTCTGCTGGAACTTCTTCAAACACAGGAACCATTGTGATATCAAGTCCTCTACTGGGACTTCTTCAAGAACAGGAACCATTGGGATGTCCTCTGCTGGAACTTCTTCAAGAACATGAACCATTGTGATGTCCTCTGCTGGAACTTCTTCAAGAACATGAACCATTGTGATGTCAAGTCCTCTACTGGAACGTCTTCAAAATCAGGAACCATTGTGATATCAAGTCCTCTACTGGAACGTCTTCAAGCACAGGAACCATTGTGATGTCCTCTACTGGAACGTCTTCAAACACAGGAACCATTGTGATGTCCTCTGCTGGAACTTCTTCAAGCACAGGAACCATTGTGATATCAAGTCCTCTACTGGAACGTCTTCAAACACAGGAACCATTGTGATATTAAGTCCTCTACTGGAATGTCTTCAAACACAGGAACCATTGTTTTGTCAAGTTCTCCACTGGAACTTCTTCAAGAACAGGAACCATTGTGATATCAAGTCTTCTACTGGAACTTCTTTAAAATCAGGAACCATTGTGATATCAAGTCTTCTACTGGAACTTCTTCAAAATCAGGAACCATTGTGATATCAAGTCTTCTACTGGAACTTCTTCAAAATCAGGAACCAATGTGATATCAAGTCTTCTACTGGAACTTTTTCAAAATCAGGAACCATTGTGATGTCCTCTGCTGGAACTTCTTCAAGCACAGGAACCATTGTGATGTTGAAGTCCCCTACTGGAACGTTTTTAAGCACAGGAACCAGTATGATGTGCAATTCTTCTACTGCAACTTCGCATCATGGGAGGGGTATACTAAGGATGTCAGCACTGGTCCCCCACCCCTATTCCTCCCCCCCCCCTTTCCCAGAAAAGTAAACTTTTTTGGGACGTTCTTTGATGTTTATGGTTTCTACATTTCATATTATTTAAGAAATTCTTTTTATACTTTTTTGACACACAGGAGATTTTTATTATTTTTGTTGTTGTTTTTGTTGTTGTTAATGTTTTATGTTAAGAATCAAATATTATTATTATTATTATTATTATTATTATTATTATTATTATTATTCAGTGCTTAAATAAAACTTGGGTTCCATGATGTCCACCCTCCCCCCCCCCCCTACCCCAGAAATGTTGTGACTGAGAGACCCCTCTCCCCCACCCCATTGTGTCGGGTTTAATCCGAGATTGCTCGATCTCTTTCCATATGGCGACTAGTCGTCTGGCGACAACAGCGCCCAAACTCTGGAGCTCCAGAGATCTCTTAAACGCCTACACTCCTGAAGCAAGAGTGATTCTGCTTTAAACCAGCCACCATCATGAGCAGTTGCTCGCCCGCGCGTCGTGAGGTGGTGGATTCAGGTCCAGATGGAGCCGGTTTATGTTGAAAAATTACTTTGCCTCTCAGGTCGACCCAGCCTTGAGTGGGTATCAGGTGCAGATCTGGGAAGTAAAATTGGCAGGCGTGATGCTGACATTATCACCCATTAAGTGTCGACTGGTCTATACAATATAGGTCTGGCCTTATACTCTCAGTACGACTAAAGACGTGGAAACAGGCCCAGTTCGTCAAGAGCAGTAGACAGAAGACTGAGACACGTAGCCACAGCGACAAAGAGTGGAACTGATATTCAGGACCGGTGACTCACCAACAGACAGGGGCAGGCACACATTCACCTCTACATTATCGCAGGAAACAAGTAATCTCCTGTAATGTTTGGATACCTGCAGCCCAGCCTGGCTCTCTTGTCGGGCGATGTAGAGCTAGAGCCGAAATCATGTCTGCCACACGGGAAACAGGGAGGATTACATTTAATGACAGGAATCATGTATCGTCTGAGTAAACAGAAGACATTTGCCGGAGACACAAATCCTGACAACTGAGATAATATACACAGAAAAATGGTCCCTGGCCGATATCCAGTTGTAAAAATTGTGATTTAAAACTAGACAGACAAAGTTCTTAGAATAGCCTAGTTAAAGACAAGACAAATTCTAATATTTGACAATATCTACACGTCGAAGAAAATTAGTTTGTAAACATGTCTTGGAAAGTGCAATATCTCAGCAATAGCGTCTCACTGGCCAACACAGAACGGCAATGAATGGGGATGCACCTGAAAGGTACGGCAGACATCGATCTAGAAGTAAGTGTAAGGGAAAAAAAAGTAGAGATCCCTTTTCACGCCTTAGGCGTATCGGGTGAGCATCCCATATTTTTACATACCGATCGGCACTTTACTTCCTTAGGACAGCCATCCTGGTACCCATTTTAGGCTGGGTCGACCTGCGACGCCCCATACCATGATAAAAATCCACACAGCCCGCAGTGGGTTTCGATCGCGGTACATTGGAATTACGAGCCGGGCTCGCAACGCCTAAGCCACGGACGCCGCTCGAAGTGAGTATACAGGACAGTAAATACGCCTGGACGTGATCTGCCCCCACTTCTTTCATGGGCTTCAATTAGATTGCTGTATCTACTTAACTGTTCTCTATGAATTTCACCGACGTTTTATTTAGTTGAGGAATTGGTCCGTGTTATTTAGTTAACTCTTGTCTCTAGTTGTGGTATGCGATATGTGATGCTTCTTGGTCAGTCATGGAGTGTGTAATATGCTGTCTCCGGGCACCAATCCATATGTGTAGGTGGGTTAATATTCCAGTTTTAAATTTTGTATAGACATAATACAATGTGTCCTGTTCTAAGGAGCGTGGTAATAACTTGTTCGAGTTTGTCTACATTATGATAGTTATGTTGTACTGGAACTTCTAGTATCTGATTGATCTGACCATTCCGTTCACTACCGTGCATGATCTTTGAAGAGGCATGAAAACTGGCATAGTTCTTGTTACTTTCTGTATTTCCTGTCACTTTCGACACTTTATACCACTTAAAATACTTCTTGTCACTTATCATCCCTAATGTCATTTCTAAGCTTATCGTCGCTTTCCATGTTTGTCACTTTCTCTACTTGTCTCTTCTCTGCTTCATGTCGCTGTCTATACTTCTTATCACTTTCTATACTTCTTGTCACTTTATACTTCGTGTCGCTGTCTCTCTCCTCTCTCTTATGCCTTTCTATCCCCCAATGGAGCATAGGCCCTTAACCAACTCATTCCAAGTCGTTCTATCCTTCGCCATTACATGGAGCTCTCCCCATGTCCTCCTCATCTTTCTAACTTCATTCTCCAGCTCTCTTCTCCGTGTGTTTTTGGCTTTCCTTTATTCCTATGCCCCTGTGGGTTCCAATGCATAGACATTCTAGTTATGATGTTCTCCTGTTTTCTTAGTGTGTGCCCTATCCAACGCCAGCGTCATTTCCTCACCTCTTGGTCCACTGGAGCCTGTTTAGTTCCCTGCCAAAGCTCTACGCTAGTTATTCTATAATACCATTTAATTCCCTCTATTCTGCGCAGGCACCATACTTTATGTCGCTGTCGGTACTTCTCGTCACGTTCTGCACTTGTCTTATTCTATACTTCGTGTCGCTATCTGGTCTTCTTGCCACTTTCTATACTTGTCTCATTCTATACTTCATATCGCTTTCTATACTTTTTGTTACTTTCTATACTGCTATATCTCTTATCACACGTGACATATGTTTGTCCTGCCTGGAGAGCATGACCCGGGCACATGTAAGTAGATCCCCTCAGCTTGACGCTGTAAGTCCTGCCACCGAATGCTCGGAGTATGTCAGGGTGAGATTAATGCCACCAACATACCAATGTACACGTTGAATCCCTACGTCTGGTTACACTTGAGCCAGGATTAGTTCTGTTTTCACTATAATGGTTTTTTATGTTTTAAATATATTGTCTCTATTGCATTCAGTTGTCAGTTAGGATTATTTCGTTGCTTCATTTGCTATCCATGTTTTTGATTTTTGTCAAACAGACTAATTAAAAGTTAGTTTTTGTTGACAGCCATTTTTATTGTCAGCATGGCATGGCCATCTTGTGTCTCGGTCAGTCATGACATTACTCACACATTGCCTCTGTCAGTTATGATATTACTCACACACTGCCTCTGTCAGTCATGACATTACTCACACACTGCCTCTGTCAGTCATGACATTACTCACACACTGCCTCTGTCAGTCATGACATTACTCACACACTGCCTCTGTCAGTCATGACATTACTCACACACTGCCTCTGTCAGTCATAACATTACTCACACACTGCCTCTGTCAGTCATGACATTACTCACACACTGCCTCTGTCAGTCATGACATTACTCACACACTGCCTCTGTCAGTCATGACATTACTCACACACTGCCTCTGTCAGTCATGACATTATTCACACACTGCCTCTGTCAGTTATGAGATTACTCATACAATGCCTCTGTCAGTTATGACATTACTCACACACTGCCTCTGTTAGTCATGAAATTACTCACACACTGCCTCTGTCAGTCATGACATTACTCACACAATGCCTCTGTCAGTCATGACATTACTCACACAATGCCTCTGTCAGTCATGACATTACTCACACAATGCATCTGTCAGTCATGACATTACTCACACAATGCCTCTGTCAGTCATGACATTACTCACACACTGCCTATGTCAGTTATGAGATTACTCACACAATGCCTCTGTCAGTTATGAGATTACTCACACACTGCCTCTGTCAGTTATGAGATTACTCACACAACGCCTCTGTCAGTCATGACATTACTCACAACCTGCCTCTGTCAGTCATGACAGTACTCACACGCTACCTCTGTCAGTCATGACATTACTCACACACTGCCTCTATCAGTCATGACATTACCCGCACACTGCCTCTGTCAGTCATGACATTACTAACACACTGCCTATATCAGTCATGACATCACTCACACTCTGCCTCTGTCAGTCATGACATTACTCACACTCTACCTCTTTCAGTCATGACATTACATGCACACTACCTCTGTCAGTCATGACATTACTTACACACTACCTCTGTCAGTCATGACATTACTCACACACTGCCTCTGTCAGTCATGACATTACTCACACCCTGCCTCTGTAAGTCATGACAGTACTCACACACTACCTCTGTCAGTCATGATATTACTCACACACTGCCTCTGTCAGTCATGACATTACCCGCACACTGCCTCTGTCAGTCATGACATTACTTACACACTGCCTGTGTCAGTCATGACATCACTCACACTCTGCCTTTGTCAGTCATGACATTACTCACACACTGCCTCTGTCAGTCATGACATTACTCACACACTGCCTCTGTCAGTCATGACATTACTCACACACTGCCTCTGTCAGTCATGACATTATTCACACACTGCCTCTGTCAGTTATGAGATTACTCATACAATGCCTCTGTCAGTTATGACATTACTCACACACTGCCTCTGTTAGTCATGAAATTACTCACACACTGCCTCTGTCAGTCATGACATTACTCACACAATGCCTCTGTCAGTCATGACATTACTCACACAATGCCTCTGTCAGTCATGACATTACTCACACAATGCATCTGTCAGTCATGACATTACTCACACAATGCCTCTGTCAGTCATGACATTACTCACACACTGCCTATGTCAGTTATGAGATTACTCACACAATGCCTCTGTCAGTTATGAGATTACTCACACACTGCCTCTGTCAGTTATGAGATTACTCACACAACGCCTCTGTCAGTCATGACATTACTCACAACCTGCCTCTGTCAGTCATGACAGTACTCACACGCTACCTCTGTCAGTCATGACATTACTCACACACTGCCTCTATCGGTCATGACATTACCCGCACACTGCCTCTGTCAGTCATGACATTACTAACACACTGCCTATATCAGTCATGACATCACTCACACTCTGCCTCTGTCAGTCATGACATTACTCACACTCTACCTCTTTCAGTCATGACATTACATGCACACTACCTCTGTCAGTCATGACATTACTTACACACTACCTCTGTCAGTCATGACATTACTCACACACTGCCTCTGTCAGTCATGACATTACTCACACCCTGCCTCTGTAAGTCATGACAGTACTCACACACTACCTCTGTCAGTCATGACATTACTCACACACTGCCTCTGTCAGTCATGACATTACCCGCACACTGCCTCTGTCAGTCATGACATTACTTACACACTGCCTGTGTCAGTCATGACATCACTCACACTCTGCCTTTGTCAGTCATGACATTACTCACACTCTACCTCTGTCAGTCATGACATTACTCACACTCTGCCTCTGTCAGTCATGACATTACTCACACACTACCTCTGTCAGTCATGACATTACTTACACACTGCCTGTGTCAGTCATGACATCACTCACACTCTGCCTTTGTCAGTCATGACATTACTCACACTCTGCCTTTGTCAGTCATGACATCACTCACACTCTGCCTTTGTCAGTCATGACATTACTCACACTCTGCCTCTGTCAGTCATGACATTACTCACACTCTGCCTCTGTCAGTCATGACATTACTTACACACTACCTCTGTCAGTCATGACATTACTCACACTCTGCCTGTGTCAGTCATGACATCACTCACACTCTGCCTTTGTCAGTCATGACATTACTCACACTCTGCCTTTGTCAGTCATGACATTACTAACACACTACCTCTGTCAGTCTTGACATTACTCACACTCTGCCCGTGTCAGTCATGACATCACTCACACACTACCTCTGTCAGTCATAACATTACTCACACTCTGCCTCTGTCAGTCATGACATCACTCACACTCTTCCTTTGTCAGTCATGACATTACTCACACTCTGCCTTTGTCAGTCATGACATTACTAACACACTACCTCTGTCAGTCTTGACATTACTCACACTCTGCCTGTGTCAGTCATGACATCACTCACACACTACCTCTGTCAGTCATAACATTACTCACACTCTGCCTCTGTCAGTCATATATGTACTGCTCCTGTTGATACTTCCTTATCCCCTTTTAGGTTCCTATTCCTATATGTAACATTCCGTTATTACACTTTTAGGTTCCTATTCCTGTGTGTAGCATTCCGTTATCCCCGTGTGGCTTGCGGCGCTCTATCTTTGAAACATTGTGTTGAACACTTTAATGTTCTTCTTCGGTTTTTTTTTCTCCAAATTTTTGTTAACTATGCTTGGGATTTTCTTGTTGTCCTCATCTCTTTAATCACATTTCTTTTAAGTTGTTGAGGGGGGGGGGCTGGGGCGCTGAGGCCTTGGGGGTCTTGTCATATAATCAAGGAGGCGCCACCTGAAACGGGTTGAAAACTACTGATCTAGTCAGTGATACTTTACAATAAAATTTATTTAATTCCGAATGGATTGGGGCAGCGCCTCGCTGAAATAGAAAGAGTTCACTATAAGGGAACAAGAGGGTTTATTAAATACCTCTTTTGACGAATATCGCGCGCTAGTTAAGTTGGTTAAACCAGCTGCGCGGCGACCGGTGGACAAACTTCTTCTGTCCGAGTTTACGCTCGAGGGTAGGCAGAAAAGCCAAATATCCCGCCTGATTTATGGTATCTATCATGGAAACAAGGCTGAAGGATTGCGATATCCATACACCGCCTTCTCCAGCGTCGGCCGTGATCCATAGTACCGAGACATAGGGTTTACAAATCATAGTTTATTTACCCAAATAACGAAATTGTTGTGTGTATTCGCTATTTCATTTGATCCCATTCAAGAAGTTTATTAAAAATAAATCAGGTCTTACCCTAAAATTGTTTTTTCTGCTCATAAAAAAAAGAAGCGCCGCACTCAATTGTTCGGCTATAAAAGAGATGTTCTCTTTTATGTTGATAAAATGAACAATATTATTCTGTTAATTAAAACTAATTTATATCATATATTTAAATGGTTTGTTCTAAATGCAATTGTACTCGTTCAGCCGGTTTCAATGTCTCGCATGTTGTATATATATATATACCCAGGTATTCTCGTTTTTTCACGTTGGTGGCTCCGTTATTGGCGTGAACTTAGTTGTGAATGACTATTCGGTAATTTACAACAGGGTTATCTAAAGGTGAGAAGGGTGATCTCATTGCATCGGGATCTATTCTATGTCGCACAGTCAGTCTCTCTCTCTCTCTCTCTCTTTTTTTTTTCTCCCTCTTTCCCCCCCCCCTCTCTCTCTCTCTCTCTCTCTCTCTCTCTCTCTCTCTCTCTATATATATATATATATATATATATATATATATATATATATATATATATATATCAGAAAGACGGGTCGTCAGGCGAAAGCATATAGGATGAAATACATATGGCCTACTCTCCATCCACCGGATCTGGAAAACTGCACTTAGTCAATCATGTACCCGCAGTTCAAGCGTGGCAGCAAACAGGACACTCAGTTGTTCTGTTTCAGTAGCAACGAAAACCACATTGATTGCCCATTGCTGGCCCATGTGAAATTTTACAGCCTCAGCAGAGCCAGTAGTATACACGTGCATCAAATGCGTAAGGCAGCCATCATAAGTGCCAACACAACCAGTCTGACACAAGAACTGCAGTTGCACTCGCAAATAATCGCACAAGCCACAACTATTGTTGCAACAGGCCACTCGCCATTTATTGAAACTGCAGTTCACATCACAAATCACTTCGAGCACAGCCGAAGAGCATCCTAACTGAAACCCGCAGCTCACAGTGTCGCGCCATGCATTCAGCTCAGTAGCTTGGAACTCACGAACTGAAAGGTTTTGTGCGGGACCGAACCCACCGCCTTCAAGCCCTCCAGCAAACGATGTAATCACTTCGCTACGGATAATATTTAGTGACTGCTGTCGTTAGGGCAGACACGTTTTTGGCCTCAGACAAGTAGCTGGCCTCAGACAAGTGCTTTACCTAGTACATTCTTAGTCTGTGACACCTTTCTTCGACATCCATGGTTTTTTTTTTTTTTTAATCTGAAACAGAGTAATTTGCTTTGTGACAATTTCTTGACCTTTGATGAGTTCTTGTTTTGACCTTAGACAGGCTCTCGACAGAAGACAACATCGTAAATTAAGACAGCTCTTGACCTGAGACAGGTTCTTGATCTCCGGCACGTCTTTGACTTGAAACAGCGAAAGCAAGCTTGTCATGTACAGAGCCAGAGTAAACTGTTGACGATGTAATCAGTCGGTTGTATAATACGGCAACATGAGAATCTCATACCCGGCTGTCATATGTAATACCCCATGAGTCAACATAATTGGATCACTCTGTGTTAAACTAAGACTGCTGAACGCTCCCCCCACGCCCATATCTCCCATCCCTAGCCGTTTTCTCAATATTGGCCTGCACTTGTATACACTACACAAAGCTTGTGTATTCAGCCAAGTGCAAACAAGGGGAGATCACTAGACAGTTGTTCTCCATACGTTCTCATAGCTAGTGCATACTTTGATCTCCAGAATATTATATCGAAATTAAATTTGAAGTGCGAGTTATCTTTGTGTCAGATACGATACTCCTGTGTTCACTTTCTAAGACAGCATGTAATAGTTATATGTCTAAGATAAGTGCCGCTGCAACATTTGGATGGCTCTATTCATTGCCTGGTCAAGAATGTTGTGCGCTGAGAAACCTGTTTAGACCACACCTAACTCTGGAGATAACCTCAGAAAGCAGAGAGTATACACATCTGAGAGTTTCGGAATTTGGACTACGCTGTACTAGAGCTGTGGAATCTGGACCACATCGGTAATAGAGTAATCTACACTAGCTATAAATAACGTATATTTCCTGTTCATGCGGATGACTTTTGCCTGGACACTTTTACATGTTCGGCTGTTGGAAATGTACATTCAAACTAGTTGTCACATATGTGACATTTCTGAAGTCATCTGTGTCAGTGTTTTGTGTACAAATAATTAAATCTGATGTTTAAGGTTGTTCTTATGCGTTCTGTGGCTTCGAGGTTAGTGAACGAGTTTAACAGTTTCATGTTCCTCAAGTACGTAGGTTCGATTTCTGCGACGGATATTTTCTTTAAAAACTGTTCTCGTGGTTCTGAGATAATAGTACGAGAGTGGCACCGTAGAAGAGTCCAGAGCTTTATCACGTTGTATTGCTAAAGACTGCAGTGGATACACTGACCCCCAGTCTTCAGTATGGAGACGGAACGCGGTGTTTTAAGGTTTGACATGTCAGTGCAATTCCTAATATATTTATCGTGTCTCGTCAAGTGAATGCTATATAATTCACATCAACATGTCCTGAAGTAAACAAATCTATCTATTCTACACAAATCAATCTATTTTACACAAATCAATCTATTGTACACAAATTAATCGATTCTACACAAATCTCATCATATGAGGTCTGGACCTGCAGTCTTGGGTCAAAGAAGAAAAGACCAATTACTCTGTAACAAGCATGTCGTAAAAGGCTATTAATTGTGGGTCTTTCCTTTGAAGTCGGGGTGCATCTGCCTGAAAGGTGAGGACCTAACAGCCGCAAACAGATAAGATCGATCTACACAATTCAAGCTCTAGACGACAGCCCTGAAGTAGGCGAGCAGCCAGATCTTCCTGCCTGAGAGTACATCAGGTGAACGCGAAGAAGAAGAAGAAGAAGAAGAAGAAGAGGAGGAAGAAGAAGAAGAAAATAAGAAGAAGAAGAAGAAGAAGAAGAAGAAGAAGAAGAAGAAGAAGAAGAAGAGGGGGAAGAAGAAGAAGAAAATAAGAAGAAAAAGAAGAAGAAGAAGCAGCAGGACGAAAAGAAGAAGAAAAAAGATTATAGGACATGACTTGGGACCCATTTTGGACAGTGTCGACCTGAGAGCCAAAGTCAGTTTAAACAAATAGTTTCGTCGAATGGGGATTCGAACTTACCACCTTTGGGCCAGCAGGCGAGCGTTTAGCCACTGGGCAACGCCGGCTTTCACATAAAAATACCGCAGGCCATAAATTGTATCATAAAATGTTTGTGAGGTGGTTTTTTTCTCAAGGGGAAAATGTTGCCCGCACAGTCTGTCAGTGTTTAGGATTCGTGTACAGTGTCGCGCGGCCAACGTGGGTAAATACACTGATATAGTGAGGGTGTGGGTTTGAACCTTAACAATGCCCACCCACGTGAGAAACTGGACTATTATCTAAGCTATGTTGATCCTAGACAGTCCTGGATAGCCAAGAAAACAGCGAGTGGCTCGTTCCATGAAATGAAAGTTGCTGTACTTGTATCCACAGGAGAAGGAGAAGGGATAGATAGATATCTGGATAAACCCACTGTGATATAATCCAGGTGCTCAGTTAACCCCTGCGACTGGTCTCCTCTCCTGGCATTGCTTAAAAGCCCCCATCAAGTGATTAAAATATTTGTTAGCTGAAGTAAACTAATATGCACAAAGACACTTGAACCTAAGTACACAATTTACTCAACTATGTTGTAACAACATCAAAAAGATTTATTTAATAAATCTGACTAAAATAAAATGAACTTGTTTAGGCTAGTAGAGTTTAGGTGATGTGAATGATGAAGTCATAAAGGTATTGGAAAGTAACAACCTTTGGACAGTTCTCGGCTTGAGATCCTGTCTATCTTTTCCAGTTTGTCGTCCTCACTGCTTTCTGCAGGTCGTTACACTCGACGGTCGGCAAATCATGGATGCCTACTAGTCCCTGATCAATGTGGGAACTGGAGAATGAAGAAACAAGCGCATTTTTGTAGTATCTGCTCAAGATGTACACTAAGCATGTATATTATACTAACATCAAGCATGTTTTTTTTAAATAAAACATTTAATCTCTCCCTCATGTTCACATTCACTCCTGTCCAATTTGGAAGGGCTTATGTCTCACATTCCAACTGTTACATCTTCTGCCTTCCTCTACACGTCCTGTAATGATAGTCAAGTCTTCTACGTCAGGTGCCATCTCTCGTACAGACTCAAAATGACAATCAGTCAGACAGAACCAGTTCTGGAATCTATGCTTGGAACAATCGACGCGCCCAGAATGCTAACAATAGTTCTGGGGCGAATCAAATAACAAATTCTCGTGGATTTACTCTCCGGGATCAATCTCCGCATTAGCCTCCCGAGAGTTAAACACATTTCAGTGTAAGCTGTATGTAATACAGATTCGCATTAACCACACGTGAAAAGATTGCCAGAGTTATCTTTACGCTTGTGATTTCAAAAACATGATAGTTCATTAAATTTCAATGGCAACAACAACATTTAGGTTTCTATCACAAAATATAGATTTGAACCTAATTTCGATCTTACCTGGAAAATGAAACCACGATGCCAAAAGTTCTGTCTCAAGCTTAGGTTAAGCCCAACAGATGGCATGTGCTGGACAGGATCTCATTTACCAGACCTAGAGTTCACCCCTTTATAACTTTTATCAAGCTCCTCCTACATTACGCCTAAAATCATTCTCATTCAAGGATGTCACAGCTCCTCCCCTGTGGGTAAGTTTATTCGCTGTCAGTCAGGGCTGTACAACACTTGTTTAAATTCCCACGCTCACATTCTACAGGTTCAATTAAGCTGGTTAAAGCTAACAGGCCAAGTCACACCTCCAGTCTACTTCACTTGTCATCACAATAAAATCCGACTTTGTCAATTCTTCTGCCAACACTTTCAGCTCACTGTGTCAATATTGACGATCTAACCGGCACTCCAGTTTAGGTAACCTCAGGGGGAGATAATGGCAATTAGCCCTTGTTATCTGTTCCTGAAGGTCTGGCTAGGAGATAAATATCTGACACCAACAAATGGTGTGCAAATCTCCAGTCAGTAAGTCTGCTTGGTCAGTCTTATCTCTGTACCTTAACACTTAACATCTGGGAAAAAGTTTTAGTGTTTGATATGACCAACGGTCCAGGAGAATTAAAGGTTTGATGTGGTCGTCTTACTTAGATTAAGGATGTATCCAAATCCCTATTTTCATGTATACTTTCAAAATACAAAGAAATAAAAGTAGGTTGAGGAAAGACATTCTGAAATCACCGAGCGTATTGTCACATACAGTATTTTTTTTTTTTTAACGTATCCAGAAACCATGAGTTGTAAACCCTTTGGCTCGGTACTATGGATATCGCAACCCTTCGGCATTGATTCCATTATAGGTACCGTTAATCTGGGAGAAATGTGGCTTTTCTGCCTACCCCCGGGAGTGAACCCGGACCACAAGGAGTTCGTCACCCGGCCGCCGCGAAAGTCAGGTTTAACCAACTTCGCTAGGGAGCCGGGCGTCACATACAGTATAACTATGTGACAAGGTTATCAGGTTATGGCAGTTCCAACTACATGGCAGACGGCTCAGCCCTTGTTGCTCTGCTCCTGTGCCAACACAAACCACACAGAATGTACATCACTGTCCCTTGTTAGAAAATGGACACAGGCTACAGACTCAGCAAAGCCAATAGTAGAGTACACATCCATTAAATGCATAAGACAGCCATCGGAAGTGCCAACACAAAAACTGTCCGATACTAGAAAATGCAGTTTATAGTCGATGAAAGAAGTAGCTGCAACAGATCAGTGGTTGCACATGTAACTAATCGCACAAGGCACCACCTGTTACCTCTGGTGAATATAACGCAGGCGTTGTATTATTATGTAAAGAACCGTTTTCCACCCCTGCAAGGACACTGCGTGTATAGGGATGGACATATATTATCTAGACAGATTGGGAATCGATGGCTGATGTGGACAACCGCATGCCGGCTACCTTTACTTCCTAGGACTTTACCTGGGGCACATTTAAAGACATGTCTACCTGGGAGCCAAGGTCAGTTTTGAAAAAAAAAAAAAAAACAGTCCGGTTCCGTCAGGACCTTGGAATATGCAGGGGGAGTGCCTAGCCACTACACCACGGCCGCCCCCGTATCAAAGTTTAACCGTTGATAAAACAAGGAGCAGCGGCGATCACCAGGTGGCTCGCGTGTGCAGACTGTTTGATACCAAAAATCTCATGGCTTATAACGGAAGCTGTCCTCAACAGGGTTCAACGCAGACGACTTTTCATCACCCCTCTCCTCCCTTCCCCTCCTTTGTTCCCGAGGTATGAAAGATCTAACGAACGAACTACCGGTTACTGCCTTTGTTGTACCATTTTTGGGGTGTAGGCAGGGGGGTCTTTGAGCCAGAGGATTTAGGGCCATATGGTTAGTGCTGTCGTCACGGACTGTGCAGGTAAGGGTTTTATTTTTGCCCCCGACGAACGAATGCCGATGCAAAGGAAAGATTGTGTGTGTTGTGGGGGGGGGGGTGGGAGGGGGGGGGGGAATTGTTCACCATAGTTCCGGTTTCACAGGGAGTCCCGTGTTTGGCCGTCACGTTGGTGGCCCAAAAACATCAATTGTCCTGTTTACCAAACAAAATCTAGAAATCAGCTGTGAAGAGAACATACCTGTGTAGCTTTACCTGTATATGTTGTTACATTCATTACTGTCAGATACATTCAATGTCTAAAATCTGTTGATGGGAATTTTTATTGTGGCTTTGTCGCCATCTCAGTTCAGTTAAAAGAATTTATTTCTCTTCGTTTATTTTTTGGCGACAGTCTTCTGTTGTCAATTTGACAATAAGTTTTTTCAGCGTTACTAGAGTATGAATCGAGTGAATAATGAAACTATCAGACAAATTGTGGGGACGAAAACTTGTACTTGATTCATCGAGAAACAGCAGATGAAGTGGTTTAACCATCTCATTAGAATGCAGCAAGCTCAAATACCATCACAAGCACTACATCTCAGAAAATCAGCTACAAGAGCAAGAGGACGGCCGCGGAAAATAGATTGACAACATTAAAGACACTCTACGCCTTTACGCCATGACAATAGCCAGTGGCAGCCAGCGTGCAATGGGTCCCAAATTATTCCTCCCTACGCCACTTAACGGCAGAAATAGTTTATGATGATGATGATGATGACTGAAGTATGATGCACTATGTGCTTGATTGTGATACTTGATTCGAGAATGTGGTGTCATGTTGCAGTCATTGATTTCCTAACGTAACCATCCCTCGACTTACGATGGTTAATCCCGAAATCTATGAAATAGTTTCTTCTTGAGATTGTAGTGTTGTTGTCCCTGTGTGTAGTGGGTTCATGACATCTCGAGGTTGTCCCTGTGTGTAGTGTGTTCATGACATCTCGAGGTGGTCCCTGTGTGTAGTGGGTTCATGACATCTCGAGGTGGTCCCTGTGTGTAGTGTGTTCATGACATCTCGAGGTGGTCCCTGTGTGTAGTGGGTTCATGACATCTCGAGGTTGTCCCTGTGTGTAGTGTGTTCATGACATCTCGAGGTGGTCCCTGTGTGTAGTGTGTTCATGACATCTCGAGGTGGTCCCTGTGTGTAGTGTGTTCATGACATCTCGAGGTGGTCCCTGTGTGTAGTGGGTTCATGACATCTCGAGGTGGTCCCTGTGTGTAGTGTGTTCATGACATCTCGAGGTGGTCCCTGTGTGTAGTGGGTTCATGACATCTCGAGGTGGTCCCTGTGTGTAGTGTGTTCATGACATCTCGAGGTTGTCCCTAGTGCTGATATGTAATTGTGTAGTGGTTTATGTTATCTGTGAGATTGTTCCTAGTGCTGATATATAGTTGTGTAGTGGTTAATGTTATCTGTGAGGTTGTTCCTAGTTCTGATATATAGCTGTTTAGTGGTTAATGTTATCTGTGAGGTTGTCCCTAGTGCTGATATGTAATTGCCTATTGGTTTATGACATCTTGAGGTTGTCCTTAGTGCTGATATATAGCTGTGTAGTGGTTTATGTCATCTGTGAGGTTGTCCCTAGTGCTGACATATCATTGTCTAATAGTTTATGACGTTTGTGAGGTTGTCCGGAGAGCTTATATATAAAAAAAATTGTCCAGTGATTTATCACATCTATGAGGATGTCTGTTATATTTGTATCGCAGTAAATAGTAATTTATGCCTAAACTGTGTTCCTCATATTTTTCTTTGGAAAACGTTGAGCTCATAAATGTGAGATTTTAATTACAAATGTCTGACACGAGTTTATGTTTGTTTTAGTATAAATATGCAAATCTACGATCAGCGGAAGTGAAAACAAAACTCAACTAGTACCAAACTCAAAATATTGAGCTCTGGTGTCAAATCTAAACTAATGTATGTAGCTGAAACATTGAGAAGAATTACAACAGTTACTAATAAACTACAAACATTCATTAACTGTTGCCTGTGCAGAATATAGGGAATGGTATGGAAGAATCAATAGTATAGAGTTTTTGGGAAAGAACTAAACACATTCTAGTGAATCAATAGGTGAAGAAAATGCTGGCTCTGGATAGGACACACGTTATGAAAATCTGAAACAGTATAACTAGAATGTATTCGATGTGGAACTCACGAGGTCAAACACATAAAGGTTGACCAAAAACAAATAAACAAGGGAACTAGAGACCTCAGAAGTTAAACAGATTGGACGGACATTGCTGCAAACCATATCAACGGAAAGGGCTAGTTGACCTGATCTGGATGAGGGCATATGCTGCATTGGGAGATCAATGCATGTAGTCACTGAGGCAGGTCACAGTGAACTATTGCCAGAAATGGGCTCATCCAAGCGAGTAGTTACTGAGGCAGGTAACGGTGAACCAGTGCTAGAAATGGGCTCATCCAAAGTAGACAGACAAGTGCTTGACAAGGATGTGTGCTGGCTGCTGATTTGTTTCATTACACACTGAGCTTCCTTCATAAAGAGACCGTGGCTGGTGATCGTAATACACACAGCTTACGTTTGTTGATATCAACAAGTTAGGAGATGATCGGTTTAGTAGCTGTAGAGACTGAAGCATTTCTTGGCTTGAACAGTTTGAAGACAGCGGTAATTGTACAATCACAGAAACTGAGTGTGCCTAAATGAACACTTAAAGTCAGTGGCATTTAACTGGGACAAGTACATAAATGCAAGTATCTAGACACATAGATAATATCAAATTCGAGATGAATCACTGACACAAAGAACTGAATAGGACCAGCAAAATCCATGTTTAATGAGGTGAACATATTCGTTTTCGCCCATTGAAGAATGCTTTGGTGGGGGGGGGGGGGGTGATAATGGCAGCACTATGAATGCATGATTGTCTGTCTTGGTTACTTAGCTAAAAAGACATAGCTGAATACTTCTTGAGGACGTCCAATCAACCTCATCATGTCTCAACTGTTGTAGTAAGTGCATGGGTGAGAGCTGAAGTTAAACTATTTTCAAATGTTGGAATATCATTTCATTTTCATTGCATTGTCTTCTGTTACAGGTACTTTTAGAATTGTGTGTTCTTGATCGGACCTTCCCCCCCCCCCCCCTTTTTCTCCTTTTAACACAGTGGTTCTCAACTTTCCTAATGCCGCGGCCCTTTATATAGTTCCTTATGTTGTTGTGACCCTTAACCATACAAATATTTTCATTACTACATAGCTTCAGTGAATTAGTGTTTCCCATGACCTTAGGCCACCCCCTGTAAAAGAGTCGTTCGACCCACAAAAGGGTCGCGATCCACAGGTTGAGAACCGCTGTTATAACGCGTCATTTATTTTATTATAGAATAAATCAAACCAGCCGTGCATTTGTTCCACAATAAAGTAATTTCATTTTTTAATCTCCAGTCCCAGTCTGCGGGAAATACAAACTTCCTCCTGGCCAATTGCAGTCTTCGACAAGGCAACATTCACAGACCAAGCAATCTTCCATAGAGAGTGACCTCACCAGCACGCCTGCATTGCCAGCTTGGACTGAAACCTTGTTGTACTCGTCGGCTGTACAAGTACAGACTCTTGCTGACGTGAAGCTCAATCAGACCGAACACGTTTCTGACACATCATTGACTGGAAGCCAGAGACAATCTAAAAGCTTCCACACAAATAGTGACTGTAAATTTACAGATCATCTAGTTGTTCTCAACTCACTTAACGCTCACCAGGCAAAGATATCGGAGGATCCGGTCATCATTTCTTTACCGTCTGCCTCAGAAAGCCACAGTACAAACCGCATTTTCCCTGAACCAAGAAGACAATCCTTTACCGATACAACAGACAAAGCAAGATCATATTCTTGCACAGAAGAGGATGTGTCCAGTATTATTCATCATGTTAAAGCAAAACTCAAAAGTAGAAGTGAGAACTTAGTTTCAGAAAGTAAGAGTTATAACATACTTGCTGTAGCTGAAAAAGATCGTTTACCGCCAACTTCAGCACACACAC
Organism: Candidula unifasciata; assembly: GCA_905116865.2. Taxonomy (NCBI): domain Eukaryota; kingdom Metazoa; phylum Mollusca; class Gastropoda; order Stylommatophora; family Geomitridae; genus Candidula; species Candidula unifasciata. The sequence goes on along the minus strand of CAJHNH020001503.1, from coordinate 1,535,917 downwards.
CCAAAGCAAAGCTCGGATCTACAGGTCACTTTACTGAAGATCAATTAGACAAGGGTATCATCTCATACAGTGTAGATCCGTCTACTTCACGGTTCTTAGAAAACTCTTCTGAAAGCGCTTCTGACAAATACAAAGAAGCTCGTGACAAAATTCTAAAGTCATCAAACATAAAAATTGTGTCTACCACGGAAAACAGTACTAGTGTGTTAACAGAGCTACACATTCAACCTTCTTTGCGATATAACTTGGGTTCAAGTACCATCTTGTCGGCCAATCAAACCACATTGTTTGCAAATTCGGTCATTTCCTATGCCACCCAACAAAACCGCACCTCCTCCGATTTCGAAATCCCAGTAAATGTAAATGTATGTTCTCATGTTGTGCAAGAAAACAAGGCAACAGGCAAGACAATAAATGAAATAGAATGGAACCCTCAGCAACATAACAGAACTCAGCGAACGGCCGTCAGCAGTCTTGACGAACACAACTCACCAGCAGGGATAGTTGGACTCACTGAGGCCAGCCCGTCAACACAACCACACTTGAGCTCATTAACTGCTCAGAGACCAAAAGCAATTACCAACTTTGTGATATCTGGTACACGAGGCCCAGGTGATGTGATTCCTGACACCCTGACCGACATTCACAAGCTGGAAACAGGTCAAAGACCTTCCAAGTCTAAAACTCTTGTTGCCTCACTTGCCTCAAAATTCTCTCCTTCTGATAACCAAGGTACACCTTTAACCTCGGCACATATACAGAGAAGCCAGTCTCTTCACGTCAGGTTGGTGAACAGTTCACATTCGGGTCCAGGTCAAGAAAAGTCACCGTTGAACGGGACATCAAAGTCAAGTTCGCAAGTTCAACATGGACCTGACTATACACCCACTGGTAACAATGATGACAAATCATCCAGTGTTCATCAGATAACACCACAGGTTAGAGTACTCACACGTCTCGCTGATTCCTCAAACTTAGAGACAACAACCGTGAATAATATACAGGTTCCTGGGAACAGCGAACCCAAGAGCAGCCGTGAATTTTCCCACAGTAGATCCCCAGGTTTAGAACTACCAGCAATGCAGAATAAAGTCAGGACAACGACAATCAAACGAAGCAAGTCATTGGGGCGAAGTTTGACTGAGTCTCACATAAATCGTCCCGATGTATACACATCAAAGCTTGAGCTACAGATGGTGCCAAAGATTAAAGATACATCAGATCCCATCTCCGATGTGTCGAATGAACTCACACAGTTGCAAACAAGAAACATCCCTGATCGATATTCGGGAGATTATTGTCGGAAGCAGTGCGACTTTAAAATAGAGCCAACACAAAGAGAGTACAGCAACAGTTGTGTCACCACATCGCGGGTCCAGTTGGTAGACATGGACTCGCATTGGCCAATGGCTGCCCCGCTTGCCTGTTCAGAGGAGTTAGCTAATATTTCTTACAAACAAAGAAGTGCCGTTGAAACAGATTTGAACTCCACGGTTGATGCTAAAGACATTTCTAGTCAGACACAAGTACAAGAAGAACCCATATCTTCTACTCCACAATTGCAAGCATCGAGTGCGTGCAGTAGACAGCCAACCACCGCCATGGAGAAAGCGTTTAGTTTACTGCTGGAAGAGCTTGACAAGATTAGTGGCTCAGAAGGTAACACTTTTGATCCTGACGTCAGCGACGATGATGATTTGGTCACAATTACCGGTGAAAGTGGTTCTGTTCAAGACAGTCCCAACCTACAGTCTGCTAAACATGAACCTATCAACACTTGCGGGCAGTCTGCAAGAGCTAAAGCTGGGGTAATTACCACCGATTTCCCACAAGAGCCCAGAAATGAAAACAGATCTGAATTAGATCGAGTTAATCCTGCCCACAGTAGACCATTACCAGAAACTGGTTTAAACATAAGTGTGGTCACTGAAGCAGGTAACGGTGCACCAGTGCCAGAAATGGGCTCATCCACGCGTGTGGTCACTGAGGCAGGTCACAGCAAACCAGTGCCAGAAATGGGCTCATCCAAGCGTGTAGTCACTGATGCAGATCACAGAGAACCAGTGCCAGAAATGGGCTCATCCAAGCGTGTAGTCACTGATGCAGATCACAGAGAACCAGTGCCAGAAATGGGCTCATCCAAGCGTGTGGTCACTGAGGCAGGTCACAGCAAACCATTGCCAGAAATGGGCTCATCCAAGCGTGTAGTCACTGATGCAGATCACAGAGAACCAGTGCCAGAAATGGGCTCATCCAAGCGTGTAGTCACTGAGGCAGATCACAGAGAACCAGTGCCAGAAATGGGCTCATCCAAGCGTGTAGTCACTGAGGCAGATCACAGCGAGCCAATGCCAGAAATTGGCTCATCCGAGCGTGTAGTCACTGAGGCAGATCACAGAGAACCAGTGCCAGAAATGGGCTCATCCAAGCGTGTAGTCACTGAGGCAGATCACAGAGAACCAGTGCCAGAAATGGGCTCATCCGAGCGTGTAGTCACTGAGGCAGATCACAGAGAACCAGTGCCAGAAATGGGCTCATCCAAGCGTGTGGTCACTCAAGGAGCTCACAGTGAAGTAACTCTGCTGCTGAAAGCAAGCCTAAAGGTATGTTTGTCTTGTTTGGTTAGTCCCCATTTAATTGCATGATGTTTGAATTTTCTTGTTAGTAGCAACTAGGGCAACACAGTGTACCACATCTGTTAACATAAATCTATGTTTCAAACCTCAATTACCCTTTTGTGTATCTGTCCTATAACTATCATTTTTTTAAATCCAATTTGTTGGGAATTTAAACCTAAGGCCTTTAGGCCGGCAAGCGGAAGCCTAACCACTTGACACAATTGCCTCCATGAATCTCTTGAATTCAAGGATATTATTACTGTTGTTATCTTTCTCTCTCTCTCCCTCCCCCCTCCCCTCCCCCTCTCTTTCTCTCTCTCTCTCTCTCTCTCTCTCTCTCTCTCTCTCTCTCTCTCTCTCTCTCTCCCGACGACTGTCTCTAACTACGTCCCCTATCTTCTCGTTCTTGTCATATTTCCCTCCCGCTTTCTCTCTCTCTCTCTCTCTCTCTCTCTCTCTCTCTCTCTCTCTCTCTCTCTCTCTCTCTCTGTGTTTGTGTGTGTGTGTGCCTGTCTCTCTCTCTCTCTGACTATCTTTATCTATCTCTGTCGTTCACCGTCTCGTTCTCTCTGCCTCGCCGTCCATCCATCCATCCATCCATCCATCCATCCATCTATCCATCTATCTGTCTATCTATCTATCTATCTATCTATCTATCTATCTATCTATCTATCTATCTATCTATCTATCTATCTATCTATCTATCTGTCTGTCTGTCTGTCTGTCTGTCTGTCTGTCTGTCTGTCTGTCTGTCTGTCTGTCTGTCTGTCTGTCTGTCTGTCCGTCCGTCCGTCCGTCCGTCCGTCCGTCCGTCCGTCCGTCCGTCCGTCCGTCCGTCCGTCCGTCCGTCCGTCCGTCCGTCCGTCCGTCCGTCCGTCCGTCCGTCCGTCCGTCCGTCCGTCCGTCCGTCCGTCCGTCCGTCTGTCTGTCTGTCTGTCTGTCTGTCTGTCTGTCTGTCTGTCTGTCTGTCTGTCTGTCTGTCTGCCTGCCTGCCTGCCTGTCTGTCTGATTGTCTGTCTGTCTGTCTGATTGTCTGTCAGTCTGTCTGTCTGTCTCTTTCTTTCATTATCTCTTCTTCCTCCTGTAACAGTGTACTCCAGTGTCCTGCGAAACTGATCTGTTGCTGTTCTTGTCCTCCCTCACGTGTCATTTGTTTATTGTCATTGTCCCAACGCACACATGACGCTGTCAGTAGTTGCAGCAGTAGTCTCCAAGTTGATGCAGCCGTCCCATCTTCACATATTCTAGGCTACGGAATAACGCAGGCAGAGCGATTAAAGAGTGTTTACAAATGCCTGCCGTTGTATTTTAGATGTTTTCTCGGTAAATTAAAGCAATGTTTCCCCGTTGTGAATTTGAACAAAGAAGACATAAACAATAGACTGCACAGTTTATTGCCTGACATATTTAGCTGTATCTCGTCAGGCGCTTACTGCAATAACAATCGATTAACATGAAGGGGGTTAATGAATCCTTCAAACTTAAACACAAAATCGATTACATTCACAAACTGTCTGTTCCGGTTGACAGCTGCAGCTTCCGCAAACTTCAGTAGTAGTCTACGGTTGGCCGAAGTGTAAATAATTCGAAATGCATCATCTTTGTTAACAAAATGCCCAGATTTTTAAAATATAGCACGCAACTGCTGATGGTGGATTCTGTACCACCAGTCACCTGATTCCATGTTGTTAGTGTTTTGAATTGCTTTTATTACCCACGGTGGAATATGTTTAGCAAACCGTTTCTCCAGTCGTCGATCAGTTCTGCCCACATATGCAGCGTTACAGGTTCATTTAAATTGGTTAAAAAATGTTAAATTAGTTTTCTCAGTAATTACTTCTCCTAGAAACGTGGTTTTTTTTTTTTTTACCTGGACTCCTATTTTCATCTCGACGTTAATGTGTTATAGATAAATAATATTTAGACTGCCCAGCTGTATCGAAGCAAACGTTCTCTTTTTTATTTTCGTGAGTTGTTGATTTACAGTAAGGTAATAAACATATTTGCATAGTGTAGCGGCTAAACGCTTGCCTGCAGATCTGAAGCTTTTGGTTCGAGTCCTGGCAGAACCAGATTTTTTTTCAGAAATGACCTTGGCTTCCAGGTTGACTCACCCTGGTGGTACCAGGTATAGTCCTGGGAAGTAAAGGCGGCCAGCGTGACGTCCCGATTGGTCTATAAAATATAGGTCTAGCCCTATATGCCTAAAGGCGTGGAATGGGTTCCTTTTCTTTACTACTAATGTACACTAATGATTAGCATACGACAGAAGTTATGCCCCTTACATCTTGTGACGTAACTGGGTAGACGAACTAGCCATGGCCAAACTTTAGGAACTTTCGTAGGCGTCGAACTAGCACACTCATTGTAAAGCGCGTTGTGACACCTTCGGTGCAACAGTTATGCTCTTATTCCGGATCTCTTTAAAAACACACACAAAACGTGCGTGTTTGTAAAAGATCGATTGATTAAATTTAAACTGTTTGCTGTATAGCTCTTAAAATGTCACACAACAACGATTATTGTATTGTTATATACCTCAAATAATCAAAAATGCATTCTAATTACTTTTTATGCTGGGGGGAAATCGGATAAAACGGTGAGAATGAAGTAATTATTAATATATAATTGCATCTATTTATTTTCCACTACATCATCATCACACATCAGTTCTCGTTATGCCTAGTGGCACATGAGGCTTCAGAGAGGACTTTCCATGCTTTCCTGTCCTGCGCAATCTTCAATGCAGTTTTCCATGTCAAAGATGCCGCACTCAGGTCTCTTTCCATCGTTCGTCTCCATGTTGTTTTTGGGTGCCCCTGTTTTCTCTTTCCCTCTGGTGTCCATGTGAGAGCTGTTTTGGCACGTATATTCATTCTCATAACGTGGCCAAGCCATTTCCATCTTCTCTTGGTAATCATACTGTCTAAAGTTTCTTGGTTTGTGACTTGAAGTAGTTTAGTATTTGAGATTGTATCTGGCCAGAAAATTTTGATAATTCTACGTAGACATGTGTGGTGGAAGGTGGACAGCTTGTGTGCATAATTTTTGGTCATTATCCAGCATTCCGCTCCATAAAGAAGAACTGGCAAAATGATGCTCTTGTAGAGTCGGAGTTTCGTTCCTCTGCAGTAATTGTTGGATTTCCAGATTTGCTTCATCTTTCCAAAAACAGCTCTAGCTTTGTTCAGACGTGACTGTATGTCCTCTTCGGTCCCTTCCGGCAGGGACACCACATTGCCAAGATATGTGAAATGTTCTACATTTTCAAGAGTTTGGTTATTTATGATCACTTTTTGTTGGTTTTGACTGTTTGTCATGATCTTAGTTTTCTTTGTATTTATTTTCAGTCCCACCATTTATGCTGTGCTGTGTAGTCTGTTACTTTTTTCTTGTATATGTTCATATTTATGTGATAGTAGTGCTATATCATCTGCAAAATCAAGGTCCTCAAGCACGGTGAATGGAGTCCATTGTATGCCTCTCAATGTCCTGTCTACTGTGTTCTTTAGTATCCAATCAATCACAAGGTTGAAGAGGAGAGATAACATAACACATGTCTGTCTTCAACCTGTCTTTACTGGGCAAGATGTATTGTAATTTTTTTATACTGCAGGAAAAGTCTTTATAGAAGAGAGCAATTATGTTGACTATTTTTTTCTGGAATTCCTGTCTCTATGGACGCTGTCAAAAGCTTTCTCAAAGTCCACAAAATGTATCTATATACTTCTCTGCCATTCATTGCATTGTTCTAAAATGTTACGTATGGCGAAGATGTGTTCAGTTGTTCCTCTGCCCTTTCTTAATCCTGCTTGTTCTACTTGTAGGCATTTATATACTCCTTTTTCAAGCCGCATTATGATGATTTTACAAAATATTTTGCTTGGTACTGAGAGTAGAGTAATTCCCCTCCAATTATTGCAGTCTGTTGTCTCCTTTTTGGGGGATTTGGACTATTGTTCCTTCAGTCCAGTCATCAGGCAACACTTCTTTTTCCAAAAATATCCTTGAACAATGGTTCTAAAATGCTAGCAGTTGTGTTGGGATCTACTTTGAGAGGTTCTGCTGGTAGTTCGTCTTTGCCTGGTGCTTTGTTGTTCTTCAAAGTGTGGATAGCTTTAAGGATTTCTTGTTTGCTTTTTGGTTCAGTAATGATGATAATGTCCTGAGAGGCTGGTTGAATATCTGGGGGATTTTCAGGATCAGGTCTGTTCAAGAGGTCGGAGAAGTGTTTAGTCCACTGCATGTCTTGTTTATGTTCTGTGGTGAGCAGTCTGCCTTGGTTATCTCTGATAGGTATGCTATGATAATTGTTTCTGCTTCCGCAAATTTGCTGGGTAATTTTGTGTAGGGTTTGTAGATCATGTGCTTTAGCAGCATTTTCTGCTGTTTCTGCTAAATTTTCCATAAATATTCTTTTGTCAGCTCTGGCACTTTTATTTTTTATTTTCCACTACAGCTAAGATATAATTGTTTGAACATCAGCACAAATTTGTAAACGTACTATAATCTTTACCATCATTTTTTGTTACATATTCTAGAATCTAGACTCTAGACCGTGGTTTAAGAAAAGTTGATTAGTTCTTCCCTGCCCGTTTCCACATATTATTATGTTATTTGTATAGGTTATTTCTTATGTCTTTCATCCCCAAATGGAGAATTTTCTGTTGGCAGGCGTACAGAGTCAGAGGCCACTCGCAGAATGACAGAGCAGCATTTATATATCTCTTGATTCACCGTACATGCTCAGTCAGTAATCGCATGACTGATGTTCATTCTTTTTCCCCCGGCGACAAGTTCTGGTTGTTCGTCCACTTCTAGACAAGAACTGGAGTGTTTCATGCACATCCTTTGTACAGTTACAGATATGGCTTATTTAAATGCAGACTGTTGGTTCCTTGCCTGAGAGGCAGGTACACTTCTACTTGGAAGGAAACTCTTTCGACATGCTTGTAGGGAACAGTTTGTCAGTTATTGTACACCCAAAAATGGGACATCGGAACGCACATATGGAAGCATGGGTGCTAAAGATAATGTTTCTATTCAAGTCAACATTGCAGAGGTAAATGCAACTACTTGCAGACTGCTAGGAGCCCACATGTTCTGTGATACTTCTAGAACTACCAGACGAGCGGGCGAGGCAGATGATTCACTTGGCCGGCTGCTGACAAAACCTATTGTGTAAAGAATTCCTGACCTCTAGGTTAGTTGCATATCCTTTACAGGACGTTGCAGAACCAACCCCATCAGCCCCTGGCTGTTGTGTGATTTTTCTAGGCAAATTTACGCCAGTAGTTTGCCATTGCTTTCTGGACTCTCCACTTTCTTGATACCACTGTCGAAACCAACGCAAGGCGCATGGCCCGCAGCTGGGATCGAACCCGGCATCCCGGCATTACGAAGCGTTCGCATCGACTTAGCCACAGAGCCTACGTCTAGAATATAATGCAACATTTTTTTTTTAAAATGTAAAAGCGGTCCTTAACCAACTTAAACCAAGTGGCCTCTCCACTAATGTCATATCAGGCCGAAGTGATACTCCGTCGACTGTAGGTTACAAACTCTACAACGACGGCGGCAGGGAGAAAGTGTGGCGTACAGTGAGTACAGTGACCGACAATTGTAGAGATGACCGACTTACTTGCAAGTGCCCGGAATACCACAAGTTTTCTCCCGCCACCACAGAACTGCATTCTTTGGGCATGAATGTTCTCATGGAGGCAGCGGGGCTGGAATTTTTTGTAGCCACTAGCTAGTCTGTAGGTGAAGTCACATGGCAGGAGATAAGGAACACACTATGTGACATTTACTATGGGGCGTATATAGCCACTAGCAAGACTGATTGTTGAAGTCATATAGAACAGGGTAGAGAACACTATGTGTGACATTTAACTCTGACATATTTAACGATAGAATTAGCAGCATTAGCAAAGGGAAACGATTGCCTGTGAGAGTTTCTGAAACGGGTAAAAAGAAGTATCGGTACCAAACAGCGGCAGGCCAGTAAAGCCAGGGTGGGGATATTAGGCCCGCTCTCTGTATGAGGTCCGTGGAATAATTTGGTTTGGTCTTACCAAGACAACCTCAATTGAATGTTTGATTAAATACAGCATAATTAACTTCAGATTGATAGTTTTATATGGCCCTCGAATGCTTCTCTAAATGTCCACGTGGCTGGTATGTTTGTGATTGGTCCCCGTGCATTTGTCGTTATTTTGAAGACCCACCCAGGCTTTTGTCGGGGGCCCTAATATAACCTGACGGTTGAACGGGGTTTCCGGGACCTCTCCACGGATGATCCTCATCAGCATGGTGGCACTTGGTGTCACCGTGTGTTTATCGCTCAGTGTGATGTTCTAGTGGGTTTTTTTTTTAAAGTCAGTCAGTCTGCTTGGTAAAACACCGTTTTCATAAAGAAACCATTTGTTATTGTGGGATGCGCAAGAGACTGCTCTTGTGGAACTATGAAATACCTTCTTGATTATCCGACCATGAAATACCTTCTTGATTATCCGACCATGAACCATAGGATCAAGATTTAGAAGGCTGGGCATATCTGGAGACAGGTTCAGATCTGAAGTACTACATCCCTTGAGCAAAACAGGCATCAGACTAAAAGGGGCAAATCATAGATACGTAAGGCAGAGGATGATATCAAGCAGGTCTGGCTTTCTTGAAGACATCAACCCTAGAGCTCAACCGCTCAAGTAACCTTCTCCTACGTCGTCACGATTGAGAGGAGCTCTTGTGAGCAGTAAACATTCAGACGAGACAGATGTGCTTATATACACGGACACACATTGTCTGTTAATCCTACCGCTACAATACTTATCTACATTGTCTGTCTATTTATTACATTTGATAGCTATGCGGACAACCCGTTGTACGAGGACAGACGAGTGCAGGGGCATTCACAGCTCGCTTAGCAGGCAGAATAAACCAGAAGGCTAGCGGCGCCTTCTCTGTGACGCCTAGCAGTATGGGGATGGAGGTGATTGCAGTGACATAACACACACACATACATACACATACACACGCACAATCTGACACATTTTTATGTTAAAAACACAGATTTTACCCAACCTCTCCATTTTCCCCGTGATGATAGCCGGTGCCATAGGGCGTGTCCATTCCTACACCACTGCACCACAAGAAGTCTTGTCAACCAACACAGGACTTGCACCATTAACCGCGGGACGCTGGTGTCAATGTGGAAGGGGGTAATCTGAGCATATATGGACGTGTCGTGAAAGTTAACTCAACTTATAACTCATAAACTCGAGATTTTCCACCCCTGCAGTAAAGTGTACTAGACCTCACCCACACACACACACACACACACACACACACACACACACACACACACACACACACACACACACACACATATATATATATATATATATATATATATATATATATATATATAACTATTTCTTGTGAAAACTAGCTCGCCGTTTAACAAGTAACTATTGTACTGGCTATGTTTCAGTAACCTGCATAAAGCTTTTGCTTTATCCGCAATCTTTGCTCCTGTATGTTTTATCTGTATCATCTATGGCAGATGCCCGTATTTAGCTAGAGCAGTGTTCTTCAAGCACTGGATCACGGACCCACAAACTATCTGCATAATCACGCAGCAGCTACATTCTGGTTCTTCTTCTTCTTCTTCTCGTTCTCCTTCTGAAAGTCCATGCCATGTGGCGTTGGTAGTCATTTCTATTCACAGCCTTCTGCCTCGTGTACTTTCCATCAGCTCTGACACAGATGATCCTGAATGTCATTTGACAAACTGTCCGACATCTTTTCTCTCGGTCTCTCTCTCTACCTTTCCTCCCCTCCAACTTTCCTACTGTCACTATGTACTCCAGGTTTCTCCTCATTATAAGACCAAAGAATGTAGATTGTCTCTTTCTGATATAAGCAATCAGTTCTCTTCGTGTATCAGTCTCTTTCCAGACATCCCCATTACTCTTTATCTGTCCAGAGTATTTTCATCATTCGCATATGAAACCACATCTCTGCAGCTGCCAGATAAGCTTTCACTAGTCTACAACTTTCTGCGATTCACTTCTATATATCAAGAAAGGATTTATATAGCCTTCAAGAATTCTCTTTCTCGTCTTAACTGATAAAGAAAGATTGCATAAAATATTCTTCATTTTGTCAAATGCTGCCTTTGCTTGTGTTCTTCCTCATGTAACTTCTTTAATACATCTTCTATCTGATTTTACAACGGTACAATAGTACTGACACATATCGACTTGCTTGAGGTATGTCCCATTTACTTTGATGTTGTATTTTAGAGGGTTAGTTTTCTCTGTAATTACCATTACTTCTGTTTTTCTACTGTTGAAACTAAGACCATTGTTTTCAATTTACGTTAACAATAAATGTAACATTTCTTGCAGTTGTGTTTCATTTTCAGCCATCAAAACGATATCGTCAACATATTGCATGTTGTTATCAATATGCCAGCGAGATGTTCTCCGCGACATATATTTTCTAAAGTCTAGGTTACCTGCATATATCACTTTATCTGAAAGGTCCAGTTGTATGACATCAGATGCTATCTACATGTTTTTTTTTTTTTTTTTCTGTTTTAAGTTAGCTGGTGAATGGGCCGTGAAACAAGATTGCCTGCTTTGGTGGGCCGTGGGTGCAAAAAGTGTGAAGAACCCTGAACTAGGGGTCTGTCGCATAATTAGAGGGGAAGGGATTGCAAGCTGACGGGTAGCAGTGTTCCCCTGTGAGACATTTTAGGTAAACTTTTCAGGAGCCACTTAAACGTAGCTCAGCGTGACGCCAGCTATCACTCTTTCCCCTTTGCTGCTGTCATAAAATAGCGCTGTCGTCTGCCGGAATGACTCGGTTTACCATGTGTAAGGAAACCAGTTAGCGTTCGTTGATGAGGATTTCTTGTCATTGGAACGTTTTTCTTTAGTGATCAACAGCTTGGTCTTGTTCTCGTTCACATGTACGGTACGTTGTTTTACAGTTACAAATGCAGGCGTGTCTGTGTGTGCGTGCGTGCGTGCACACTGTTTGTGTAGTTATCTGTGGGTTATGAACAATGCTTAACATTTCCAATACTCTGTTGCTTTTAATCAGCTCCAGGTGATTTCGTAGTATGAGCGTTGATGGTCCCAACTGGGAGATCCGGGTTCATTCCTCGGTAGGGGATTGAGATTGTTCTCTGTGTGGGTGTGTATGTTTGGTGGAACGGGGGTGGGGGACTAACTTGCACAGTTCGAGGCGACAGCACCAGTCATGCAGTCTTGAATGCTCAAACCCACTTGTGCTCGACTGCTCCCAAAGGCGTAAATACATGCAGTACAACAGTCAGCGAGCCTCGTACGGTTGATGGAGCAATGGAAAACTGTTGAACATAAACTTGTCTATGAATACCACATAGCAGCCATACATGCTCATATCAGTTTACCACATAGCAGCCAATAGATGCTAATGTCGGTTTGCCACATAGCAGCCAATAGATGCTAATGTCGGTTTACCATATATCAGCCAATAGATGCTAATGTCGGTTTACTATATAGCAGCCAATAGATGCTAATGTCGGTTTACCATATATCAGCCAATAGATGCTAATGTCGGTTTACTATATAGCAGCCAATAGATGCTAATGTCGGTTTACCATATAGCAGCCAATAGATGCTAATGTCGGTTTACCACATAGCAGCCAATAGATGCTAATGTCGGTACTACTCCTGTATTTACTACTACTCCTGTATTTACTACTACTCCTGTATTTACTACTACTCCTGTATTTACTACTACTCCTGTATTTACTAACCCTGCTTTATTTACTACCCCTCCTGTATTTACTACCCTTCCTGTATTTACTACCCCTCCTGTATTTACTACCCTTCCTGTATTTACTACCCCTCCTGTATTTACTACCCATCCTGTATTTACTACCCTTCCTGTATTTACTAGCCATCCTGTATTTACTAGCCATCCTGTATTTACTAGCCATCCTGTATTTACTACTACTCCTGTATTTACTACGCCTCCTGTATTTACTACCCCTCCTGTATTTACTAGCCATCCTGTATTTACTACTAATCCTGTATTTACTAACCCTGCTTTATTTACTACCCCTCCTGTATTTACTACCCTTCCTGTATTTACAACCCCTATTGTATTTACTACCTTTTCTGTATTTACTGCCTCTTCTGTATTCACCCACCCCCTCGTGTATTTACTACCCCTCCTTTATTTACTACCCCTATTGTATTTACTACCTCTCCTGTATTTACTCCCCCTCCTGTATTTACTACCTCTCCTGTATTTACTACCTCTCCTGTATTTACTAACCCTCCCGTATTTACTCCCCATCCTGTATTTACTACCTCTCCTGTATTTACTACCTCTCCTGCATTTACTACCTCTCCTGCATTTACTACCTCTCCTGCATTTACTACCTCTCCTGTATTAACCCCCCCCCCCGTATTTACTCCCCCTCCTGTATTTACTCCCCCTCCTGTATTTACTACTCCTCCTGTATTTACTACTCCTCCTGCATTTACTACCTCTCCTGTATTAACCCCCCCCCCCCGCATTTACTCCCCCTCCTGTATTTACTCCCCCTCCTGTATTTACTCCCTCTCCTGTATTTACTCCCCCTCCTGTATTTACTACCCCTCCTGTATTTACTACTCCTCCTGTATTTACTAACCCTCCTGTATTTACTCCCCCACCCACTATATTCACTCCACCTCCTGTATTCACTCCCCCTCCTGTATTTACTCCCCCTCCTGTATTTACTCCCTCTCCTGTATTTACTACTACTCCTGTATTTACTCCCCCTCCTGTATTTACTACCCCACCTGTATTTACTCCCTCTCATGAATTTGCTACCTCTCCCATATTTACTACCTCTCCCGTATTTACTACCTCTCCTGTATTTACTACCTCTTCTGTATTTACTACCTCTCCCGTATTTACTATCTCTCCCGTATTTACTACCTCTCTTGTATTTACTAGCTCTCCTGTACTTACTACCTCTCCTGTTTTTACTACCTCTCCTGTATTCACTACCCGCTTCCCCTTGTATTCACTACCCCTCCGGCCTGTATTTACTACCCATCCTTTATTTACTAATAATCCTGTATTTACTAACCATCCTGTATTTACTACCCATCCTTTATTTACTACCCATTCCTTATTTACTAATAATCCTGTATTTACTACCCATCCTGTATTTACTACCCATTCTGTATTTACTACCCATCCTTTTTTTTACTAACCATCCTGTATCTACTACCCATCCTGTATTTACTACCCATCCTTTATTTACTACCCATCCTGTATTTACTACCCCTCCTGTTTTTACTACCCTTCCTGTATTTACTAGCCATCCTGTATTTACTAACAATCCTGTATTTACTAACCATCCTGTATTTACTACCCATCCTGTATTTACTAACCTTCCTGTATTTACTACCCCTCCTGTATTTACTAACCATCCTGTATTTACTACCCATCCTGTATTCACTACCCATCCTGTATTTACTAACCATCCTGTATTTACTACCCATCCTGTATTTACTAATCATCCTGTATTTACTACCCCTCCTGTATTTACTAACCATCCTGTATTTACTACCCATCCTGTATTTACTACCCATCCTGTATTTACTACCCCTCCTGTATTTACTGCGTCTCCTGTATTTACTACCCATCCTGTATTTACTAACCATCCTGTATTTACTACCCATCCTGTATTTACTAACCATCCTGTATTTACTACCCCTCCTGTATTTACTAACCATCCTGTATTTACTACCCATCCTGTATTTACCAACCATCCTGTATTTACTACCCCTCCTGTATTTACTGCGTCTCCTGTATTTACTACCCACCAACGGCTCCACCTGACAGCATTGTCCAATCTGTCCAGTTGTGATACGATGACAGGGTCCATTTGTAAGCCTAGTCAGACTGTGATTATTATTTAAATCATTGTTACATTCATCTTCATTTGTTCGGTATATTGTCACTGCTTAACATTTTGTGGCCTCTGTTTTTGAAGCGAGATAACCACAAGTTGTGGATGGTTCAGAAACCGGCTGGGCAAACAATGACAGTCACCTGAGTTACTAGACAACAGCCAATATCTACCTACCTAGGTCTTGTCTGGGCGGATAGACGTTTCCCGTAGACATAGCAGTCCCCGCGGCTTAATGCTCTTCCCGTTCATGGAAGGTCGGGTTTCAATGCAATAGAAAGAAAAAGCGATGAGATTGTTTGGCCCATTCAACAAAGACGCCAAGAAAATGTGGTCTGGGGTTCATAGACTGATGAATGAACTCGGGCGTCTTGTCACTAGAGGGAGCAGAGTATAAGTTATTCAGCAGAGAATGATGCGTTTGTAATGTAGCGCCGTGACCGCCTGTCTATGCGCGGGTTACAATCTTGAACCCATGGGGCCAAGGGAAGTGTCACGTAGGCTCTCGGCTTGTGGCTGTTTGTTTACTGCTGGCTTACACTCCAGATACAGCCAGTCATTTGAAGAACGCAACTGTGAAAACAACATGAGATAATAACTACATCAAGTTATACATTTTTTATATCACCCCAGCGCTGGAATTCTCTTGGCTGAAATTTCTTCAGTGTCAAAAATGCTGGTTTCAAGAATCTAATTTCTTTGAGATAAACGAGATATAAGAAATCCTTTCATCTGTTCAGCTTAGAAAACCGTACAAAAGCATCTAATTGTTAAAGCAGGAATTCGCTTTATCACGTCTTTTCCTATTTGTAAAAAGCTATCAAGCCCAGACTTATAGACAGACGTGTTTCCTTGTCAGATCTTGTAGCCTGACTGACCCTGTCTGTAACAGGCAGCAATAGCTTTCAAGAGATAACTTTGGGGTCAGTGTAGTTAAATAGAAGTCTGATTATAGAGTTTTAGAAGCTACTAGAACGGAAACAGTAGGGGTGAGAGGTCATTACAACGGAATAGGCAATATTATAGAGAACAGGTGGCAAAGTAAAACCTGAATAGATTGTGTAATGAAATAATTATGTGTGACAGGTGACACTGTAATACTTGAACATGGTAGTGATATAAATTATATGTGACAGGTGACACAGTAATACTTGAACATCGTAGTGATATAAATTATATGTGACAGGTGACACAGTATTACTTGAACATCGTAGTGATATAAATTATATGTGATAGGTGACACAGTAATACCTGAACAGATTGTGTAATGAAATAATGAGTGACAGGTCTCACTGTAATACTTGAACATCGTAGTGATAAAAATTATATGTGACAGGTGACACAGTAATTCCTGAACAGATTGTGTAATGAAATAATGTGTGACAGGTGTCATTGAAATACTTGAACATCGTAGTGATATAAATTGTGTGTGACAGGTGACAGTAATACTTAAATATCATGGTGATATAAATTATATGTGGCAGGTTGACACAGTAATACTTGAATATTGGGTGCTTTCCCAATATGCCCCCCCCCCCCCCGGGGGCCACCCGGATGACCTCACAGGACAGTACACTATTTTAGAGGGTGGTAAAGCGGGTTTCCCGGCTCTCTGATGCTTTTAACGACCCCAAAACATCTAGAACTGGGCCTAACCCCAACACACCTATGTCCTACGAGAAAGTGCAGCCTAGGTCCCACGACTGCATGCAGCCTATCTACCACCCCCTAAAATATTCGACTGTCTGTTTGGGGGAAGGTATTTAGAATAGAACTGAACATGTTATATTATAAATTATGTATGGCTCGTACACAGTAATACTTGAATATTGCAGTGATATAAATTATATATCGCAGGTTAGAAAGTATACTTGAACAGTGTGGTGAAGTAAAGGAGACTATATGTGTCAGGAAATACATTAGTAACTTGAATACAGACCACAAATAAGCAAATACGTGTCATTACACGATGTAATTTGGCGAAGGCCTTTCAAAAACCGGCTGGTATCCGCGAGAAAGAATGGGATATACTAGGCTCAGTCTGAAAGAGACGGATACAGGATCACACAACAGGTACTGAAACGAGAAACAAATGGATTGAGGAATCGAGGACATCAACTAAAAACTTAAGACGAAGTTGATGAGAGAGGCTAAAGCTGTCGGACTGTATTTCGTGGACGAAATCGAAAGAACTGACAGGATATAAATAAATGGAGAATTGAACTAAGAATCCTGTGTGACATCATTCGGTAAACATGATAATTTATTATATGTTTTTGCTCGTAAATGTGTGATCGTTAGAGAACAGGTCACATCTAGAAACGTCTACTTTCCCATCTCATACCTACGTCAGCCTGCCCGTGCTACTTCAGCCCTTTCCACCACAGCAACAACCGATTAGGTTGGGGGAGGGGCGAAGGGCTTTTTTATTCAGTAGTTAACAGCATTGATAGGGAATCTCTCTGGAAATTGATGGGGCACTATGGAATCCCACAGAAAATTATCAACTTAGTAAAGGCAACATTTAAAGACATGAAATGTTGAGTTCTTCATGAGGGAAAGCTAACAGATGCATTTGAAATAAAAACAGGTGTGCGACAGGGATGTCTTTTGTCGCCTCTCCTATTTTTACTGGCTATAGACTGGACTATGAAAACAGTAACTGCTATCACCAAGAATGGAATTCAGTGGACCCCTACAAAACAGCTTGATGATCTGGACTTCGCTGATGATATTGCCCTTCTGTCCCATTCACGGAATCAGATACAAGATAAATTAAATATACTTAATGCGAGATCACAGCAGCTTGGTCTGAAAATCCATAAAGGAAAGACAAAGATAATGAGAATAAATCAGGCAAATAGTAATGTGGTTTCTCTTAATGGCACCCCACTCCAAGACGTGGAGTCGTACACCTATTTAGGCAGTAATGTAGATAAAGATGGAGGAACTGATAGAGATATTAAAATAAGAATACAAAAGGCAAGAGGGGCTTTCATAGCACTAGGGAATTTGTGGAGGTCAAAAGAAATTAAAAGAAATACTAAACTAAAAATGTTTAATTCTAATGTCAAATCAGTACTGTTGTATGGGGCGGAAACATGGAGAACAACGAAGGCAATTACTAATAAATTACAGACATTATTTAACTGGTGCCTGCGCAGAATAGAGGGAATAAAATGGTATGATAGAATAACTAATGTAGAACTTTGGGAGAGAACTAAACAGGCTCCAGTGGATCAGGAGGTGAGGAAAAGACGCTGGCGTTGGATAGGGCACACACTGAGAAAACAGGAGAACAGCATAACTAGAATGTCTTTGCATTGGAACCCACAGGGGCATAGGAATAAAGGAAGGCCAAAAAACACATGGAGAAGAGAGCTGGAGAATGAGGTTAGAAAGATTGGGAGGACATGGGGAGAGCTCCATGTAATGGCGAAGGATAGAACGACTTGGCGTGAGTTGGTTGAGGGCCTATGCTCCATTGGGAGATAGAAAGGCAGAAGAAGAAGAAGAAGTAGTTATCATAACTGAGGTTATTATACCTGGAGAACACTAGTAGGTCCCAACTGTTCGTCAGCGAGAGAAGATTGTCGAGTGCGTGCGTGGTGGTCTGTGCTGGTCTCCCATATACGTGCACTTATATACTTCCTGCAGTGTTTGCCCGCTTGATTCCAATTCTAGAAATGCGGGTGTTTTATATTATGGGGTGCGGGGACGGTAATATGTCCTAACAATAGAACTGTTTGAGAGAAAAGGGGGCGGGCGGGGGGGGGGCGGTGTTAGACAGTTCAACAGAATTGCATTGAGAAATCTCTGAATGCGCAGTTATTGACAGTACAGGTGATAGAAGGCTGGGAACAAACTCGATAACAGTTTTCCGCGTGGACTAGAAAAGAAAGAGAATGTGAAAGAGGAGGAGGGGGAAGAAGAAGAAGACAGACAGACAGACAGACAGACAGGAAGCAAGCAAACAAACAAGAAAGAAAGAAAGAAAGAAAGAAAGAAAGAAAGAAAGAAAGAAAGAAAGAAAGAAAGAAAGAAAGAAAGAAAGAAAGAAAGAAAGAAAGAAAGAAAGAAAAAGAAAGAAAAAGAAAAGAAAGAAAGAAAGAAAGAAAGAAAGAAAGAAAGAAAGAAAAAAAGAAAGAAAGAAAGAAAGAAAGAAAGAAAGAAAGAATGAATGAATGAATGAATGAATGAATGAATGAATGAAACGAATGAAACAAACAAACAAACAAAGAACAGAAGGAAAGAAAGAAAGAAAAACTGCCTGCAAGCATGTCCTAATCATATACTTTCCACAACGCCCAGCTTCAATCCAGAATTCCAGGACTTGGTGTCCATGCCGAAGTTGATAATTAGAGTGACCGTAGATGCAGTTGATAATTAGAGTGACTGTAGATGCAGTTTTTGCTGTGAGAAGTTTCAAATAGAATGAAGTGCACGACCAGAGGCGCCGAGTTTTGTTTCTCCCGAGAGCCGACACTTGAGCAGCCCAAGTGTACTTGATTCATTGCCTCCTCAGCTATTCTGGAGGTACTCTCAGCAGTTAGTATCTGTGACTGCGTGAACCAACACGGCACGAAAGCCAAACACGACCTACATTCCTGTGTTTGCGGGTCCTCTCTTGGAATGTTTGATGATGCATTTGTGAGTAACTAGGGGGCGGTAAGGTAACCAGTGAAGAAAACATTTCTTTAAAGCCATTCCGGTGGCGCAGTTCTCCATTTCTGCTGTAGTTTCTGGAGTCACATCGATTCCTATTATCTGTGCTCCATCTGTGTACAGAAGTCGCGTGTTGGCCAATAGGTGGCGCAGCTTGTTAGTGCCGGGGGGAAGAAATTATTTGATAACTTTTATCCGTGTCAGTGCGTTGCTTTAGCTCGTTTCTTCCTGTCTGCATCATGTTGTCCCGATATGGGGTATAGTTTTTAATGTTATATAGATAAGAGCTCTAGCCCTACCCCAGCTGGACTTTAGGTAACATCCTTACCGTCGGGGGCCCTAATGTAACTTTCCTTTAAACGGGATTTCTGGGACTTACACCTGGTGTTACTCCGAATAGTGACACTTTGTGTCAAGATGTGTTAATTGCTCATTGGGACGTTCAACTTCATTCATTGTCTCGCTTCATTTGAACCAAATCCCTCAGCAAAATCTTTGTTTCAGTCTGTCGTCTAATACAGCTACACTTTAGGAAAAAGCATAGTCAATGTGACATCACATCCTCGCGCACGCAACTTAATAGAAACTCCAAGATGATCAGCTTCATTTTTTTTAAATAATCGCTTTATTGTATGTGGGGGCTTTAGCGAAGTTCAGTCATTTTCTGTTACTATGCTCGGTCAGATATAGGTTATGTAAGCCCGGCCGCAATATTGTATAGTTAGTTCTTTTTTTTTATCTAGGCGTATGGGAGAGAACAAAGGGGCTTGGCGACTTCCTGTATGTTGGAAGAAAAACAGCTGAAGTTTCATTTCAGCCAGGTTGTAACTGGCACCATGAGTACGAGAACTCTTCGTTGGTTAATGAGGGAGGATACGGAGCACGTATCGACATGCCCTGAGTGCAGGGATGTCGGTTCTTGCCTAATTTCATTTATTGTGAAGGCGTTAGTCCGGGTTAATCACAAGCAGGAAGGAGGGGCGTAGACCCAATCTGAGGGGCTGCTCGTAACGGGCTGTGGATCGACCCATCTTAAAACACACCTAGGCAATTTTTGTCACGGTTTTATAAAACATTGTTCATGGATGTTAACACTAGACAGTAGGTCAGAAGATAGTGAACAAACTAGAGAGGTTGTGCATGAATGCCAACACTAGGCAGTAAGTCAGAAGAAGAAACTAAAGACGTTGTGCATGGATGCCAACACTAGACAGTAAGTCAGGAGATAGTGAACAAACTAGAGACGTTGTGCATGGAAGCCAACACTAGACAGTAAGTCAGGAGATAGTGAACAAACTAGAGACGTTGTGCATGGATGCCAACACTAGACAGCAAGTCAGGAGATAGTGAACAAACTAGAGACGTTGTGCATGGATGCCAACACTAGACAGTAAGTCACGAGATAGTGAACAAACTAGAGACGTTTCGCATGGATGCCAACACTAGACAGTAGGTCAGAAGATAGTGAACAAACTAGAGAGGTTGTGCATGAATGCCAACACTAGGCAGTAAGTCAGAAGAAGAAACTAAAGACGTTGTGCATGGATGCCAACACTAGACAGTAAGTCAGGAGATAGTGAACAAACTAGAGACGTTGTGCATGGAAGCCAACACTAGACAGTAAGTCAGGAGATAGTGAACAAACTAGAGACGTTGTGCATGGATGCCAACACTAGACAGCAAGTCAGGAGATAGTGAACAAACTAGAGACGTTGTGCATGGATGCCAACACTAGACAGTAAGTCACGAGATAGTGAACAAACTAGAGACGTTTCGCATGGATGCCAACACTAGGCAGTAAGTCAGGAGATAGTGAACAAACTAGAGACGTTGTGCATGGATGCCAACACTAGACAGTAAGTCAGGAGATAGTGAACAAACTAGAGACGTTGTGCATGGATGCCAACACTAGACAGTAAGTCAGGAGATAGTGAACAAACCAGAGACGTTGTGCATGGATGCCAACACTAGACAGTAAGTCAGGAGATAGTGAACAAACTAGAGACGTTGTGCATGGATGCCAACACTAGACAGTAAGTCAGGAGATAGTGAACAAACTAGAGACGTTGCGCATGGATGCCAACACTAGACAGTAAGTCAGGAGATAGTGAACAAACTAGAGACGTTGCGCATGGATGCCAACACTAGACAGTAAGTCAGGAGATAGTGAACAAACTAGAGACGTTGTGCATGGATGCCAACACTAGACAGTAAGTCAGGAGATAGTGAACAAACTAGAGACGTTGTGCATGGATGCCAACACTAGACAGTAAGTCAGGAGATAGTGAACAAACTAGAGACGTTGTGCATGGATGCCAACACTAGACAGTAAGTCAGGAGATAGTGAACAAACTAGAGACGTTGTGCATGGAAGCCAACACTAGGCAGTAAGTCAGGAGATAGTGAACAAACTAGAGACGTTGTGCATGGATGCCAACACTAGGCAGTAAGTCAGGAGATAGTGAACAAACTAGAGACGTTGTGCATGGATGCCAACACTAGGCAGTAAGTCAGGAGATAGTGAACAAACTAGAGACGTTGTGCATGGATGCCAACACTAGACAGTAAGTCAGGAGATAGTGAACAAACTAGAGACGTTGTGCATGGATGCCAACACTAGACAGTAAGTCAGGAGATAGTGAACAAACTAGAGACGTTGTGCATGGATGCCAACACTAGACAGTAAGTCAGGAGATAGTGAACAAACTAGAGACGTTGTGCATGGATGCCAACACTAGACAGTAAGTCAGGAGAAAGTGAACAAACTAGAGACGTTGTGCATGGATGCCAACACTAGGCAGTAAGTCAGGAGATAGTAAACAAACTAGAGACGCTGTGCATGGATGCCAACACTAGACAGTAAGTCAGGAGATAGTGAACAAACTAAAGACGTTATGCATGAATGCCAACACTAGACAGTAAGTCAGGAGATAGTGAACAAACTAGAGACGTTGCGCATGGATGCCAACACTTGGCAGTAAGTCAGGAGATAGTGAAGAAACTAGAGACGTTGCGCATTGATGCCAACACTAGACAGTAAGTCAGGAGATAGTGAACAAACTAAAGACGTTATGCATGAATGCCAACACTAGACAGTAAGTCAGGAGATAGTGAACAAACTAGAGACGTTGTGCATGGATGCCAACACTAGGCAGTATGTCAAGAGATAGTGAACAAACTAGAGACGTTGTGCTTAGATGCCAACACTAGACAGTAAGTCAGGAGATAGTGAACAAACTAGAGACGTTGTGCATGGATGCCAACACTAGGCAGTAAGTCAAGAGATAGTGAAGAAACTAAAGACGTTATGCATGGATGCCAACACTAGGCAGTAAGTCAGGAGATAGTGAACAAACTAAAGACGTTATGCATGGATGCCAACACTAGACAGTAAGTCAGGAGATAGTGAACAAACTAGAGACGTTGTGCATGGATGCCAACACTAGGCAGTATGTCAGGAGATAGTGAACAAACTAGAGACGTTGTGCATGGATGCCAACACTAGACAGTAAGTCAGGAGATAGTGAACAAACTAGAGACGTTGTGCATGGATGCCAACACTAGGCAGTAAGTCAAGAGATAGTGAAGAAACTAAAGACGTTATGCATGGATGCCAACACTAGGCAGTAAGTCAGGAGATAGTGAACAAACTAGAGACGTTATGCATGGATGCCAACACTAGACAGTATGTCAGGAGATAGTGAACAAACTAGAGACGTTGTGCATGGATGCCAACACTAGACAGTAAGTCAGGAGATAGTGAACAAACTAGAGACGTTGTGCATGGATGCCAACACTAGACAGTAAGTCAGGAGAAAGTGAACAAACCAGAGACGTTGTGCATGGATGCCAACACTAGACAGTAAGTCAGGAGATAGTGAACAAACTAGAGACGTTGTGCATGGATGCCAACACTAGACAGTAAGTCAGGAGATAGTGAACAAACTAGAGACGTTGTGCATGGATGCCAACACTAGACAGTAAGTCAGGAGATAGTGAACAAACTAAAGACGTTGTGCATGGATGCTAACACTAGACAGTAAGTCAGGAGATAGTGAACAAACTAGAGACGTTGTGCATGGATGCCAACACTAGACAGTAAGTCAGGAGATAGTGAACAAACTAAACACGTTATGCATGGATGCCAACACTAGGCAGTAAGTCAGGAGATAGTGAACAAACTAGAGACGTTGTGCATGGATGCCAACACTAGGCAGTAAGTCAGAAGAGGAAACTAAAGACACTGGAGATGTGTTTGTTTGAGAACAATGTTGAGAATATCCTGAGCATGGAAGGAAACAAACGGCCTGGCCCCGACAACTGCAGCTGCTACACCAGCAGACATTTAAACTGTTCACACGAATCAACAAACAACAACGTTACGTTATATTTTAGGGAACTGCCGTGGTGTAGTGGCTAGAAGCTCTCCTGCGGACCGCAAGGTCGTGGGTTCGCTTCCTGACGGAATCGAATTTTCTTCAAAAAAGTGACCTTGACTCCCAGGTGGACCCAGCGTTGAGTGGGGGCCAGGTATTTTCCTGGGAAGTAAAGGCGGTCGATGTGATGTTGACCACATCACCCATCGATGACGATTGGTCTATAATGGTCTAGCCCTATATGCCCAATACGCCCTAGGGCGTGGAAAAGGTCCTTAACTATAAATTACATTTCGAGGGCATGTCAACAAAAGAATAGACGTAAAGGTAAAAGAACAGCTGATCAAGTATTTTTGTCTAACCCATGATATTAAGTCATGAGGTAACCAGTTCCCTTGCTCGTCGAGTTTCCTCGCAGACACTAAATAATGGCGCCCCTGGCGAGGATTAAGTTCGGTGAACTGTCTGACTACATGTACAAGTAGGCAGAGACTGGCTGTCTTTACAAGCATACAGAGAATGACTACATGTAAACGTAGTTAGTGAATGATTACATGTGCAAGTATACAGACGATTACTATCTGTAAAAGTAGCCAGTGAATGACTACCTGTACAAGTGGAGGTATAACGACTACAAGCGAAGGGGATACCTTAATTCTACATGTACATCTGCCTTATTTATTTCTTATACGAAACATTAGTGTCGTTTTTTATCTCTGATATGAAACAGCATTGTCGTTTATGTAACTATACAATATTCAACACCAAAACTATGTATTTGTGCCTTAAAACTATATATACGCTCTATAAACTATACACGCACATGACAACCAGGCATGCACCGTAAAATATAATATACACGCCGTCATAAACTATGTATGTCTGCGCCATTATAGAGTAGAGAACCAAGAGGGGGGAGGGGTAGGAGAGGGCAGGAGGGTTTTAAAATTCACTCTGTTTGATAATTGTAGAAGTACCTATAAAAGCCAGTCGTTTGTGGTTACGCCTACCCCATTATTGATTGTACCACATCCACTATCCCTAGTTCAACCTATTCTTTCACGAACAGTCCCTTACCCAAACCTGGTTCATTAAATCCTCTGTAGCCATTTTCCGCCATTCAGCAAAACTTTATCAAATATGGAAACCTCCGCTGCAAGTGGCGACTAAGAATAGCAGAGCCCGATGTGGTTGAAAGATCACTCAAAGCTACCGACATACACCGCGGGAAGTGCGGCCACGTCGGCCAGGGACGCTTTCTTTTTTGCGCTATCAGGAAAATGTGAAATTTTTTTTTTTTTAAGTTTTTGTTTCTTTCTCTCAGATTTGCATTCTGTAGGATTAGCATCTCAGGGATGAGAATCAGTCAGGAAAACTGGGAATGTCTGAATATGAGGTGACTAGAAGTAATTTGTAAGTTTCTGTATACTATTGTAGGATGTTTGGGTGTAATCAAGACTTTTAGGTGATTAGTAGAATGTGTGGTGTTTATATATTGTTGTGATGTTAAAATGACTAACAGGTGTGTGGGGTGTAATTATGTGGAAGTGGCTGGTATATATGTGTGGTGTTTGGATGTAATTATATTTAAACGGCTGAAAGATATGTGTGATGATTAGGTGCAGTTATCTTTCAATGTCTGATAGATGTGTTTAGATGTAATTATGTGTAAGTGGCTAACAGATATGTGTGGTGTTTAGATGTAATTATGTGTAAGTGACTGATAGATTCGTGTGGTGTTTAGATGTAATTATGTGTAAGTGGCTGATAGATATGTGTGGTGTTTAGATGTAATTATGTTTAAGTGTTTGATAGATATCTGTTGTGCTTGGATGTAATTATGTGTAAGTGATTGATAGATATTTGTTGTGCTTGGATGTAAATGCTTAAATGACTGGTAGATGCGTTTGGTGTTTAGATGTAATTATGTGTAAGTGGCTGATAGATATGTGTGGTGTTTAGATGTGATTATGTTTCAGTGATTGATAGAAATCTGTTGTGCTTGGACGGGAATGTACAAATGACTGGTAGATGCGTGTGAGAGGTTATCCCGAACTTTAAATGATTGCTCTAAGCACAATAATGTTTGTCTCTGTCGTTGCCTGCATCTTTTGACATGTTGATTGGCTAGAGCAGGGTTTCCCAAAGTTTGCGCTTACTCCCCATCACTTCTTCCCCCGAGGGAAAAGGAGGGGGTGGGGGGTGGGGGCGATCCAGGAGCGTTCTTTACCGCGATCAAATTGTATGGGAAAGGGAGGGGGACGGGAAGGGGGAGGGGTTGTGCAGGGGGCAGTGGTAGCTTTAGGTGCAGTTGAACATTGAACAAAAGTAATGATTAGGGAGGGGGGGTGGGGGGTATAAAAATAATTTGTTCCAGGCCCACGGCCAGACATTAAACATGGGGGTGGGAGATCCCTAGTTGCTCTAATTGTCTAGGGGTCGGAGGGGGCTCAAGGGCCGTGTTTCATTGCGCCATTGTTGTTATTATTATTATTATTATTAATATTATTATTATTAATTAATTAATTAATTAAAATTATTAAAAGCTGAATGTCAAACAGATAAAATACTATACTCAAAATAATATGAAATGCAAAAACAAATGCTGAGAAATACAACGTTTAAATTCTGGTCGGGAAGAGGACGGGGAAAGAGGCCCTGTTCCTCAAAATGTATTCAAAATAACCGTTATTCAAATGATTTGAGTCGCCTAAGTTTGCAGTTACTGTCATTTTTTGCTACTCGGTTGCCATTATTTACTGTAGCAGGCATTAGATAGCACAACATAATGAGCGCCATCTATCCTACCTCAGTCATGTGGATCGCTAGGCATGTAATCTCTAGTGTTCCTGGACTGCTCTATACAGGTGATCACGGCACACTTTCTTATGGTCCTTACGTCAGCTTTGGTGCAGTCAGAAGCCGCTGTGTGTTTTCCTTCAGTGAAACGGCTGTTACAATGAGGACAAATGCACCTGCTGGACAATACTCTGGGTAAATATCAACGGTATAAATGTGGGAAAAGAAGAATAGACCCACCGCCTCACCTGCAGGCATGTCGTAAGAGTCGACTAATTAAGAGCTTCTTTTGAAGTCGGAGTACATCTGCCTCACTCAGGTTCTGGAACAAGATTAAAGTCTAGAGGTGGACAAACAACCAGAACTTTGCGCCGGAGTTGAAGCAGGTGAACGCGAAGAAGAAAAACATAAATGGTGTTCACACGGAGGACAAATGCATGCTCTGTTTTCATGTTATTTTCTGTAACTTTATATAATCGCAGCCCACATCACTGCACAACGGGCTCGTGTGTGGCATAATAACAAATGGCGAGAATTATTGTGACAGTCAATAAATATTGTCTGTGTTGTTCTTAAAAAAAAGTAAAGGACGCTTTTTCACGCCTTTCAGGCGATTTGGGTATATAGGGCTAGACCTATATATTATAGACCAACGGCACAAGATGGGTAATGTGGTCAGCATCACGCTGGCTGCCTTTACTTCCCAGGGCTGCACCTGGTACCCACTCAAGGCTGGGTCAACCTGGGAGAAAGGTCTTTTGTTTTTAATGTCCGGCTCCGCTAGGGAGCGAACCCACGACCCTCCGATCTGCAGGTGAGCGTTGTGTTGTTCTACTGGAGGTGACAATGAATGTCGACCTACACAAAGCGTGTGTGCGTGCGTGCGTGCGCGCGTTCGTGTATGTGTTCCTGTATGCGTGCGTATGTGCTAGTGTGGGTGTGCGTGCTTGCGCGCCTGTGTGAGCGTTTGAGAGAGAGGGAGAGAGAGGGAGAAGTGCAAATATCAAAAATAGGGCATTCTGGATTTTGAGCCCATTTTGAAGAAGAAATGGCCATTAGGCTTAAACATGATCTACATTCCCTCACACTAATGAAGTCATCTTATGGCAGCCTTGATGTGCCCATGTGTGTTGGACCACACCTCCAGGATCAGATCATGTGTACATAATCCCACTGGGCGGACGGGCTGTTCAAACATTGACATTCTTTGCCCGGCGATTACATGTGAACATTTGATACAGTGCGCATGCCCGAGGTTTCCGGTGCCCCATGTGTACGAAGCTACAGATCTGAGGCTCATGTTTGAGTTTCCACTTTAGATCCTTGTGACGATTTGAGTGTATGTAGTGAGTTTGCTTTATACCTATGACGTTTTGAGTGTATGTAGTGAGTTTGCTTTATACCTATGACGTTTTGAGTGTATGTAGTGAGTTTGCTTTATACCTATGACGTTTTGAGTGTATGTAGTGAGTTTGCTTTATACCTATGACGTTTTGAGTGGATGTAGTGAGTTTGCTTTATACCTATGACGTTTTGAGTGTATGTAGTGAGTTTGCTTTATACATATGATGTTTTCAGTGTATGTAGTCAGTTTGCTATATAGCTCTGACGTTTGACTGCACGTGGTGAATTTGCTATATACCTATGACGTTTTTAGTGTATGTAGTGAGTTTGTTATATACCTATAACGTTTTGAGTGTATGTAGTAAGATTGCTATATACCTATGACGTTTTTAGTGTATGTAGTGAGTTTGTTATATACCTATAACGTTTTGAGTGTATGTAGTAAGTTTGCTATATACCTGAGTGGCTTTGAGTGTATGTAGTGAGATTTCTGTTTACTTATGGTGTTTTAAATGTATGTAGTTAGTTTGCCAGAAGTGTTAGTGACCTTGGCCTAATGTTGTGAGTTTACTAGTAACTTATGACATTCTGAGCCTATGTTGTGGGGTTACTGTAAATTTATGACGTTCTGAACGTATAGTTTACTATACACGTATAACATTTTGGGTGTGCGTAGTGAGTTTACTAGATCCTTATTGTCTTCTGGTGGTATAAAGTTATTTGATAGCTCCTTATGATGCTTTGACGGTATAAAGTCACTTTGTTAGATCTTTATAATTCAAAGATCGCATTGAGGTAGCAGGAAGAGAAAGGAGAAAATAAGAAGGGGGAGGAGAAAAGAAATGTGGTTAGGACAATAAGTAGTTCCCCAATGGACTGCGAAAACAGGACAAGTAAAGAAAAGCAAGAGTTCTTCTGATACAGGAACTAGGAAATATTACTTATGACTCATGCGATTAATTTGTGAATAGTGAATTATACAACACCAGCTACAACATACAACTGCAAACGCAGCGCCTAAACAGACCAAGTAGGATGCGCAATAGAAATCTAAATATGATACCATCTAACTATTGGACCTGCCAAAACACGACACAGTGCATGTATCGACTCAGTCCTCTGAACAAAAAGTCAGGTTAAGACGTTTTTCCACTCACCGCCGCAGACCCAAGTGAAAATTTCCTCCTCTGCCATGCCTTTAATGAACTTTTCGACTCACTGGTCATTTCCGGGGAGTTCCGATTTGCAAACCTGCCAGTTTGAGTTCGCAAGTGTAATGGCCGTTCTTCAACTGTCATTATGACGTTACCACGCTCGTCTGCATCGCGATGCCACGTGCTTAACACTCTTGAGATTCTTAACAGCGATATTGACAAGTTATAAGGCAATGGTATGATTATTATAATTTCTATTACACTTTTGAGGTTCCCATTTGAAGCCCCCCTGCTATTTTAGGCTGGATCGACCTGTCAGTCCAGGTCAGTTTTAAAACAAAGCCCCACCCAAAACTGGGGAATCACTGAGATTTGTGTCTGGGTGATTGCGCCGACCGTTCCTTACAACGCCTTGGTCATGTTGACACCAACAGATTTGATTTGCATAATTTCCACACCTGCTAGTGTATCTTCCATATCTGTTTGCTTGAGCTGTTTGGGCCGTGTTTCATGTGATCATGGATGTGCTAATTCGCTGTATAACATAGAACGATGCTGGACGGCTGTGCATGGTGAAGACGGTTATAGAACTCTGTGTACACACTAAGATGTGTGAGGTGTGTGTGTGTGTTGGGTGGGGGTGGGAGGGTGCAAAAAAGAACAGTCTCATGATCATGCTCATCAACACCAGAATGGGTGGTTTAGTAATTTGTCATTAAAACGTTACTAGAGGAACTGCTATGGCGAAGAAGCTGGACCATGCGATGATCACTTGAAAGGTCGGAGGAAAGAGAGACAGAGGAAGACAGTGCGAGAAGATTCTTGACAGTCTCTTTTAATGACATGGAGGGGTGTCATCACACGAAATAATACACGCAGCTGCGGGTCGCAGATTGTGGAAAGGCAGGGTGGCCCGCTCCAGTTGTCAAGGCACTTGACGATGATGATGATGATGATGATGAAGATGATACAGTAGCGCGGTGACATGGTGCTTGCGAAAGTCTAGAGTTCGAATCCGCATAGGAGGATTTTTTTTCAATTAGTTACCTTGGCTGCCAGGACGACCGACTTAAAGTAAACATCAACAATATCCTGGGAAGTAAAGGCGGTCGACGTGATGTTGAGCACATCGTTCTTCGAATTGCCTGTGGTCTGTACAGATACGATTCAGGCATCAGGGGTGAGTCCAGCCTAAGATCCCCGTGTGGGTTCCAGGGACCCCTCTTGGAGGTCAGACAAACAGACCCACTGCCCCCAGCAAACATGTCGTATAAGCCGGCGACTAGTTAGCGATTTGCTGAAGTCGGGTGTGTTGGACTGAAACGTATAGATATCGCAGCCTACCTGTAAACCACAAATTAACATGCCAGCTGCTCTTTAAAGGGCGACCGCATAAGAAGGGAAAACCTTCAGGTAACAGGCCAAAGGGGAATAAAAGTCAGTCAGTCTTGCATCTGTTGACACTACCTATCTCTTGTATCTACAGGAGGATGTTAGGCTCCAGCAAGTCTTGCATCTGTTGACACTACCTATCTCTTGTATCTACAGGAGGATGTTAGGCTCCAGCAAGTCTTGCATCTGTTGACACTACCTATCTCTTGTATCTACAGGAGGATGTTAGGCCCCAGCAAGTCTTGCATCTGTTGACACTACCTATCACTTGTATCTACAGGAGGATGTCAGGTCCCCGCAAGTCTTGCATCTGTTGACACTACCTATCTCTTGTATCTACAGGAGGATGTCCGGTCCCAGCAAGTCTTTCACCTGTTGACACTACCTATCTCTTGTATCTACAGGATGATGTTAGGTCCCAGCAAGTCTTGCATCTGTTGACACTACCTATCTCTTGTATCTACAGGAGGATGTCAGGTCCCAGCAAGTCTTGCATCTGTTGACACTACCTATCTCTTGTATCTACAGGAGGATGTCAGGTCCCAGCAAGTCTTTCATCTGTTGACACTGCCTATCTCTTGTATCTACAGGAGGATGTCAGGTCCCAGCAAGTGCTGATTTCACCGGCCTTGTCGCCATCATGCCAACCTGTCCTGTCTGACAGGGATTCTAGACTGGAATCAGCTGACAGTTCTGTCCTTTCCCAGGAGGCATCCACACTGCCCGCGACAGACGACGCACAGAAGCATTCTAGTAAGTATTGCCTCTATTCTCAATCAGTTTTCTTAGTGCTCATCCTTCGGAGACTCGAATCGCTAGGACACACTTGGATAACGGAAGATGGAGCCTAAGGACACCTTCCATGGGGAAATTACAGACGGGTAGAGGTTGTCGAGGTCGGTCTCTAATACAATATAAAGACGTCTGCAAGAGGGACATCAGTGGTACACATATTGAGGTGGATTGGTGGGAACAGGTTACTATGGACCGTTTTCCATGGAGGGCGAACATCAGAAAAAGACAATGGATACAGGATTAAACGATTACAGATAGGTTAAGAGCTGAACGACTGATACGAAATACGTTAAATACACGCAATGACAACAGTGGTCCTGAAATCCCATCCTCCTATTGTGGAAGACTTTTCTAAACGCGAGCGAGTCTTGCTTGTAAAAATAAAAAATCGGCACATTCTTTCAATGCTAAAATCTATCAACAGAAAGTGTTCCTGGCTGGTGAGGAACCGAGATGTCGTCTTTTGAACTTAAACCCTGTAGAGGTAAGAGAATAGCATTGAAATAACAACACGGCATAGGGATAACTTAAAGAGATGGACTAGAAGATAAGGCCACCTGGTGATTGGACATGACGAGATGAATTTAAAGAAGACTGAAAACAGTGAAGATGGTGACAGTGGGGTTGTGGAAACTAGTTGTTAACTGACATTCAGCACAGAGATGGCACATACTAATGCTGATTAGTAATATATGATGGAGTGATACACACACATTACCGATGAACAGTTTTTAATCTATGACTTATCGCATTAGAAATATTTCACTGATTAGTGTCAGTGAAACGAGATGCTTAATGGCCATTGCACTTGTATATCAATGGACACCGTTGACATCCAAGAAACAGAATATAATCGCCATAAGCAGACCGAAAATGTGCTACCAGTGTCAAAGTTCAACTTTATTACCCGAAGCTAAACTATGTGGAAGTTACACCTTTGAGGTAAAATCTTGAAGAAGGCCGCCAACTTGATCAGTGAGAAATAATACTTTCAGACTGAGAGCGACACCCTGCACCAGATTTATTCAGAAGTAGAATAGCAAGTAGTTTGGTTGTCTCCTTAGATTGCAGACACAACGGCTACCAAGGAGGGTGCAACACCTAAAAGATCACATCTGAGATCGAGAGGGCGTCCCCGTAGAACATTGAATTATGACATTAAAGCCATTATACATGCAGACAGAATGTAAGAAAGTAAATAGTCAGTGCGTCCCGTCTGGAGCTTGTTAGTAAACTGTTTCTCCTTATGACGATTCTCAACAATGGGGGAAGATAATGATGCTGATGATGATTCATTGTCAGGTGTAAGGGGACACAATTTCTCAAGTCTTGCGTCCACTGAACTAATCTGAAACAGGTAGAAGAATTTGATGATAGCTGAATTTTGTGGGTTTAAAAACTCCATAAAATTGGTCTTAGCTGGCTGATTGGTTGGTTGGTTAGTTGATCAACTAGTGGGTTAATTAATTGGTTGGTGAGCTGGTTGGTTGGTGTGTTGTTTGGCTGGTTGATTAGCTGGTAAGTTGACTTGTTCGTTGGTTTGTCATTTGGCTGGTTGATTAGCTGGTAAGTTGACTTGTTCATCGGTTGGTTATTTGGCTGGTTGATTAGCTGGTAAGTTGACTTGTTCGTTGGTTTGTCATTTGGCTGGTTGATTAGCTGGTAAGTTGACTTGTTTGTTGGTTGGTTATTTGGCTGGTTCATTAGCTGGTAAGTTGGCTTGTTCGTTTGTTGGTTATTTTACTAGTTGGTTAGCTGGTAAGTTGACTTATTCTTCGGTTAGTTATTTGGCTGGTTGATAAGCTGGTAAGATGACTTGTTCGTTGGTTGGTTATTTGGCTGGTTGCTTGTCTGGCTGGTTAATGGGTTGTCGGGTTGTTTGACTGGCTAGTCCCTTTGTTGGTTTACTTGTGGATTATTGGCTGGCTAGTTGGTTGTCTGCCTAGCTGGTTATTTTGTAAGCTCGTTGGTTAGTTGATAAATTAGCTGGCTGGTTGGTTGGTTGGCTGGTTAGGTAGACTGTAGGCTAGTTGGTTGGTTGATACGTTGATTAGCTGGTGCCTTGTCTAGTTGGTTTGTTGATAAGTTGGCTGGAAGGTTGGTTAGTTGGCTGCTTGGGTGGTTAGTTGGTTGGTTTGTTGATAAGTTGGTTGGTCTACTCGTTGATGTGCTCGTTGGTTGCTGGCTGGTTGTTGATGAGGACTGAGTGTGTCTCTCCCTAGTCCAGTGCCGTGACTTGCATGTAGCTCCAGTCTCTACGGGAAGTGTGTTGCTTAACTTTCTCTCCTCGCTCGGAAATCTGCGGGGGATGTCAGATTGTTACTAGAGTCTCATATTTGCTCAGAGGCTTGTTCAGATGTAACCAGGTGATGAGACAGCACCGCCGATACCGCATGGCTGAAATTAGATAAAGGCCGGTTGTGTCTTCTACAGACTGTAGGAATATCTTTGTCAGCAGATCACACCGGTAGACAAATGACAATTTGCTATGGTTGGGTTAAAATTGATAAGTGTTGTATCTTTATACAGGTGACATAATGCTTCAGGCTGTCTCCGAAACGACGAAGGAAAAATCGGTGCACACATCTGTGAGTAACTACACAACTGATGAAATTATTCAGTGTGATAATAATAACGTAACAAACGGTGCGCACACCAGCACCACATATAAGGATAGCGTCGTGGGAGAAACGGTTAACAACGACCTACTCAGCCGCTCCTACACCGCCAACACACGCCTGGATGAAGGGGACACAACTGATGGCATCAACCGTAGCATAAGTACTTCAACCAGAACGGGCCAGCCCAGCAACGACAACTTCCTCAGTTCACGCACGTTCGACGTCAGTGAGCAAGAGGACGGCACCATAACACTACAAGCCGTAGCAGAAGATCGCAATCAGAATAAAGTCGTTACCGTTCGCACGAAAAAACTCCGCACACCGAGCAATGCCAATGAAGAACTGCGAGATACCATCGTGGAGCGGAAAAAACTCACTCCAGAGGGAGCCGTTATGGTGGAGAGGGACGTGATTCAAACCAAAAACCGCTTGACGTCTCGAGGATCTAACTACTACACCAGGAGCGCCTATACTCTTAGAACGCGGCGGGAGAATGGGGGTGTCCAGACTGTAGAACATAGTGTTTGCGTGGAAAACGAAAACACATCAGTCAGTCAAGGCCAGTCGTGGGGAGACAAGGCTGAAGCCCAGGTAACATTGGTAGATGCCAGCGGTGCCGCTTCAGTCTCACAGTTACCGAGTTCGTCTACGGTCGTGCTTCCTAGTGCGTGCCCAGAAGCGATGAGAGATCAACACTGCAGTCGGTTGGATATACATCCGTGCAAGTCACGTGAGGAACAAGGCAATGGGGTCTTGGATGTTACGCCAACTCCTCGTTGGAGAAATGAGTCAACAATCGGTAAGTTCTTGTGTGTTGTAAACAAATTATTTGTTTCGTTTCTATCTTGATGTTCGGTCGCCCTGAACACGTTGATCCTGGAATGCTTGCAGTTTTTTTTTTTTTTTTTCTAGACTGACTTCTATTTACATATTCTATCTTCCACTGTAATTCCTATCTTACATTTAAATATATGGTCAAACTGTTGTAACTGTCTTCATGCATCAAGTTCCTGTAGTTATTGTCTGTCTGTCTGTCTACCTGTCTGTCTGCATGTCTGTCTATCGCTATGTTTGGACGTCGACCTCTAGTTTGACGGGCTTCCATTTGTTACAGTCTTCCTTCAGTAGGGCTGAAGTACACAAGATGAATACCTAGTGACTCAAAGAGAGAGTGTATACAAGAGCACATCCAGTAACCCCGTAGAAGCGTACCAGGTAGTGAGATAGCCAACTGTTGGGAGTGACCTGCTGCCTAATGTAGGTGGGTGTTTGGCACTCTCACGTATCAAGAGGAATGAATACTGTCGCCTGTGGCAACATGTAGTCAAACATAGGTGAGCGCACAGCACACCCCCAAGAATTCTCTCTCTCACACACATACACACACACTCAGAGAGAGAGAGAGAGAGAGAGAGAGAGAGAGAGAGAGAGAGAGAGAGAGAGAGAGAGAGAGAGAGAGAGAGAGAGAGAGAGGAACCGAATCGACTAAGAAAGTTCATTGTCTTATGTTGAATGAGTCATACATACCTTGATAGACCTGAAATAACCTTCTCTTGGTTACTCAGAATTAAAGGCAATTCCTCATTAGTTATTCCCAACCCTCCACCAGCGCCGGTAACATGACCTGGTGGCTTCACCCTGCTCATATTTCCGATATTCTCTGTGGGGATCTCGGGGCGCCATGTCTGTTGGGAAATGGGCGGGGTGCAGGATAAACAAACTGCCTCTTAATGAGCGTGTTGTTAAATTTGACTTTTTGAGGATTCTCTTCAACTGGATTTAGTAGCCTGAATGGTGCAGATATCGCAACCTACAAGTAAACCACAACACAAAGTGCTAAACGCCCTTGTAAGGACGAGCGTAAAGAAAAATGGAATGTATTCTATAGTTTAGGCTGAAATCGGCGGGATACCAACTCTTGCTTTGATAGTTACAAATGAAATCTATGTTCGAGCGTTTGTTCTGATGACCTGGCACAATAAACAGGGATCAGTGTTTAGAATGAGAATAGTTTACCACTGAGCTGGAATCTTCTGTGGTTCAATGATCTATTCCCGCTTTTGTGTCAACTGTCATGGAAATTTGTCTGACTTCTTATGACCTATCCTGTTCTTACGTTAACTTGTTGTGTTCTTACATTAAATTATCATGTCGTTAAATTAACGTGTGCTGTCCTTACATTAACCCATTCTCTCCTAAGTCTTGTTTTTTTAAACCCATTCTGTCCAGTAATGATATTATGAAACCCCAGCATGTTTTAGTTAAAATAACGACCTTTTGGGATATTAAAGTAACACATGGTTTGTGGTGAAAGCGTTCACTCTTGGGGCGATGATTTTAACTGGATGTTGGAGCATTTGTTGTTGATCAGAAACATGGAAAACAGCTAACAAAGTTCCTAATAAACAAGAAATATTCATTAACTGATGGATGCGCAGAATAGTTTAAATTAAATAGCATAATAGAATTACTCATGTTGATATTTGGGAGAGAAATAAGCAAGCTCCGATGAACCGAGAGGTGAAGAAAAGACACTGGCTTTGGATGGGACATACGTTGAGAAAACCTGAGAACAATATAAATAGAATGTCTTTGTACTGGAACCTACAGGGGCATTTAAAACTGACAGGCCAAAAAACTCACAGAGAAGGGAGCTAGAGAAGAGAGGGCGAGAGCTGCATGCAATGGCGAGGGACATGACTTGGCGCGAGTTGGTTCAGGGCCTCTGCTCCCTTGGGGGATAGAAGGCAGATGAAGAAGACGCGTGGACGCACACAATAAACAGATGCTTTAGGAATAAGAATATCATCATCATCATTAGGTGCTTTGCCAACTGGCGTGGGCAATCATGCCTCTCCACAATCCGTGATCTCCTGAAGCATGTATAAGTTCGTGTGCTGAGACACCTCAATGCCATGCAAAAAAAAACTGTCAAGAATCTTCTCTCGTTGTCTTCCTCTATCCCTCCTTCCACAGATCTTTCCATAATATACCCGAAGTATTTTGATTAAATCTGTAAATATTAAATACAAACAGTTGTTATCATTTTTTTTAAATCTAAACGCTGCATTCTTCTGTCATCGGAACTAACTACGCCAGCTCTTGTTTCTGTTTTCGGTTAGCTGTCTGGTGGTACACCAAATAATTTCTCCTGTTTTCCTGGTCAGCGAGAGTTTAAAAAAAATGGTTTGAAGAACATTGTTGTGTAATATCTCTCCGAGGCTTCCCCGCGGTCGTGGCAGTCTGTCTCCTGAGGTGTCATCCTTCCAGCAGGTTGTAAACTCCAGGTATCTATAGTGTGTGGACAGTTGGCTGCATTTGTGTCCCTCATTATGCATTCAGCAGGCAGCCATAAATTAGGTCTGGCTTAGTTCTGGCCAGTTCTGGCAAGTCAGCTGGTCTGTAGCGTTACCGCTAAACAGCGAACTTCGCTTCTGGTTTACGGTTTTATCACGGGGAAGTATATGTCGGTGCCCTGCCTCTTGTTGTGAACGGTCGGCCAGACGACACATGCTCCCAGTTGATGCTTAAACTGTTCTCTATTGTTCAAACAGAAGCAGCTCATTAGCTATTTCCTTCATCCAGCCATTATTATCACGAGAATGTTCTCCACTTGTCAAGCTGTTTGTTTGCTTTGAACACTAATTTGTTTTTCAGTGTGTATTGAACGTACTTAGACTGCCAAAATAACTAATAATGATTGCCTGGAAATGGCTAACGAAAGTATAACATTATATACAACAATAACAAACAGACAAACATATTTCTTTGGTTATGTGATGAAAAAAAGAGCACTGAAAAATATCGTGATGACAGGAAAGATCACTGGTAGAAGAGGCAGACCAAGAGAATTGATAGTGTATGGCCTAAAACAGTGGCATGAGGGGATATCATCAGTGGAATTGATTCAAAACAATAAAGACCGAGATGTTTGATGCATGAACTCCTACGCCAGCTAGCAAATGATGATGTTTAAACGAACTTTGTGTGTGTGTGTGTGTTTTCGTTTCTTCCTTTGAAACTGGAAAATGCACATAGCCTTTCATGAGTCATTGCATGTCTAGCAATTCTCTGAATGCCTGGTGATTACTGATGGGAGTAGCAGCCATGCATCACACCGCCCCTTTCTCCCTTTACTTCCCACGACATTTCCAGGTACATATTTTCTTGCTGTGTGGATCCAGAAACGCGACATCCTATATAAATCCGATTCTATGCAGATTCGACTAAGTTATATAGACAAGAGTTTTGTACGAGTGAAAAGCGACTGGGGTGTACATAAATTAGATATAAGTACGCTGACGCTCACAGATCTGAGTCAAGCGTATAATCCTGGCGACAAAATGCGCACAATAAATTATAGCTAAGTATATAATCCCCAAAGGGAAGTGCGCATAAATGTGAAGTAAGTATGTAATCCAAAACTGGAGACCGTTCTGGTTATATGAATGGTTATTTTAGAGAAATGGCAATGAGTCACTGCTGCTCACAAAGTATAGTGGTGGTGGTGGTTGGCATGTAAGTGGAGCCAACAGGAAACGAAAACCTGTAGATGTTAAGTGATGTTTAATATAAAATTCAAGAGCACGGCAACAAATAATGAAGTCATTGGCCCGTACGATAATGTTCCTGTAGTGAATGGAAATAATGAGGACACACTCATGTCGAGTTTATGTAGAGAGAAAGTATTTATGGTAGCACATCATTTTGTCGATTTGTATGGAGAGAAAAATTTTATGGTAGCACATAGTTTTGTCGAGTTTATGTGATGAGAAAAAGTATTTACGGTAGCACATAATTTTGTCGAGTCTATATGGAGAGAAAGTATATATGGTAGCACACAATTTTGTCGAGTTTCTAATGAGAGCTAACCCATATTATCACTGGCTTTATTAGACAGTGTATATGAGAGTATAAAAAATCTATAAAAAGCATAAAAATCTATCATGCATTATGTGAAAAGATATGGAAATATGGTATTTGGCCAAAAGACTGGAAGAGAACTATCTTCATTCCAATACCAAAAAAAGGGTGACTTGAAATTATGTACAAACTATCGAACTATTGCCCTGATCAGTCATGCAAGTAAAATTCTACTAAAAATTATAATGAGAAGACTGCATAAGAAAATGGAAGAAGAGATTAATGTAGCTCAGGCTGGATTTAGACAGGGAAGAGGAACAAGAGATCATATATTCAACATGCGTTTAATAATAAAGAAGTGTAGAGAATTTAATGTAAATCTGTTCTTATGTTTTGTGGATTATTCAAAAGCATTTGACTGTGTACAACATCAGAAGCTTTGGGAAATCATGAGGAATATGGGCTTTCCATCACATATAGTGCAGCTCATTAAAATGCTCTATCAAGACCAACAAGCAGCAGTCAGAATAGATGGAGAGACATCAGACTGGTTTGGTATCAAGCAAGGAGTCCGTCAGGGATGTGTGCTGTCACCGTATTTGTTCAACATGTACGCCGAAAATATAATGAGAAATGTAAAAGATGATATAAACAAGGAACAATATGATGCCCTAAACATCGGTGGTCATGAAATACCAGAAATTCGTTATGCTGATGATACAGTATTATTATCAACATCACAAAATGGTTTAGAAAACTTATTAACCTCACTCCAAAGAAATAGTGAAAATCATAACTTATTTCTTAACATAGCAAAAACAAAGATAATGCATACAAACAAAACTGCCATGGAGAATGAAATATATGTTAATGAGGAAAGATTGGAAGTGGTGGAAAATTTCGAATATCTTGGGTCACTGGTTACCAACAATGGTGACACAATGAAAGAAATTAAACGGCGACTATCAATTGCTCTTCAAAGACTAAAACAACTGAATAAATTATGGAATTGTACAGATAGAACTACAAAGGTCAGATTTTTAAGAGCAAGCATCTTTCCCATTGCAACATACGCCTGTGAGACCTGGACACTTACTAAACAAGCGGAACAGCGCATAAATGCATTTGAATATAAATGTTACAGACAGGTTCTAAGAATATCTTGGGTAAAGAAAAGAACAAATGCATCCATACTTCAAGAGCTGAATATTGAAGAGGGTTGGCTAGTAAAGACAATAAAACAAAGAAAATTGAAATATTTTGGTCACTTGAAACGTCATGGAAGTCTAGAGAGAACAATAATGGAGGCGTATATGCCTGGGAAGAGAGGAAGAGGAAGGCCAAGGAGAAGATGGGTGCAGGATGTGGCAGATGATCTCTAGATGGGTGTATCAGACGCAGGACATCTTGCTCAGGATAGGAAGGTTTTCCGGAGGGTTGTTATGGCAGCGAGGTTCCGCGAGGGACATGCTACTGAATGAATGAATATGAGAGTATTATCGTCCACGGTAATCAAAGCTTTTGTCGAGCTGAAAGTACCACGTAGTATTATTCATTACAAAAATATTTTATGCAGCTGTTCTCATGTACACACAGTGCAAGCACCCGTGCAGCTGTTCTCATGTACACACAGTGCAAGCACCCGTGCAGCTGTTCTCATGTACACACAGTGCAAGCACCCGTGCAGCTGTTCTCATGTACACACAGTGCAAGCACCCGTGCAGCTGTTCTCATGTACACACAGTGCAAGCACCCGTGCAGCTGTTCTCATGTACACACAGTGCAAACACCCGTGCAGCTGTTCTCATGTACACGCAGTGCAAACACCCATGCAGCTGTTCTCATGTACACGCAGTGCAAACACCTCTGCAACTGTTCTCATGTACACACAGTGCAAGCACCCGTGCAGCTGTTCTCATGTACACACAGTGCAAGCACCCGTGCAGCTGTTCTCATGTACACACAGTGCAAGCACCCGTGCAGCTGTTTTCATGTACACGCAGTGCAAACACCCGTGCAGCTGTTCTCATGCACACACAGTGCAAACACCCGTGCAGCTGTTCTCATGCACACACAATGCAAACACCCGTGCAGCTGTTCTCATGCACATGCAGTGCAAGCGCCCGTGCAGCTATTCTCATGCACACACAGTGTAAACACCTCTGCAGCTGTTTGTTGTGTACACACTACAGGCGAGGCTATCGTTCACGGCTGTTTTTAAATATAGGAATGATTGATGTAGCATTGGGTCACTCCCTTACCCTCCCCCCCCCCCCCCACACACACACATTTTTGAGGTAGAAATGTATCGCATAAGAGAAAACTGAGTTCATGCAATGAGCGGACTAGTCAAAAGAACATTGTTTTAGTTACTGCTAATAACTGTAGTGCTACCGGACAAAAATACTACAGCCCCTAAGCTGAAATCTTTCTTGGTGCTGAAATACTACCCTGAAGCTGTAATCAGCGAACTCTTACACTAGTGTTGTAGTGCTAGCCTGATGCTGCACTGGTGCACCAGAGTTGCAATGTTACTCTGATACCCTACTACTACACCAGAGTTGCAATGTTACTCTGATACCCTACTACTACACCAGAGTTGCAATGTTACTCTGATACCCTACTACTACACCAGAGTTGCAATGTTACTCTGATACCCTACTACTACACCAGAGTTGCAATGTTACCCTGATACCCTACTACTACACCAGACTTGCAATGTTACCCTGATACCCTACTACTACACGAGACTTGCAATATTACCCTGATACCCTACTGCTACACGAGACTTGCAATGTTACCCTGATACCCTACTGCTACACGAGACTTGCAATGTTACCCTGATACCCTACTGCTACACGAGACTTGCAATGTTACCCTGATACCCTACTACTACACGAGACTTGCAATGTTACTCTGATACCCTACTACTACATCAGAGTTGCAATGTTACCCTGATACCCTACTGCTACACGAGACTTGCAATGTTACCCTGATACCCTACTGCTACACGAGACTTGCAATATTACCCTGATACCCTACTGCTACACGAGACTTGCAATGTTACCCTGATACCCTACTGCTACACGAGACTTGCAATATTACCCTGATACCCTACTGCTACACGAGACTTGCAATATTACCCTGATACCCTACTGCTACACGAGACTTGCAATATTACCCTGATACCCTACTACTACACGAGACTTGCAATATTACCCTGATACCCTACTGCTACACGAGACTTGCAATGTTACCCTGATACCCTACTACTACACGAGACTTGCAATATTACCCTGATACCCTACTACTACACGAGACTTGCAATGTTACCCTGATACCCTACTGCTACACGAGACTTGCAATATTACCCTGATACCCTACTGCTACACGAGACTTGCAATGTTACCCTGATACCCTACTACTACACGAGACTTGCAATGTTACCCTGATACCTTACTGCTACACGAGACTTGCAGTGTTACCCTGATACCCTACTACTACACGAGACTTGCAATATTACCCTGATACCCTACTGCTACACGAGACTTGCAATGTTACCCTGATACCCTACTGCTACACGAGACTTACAATATTACCCTGATACCCTACTGCTACACGAGACTTGCAATGTTACTCTGATACCCTACTACTACACGAGACTTGCAATGTTATCCTTATACCCTACTGCTACACCAGATGTGCAGTGCTACCCCATGCGGTGATCCTACTGTAACGCTTTAACAATACCCTGTGGTGGTTATGACATACCCCTTGCGTAGCTAATCGTTGTAATCCGCCCCAACATGGAACGCGGTGCTGTCGTCGAAGGTCATAAATATAACCTAACGGTTGAATGGCGTTTCTGTGACTTGTGCCGGGGCTATTCTCATCCGAATGGTAGCACTTTGTGTCACTGGGTGTTTATCGCTCGTTGTGCGGTCGTGCTGGGATTGAACGTGTCAATCAGTCAGCCTACTGCCTAGTTGTCCAAGTGTATGATAGAGGCTGTCGGAAGTTTATTTAACTTTTACTTTGTATTCTCAGGACACACACAAATGTCTGTGTTTCCTCTCCGAGGTGCTACTTAAAGGTTTCACCACCCCTGAGACTACAAGAATCTCGTTCTGGGGGACAATTAGAGTGGCCTAGATCCCCGTTCAACTCCAAAAGAAGTTATAATTGGGGCACCGTAAAGGCTGCTCCTCGTCTCATACTGTGCGCCCCGTATTAATAAAAGAACAAGTGACTCGTATTGACATCTTGGTTACAACTCCATGAACGAATTAAATAGTTGTTGCTTGTATATTTACCTATTTCAGGTCAGTGCCAAACACTGCCTGCATTCGAGAAACGTCTGTCTGATGTCTCTGTCACAGAAGGTCACTCGACCGTGTTCTCTTGCATCGTGACAGGCGCGGTTTGCGTGGAGTGGTACCACAACGGCGTCCTGAAGAGAAATTCCGCCGACTTCAAACAGTCGTATGACGGGAGAGAAGCAAGACTACAGGTTGCAGAGGTGTTCCTAGACGATGCTGGCCAGTACACCTGCATTGCCAAGAACAGTTTTGGAGAACAAAGCACAGCTTGCACCCTTCATGTCATTGGTAAACATTTAGGGAAAGAAGGGGGTGGTGGGGAGTTGTATAAATCTGGTGTAAGTCGTCTGCCTGTGTGCTTCTGATGCTTTATTCAGCTTCTTTTGTAACAGTTTAGATTAGGCAGCCAGGCAGCCAGCCTGGCTGGGGGGAAAAAACAATCTTGAAAAATACAATGGACTGGTTCCAGCACTTGCAGGTCCCTAGATCCGTTCCCAGCGGAGATATACATGTTTCTATGTCAAATTATACAAATACCCCAGCGGAGATATACATGTTTCTATGTCAAATTATACAAATACCCCAGCGGAGATATACATGTTTCTTTGTCAAATTATACAAATACCCCAGCCGAGATATACATGTTTCTATGTCAAATTATACAAATACCCCAGCGGAGATATACATGTTTCTATGTCAAATTATACAAATACGCCAGCGGAGATATACATGTTTCTTTGTCAAATTATACAAATACCCCAGCCGAGATATACATGTTTCTATGTCAAATTA
Organism: Candidula unifasciata; assembly: GCA_905116865.2. Lineage (NCBI taxonomy): Eukaryota > Metazoa > Mollusca > Gastropoda > Stylommatophora > Geomitridae > Candidula > Candidula unifasciata. The sequence continues at coordinate 1,492,211 of CAJHNH020001503.1, read as the reverse complement.
TACAAATAACCCAGCGGAGATATACATGTTTCTATGTCGATAGAACTAATTTAAATATTGAATGGCTAATTTGTCTTCTGAAGTCTGCATCACTCACATGCTATTGCTTGATTACGTCACCTGACATTTTGTCACATATAAGAGTCTCATGTATTTTTCTTATTGTCACTGACTGATAAGAAATGGTGATATCGCAGAACACTTTTGGACATAACTAGTGCCAAACTACACCAAGATACAGCAGACCAAATGGTTCGAACATGTGTCAGGGCAACCTCAAGGTAGTACACCATAGAGAGCCCTTTCACTGAGACACAATGGAAACAGAACTAGAGGTTACTCATAAAGGAATGGATCGATGAAATATATGAGGCCGTGAATACAAGCATACAAGACAGCACACCAGATGATATGTGAGGTCATGAATACCAGCATACAGACAGCACACAAGACTCACACCAGATCACATATATGAGGCCTTGAATACCAGCATCTATACAGCACACGAGACTCACAGCAGATCACATATATGAGGCCTTGAATACCAGCATCTAGACAGCACACGAGACTCACAGCAGATCACATATATGAGGCCTTGAATACCAGCATCTAGACAGCACACCAGACTCACAGCAGATCACATATATGAGGCCTTGAATACCAGCATCTAGACAGCACACGAGACTCACAGCAGATCACATATATGAGGCCTTGAATACCAGCATCTAGACATCACACGAGACTCACAGCAGATCACATATATGAGGCCTTGAATACCAGCATCTAGACAGCACACGAGACTCACACCAGATCACATATATGAGGCCTTGAATACCAGCATCTAGACAGCACACGAGACTCACACCAGATCACATATATGAGGCATTGAATACCAGCATCTAGACAGCACACAAGACTCACAGCAGATCACATATATGAGGCATTGAATACCAGCATCTAGACAGCACACGAGACTCACACCAGATCACATATCTGAGGCATTGAATACCAGCATCTAGACAGCACACGAGACACACCAGATCACATATATGAGGCATTGAATACCAGCATCTAGACAGCACACGAGACTCACACCAGATCACATATATGAGGCCTTGAATACCAGCATCCAGACAGCACACGAGACTCACAGCAGATGACATATATGAGGCATTGAATACCAGCATCTAGACAGCACACGAGACTCACAGCAGATCACATATATGAGGCATTGAATACCAGCATCTAGACAGCACACGAGACTCACAGCAGATGACATATATGAGGCATTGAATACCAGCATCTAGACATCACACGAGAATCACACCAGATCACATATATGAGGCCTTGAATACCAGCATCTAGACAGCACACGAGACTCACACCAGATGACATATATGAGGTCATGAATACCAGCATCTAGACAGCACATGAGACTCACACCAGATCACATATATGAGGCATTGAATACCAGCATCTAGACAGCACACAAGACTCACAGCAGATCACATATATGAGGTCATGAATACCAGCATCCAGACAGCACACGAGACTCACAGCAGATCACATATATGAGGCCTTGAATACCAGCAACTAGACAGCACACAAGACTCACACCAGATGACATATATGAGGTCATGAATACCAGCATCCAGACAGCACATGAGACTCACAGCAGATCACATATATGAGGTCATCAATACCAGCATCCAGACAGCACACAAGACTCACACCAGATGACATATATGAGGTCATGAATACCAGCATCCAGACAGCACATGAGACTCACAGCAGATCACATATATGAGGTCATGAATACCAGCATCCAGACAGCACATGAGACTCACAGCAGATGACAGATATGAGGTCATGAATACCAGCATTGAGACAGCACACAAGACTCACAGCAGATGACATATATGAGGTCATGAATACCAGCATCCAGACAGCACATGAGACTCACAGCAGATGACATATATGAGGTCATGAATACCAGCATTGAGACAGTACACAAGACTCACACCAGATGACATATGTGAGGTCATGAATACCAGCATCCAGACAGCACATGAGACTCACAGCAGATGACGTATATGAGGTCATGAATACCAGCATCCAGACAGCACACAAGACTCACACCAGATGACATATGTGAGGTCATGAATACCAGCATTGAGACAGCACACAAGACTCACAGCAGATGACATATATGAGGTCATGAATACCAGCATCCAGACAGCACACAAGACTCACACCAGATGACATATATGAGGTCATGAATACCAGCATTGAGACAGCACACAAGACTCACAGCAGATGACAAATATGAGGTCATGAATACCAGCATCTAGATTGTGTGGTACTGGGATATGGCATCCATCACCACTTATGTGATAATGGGATATGGGACCTATCAACACTTATGTGGTACTGGGATATGGGACCTATCAACACTTATGTGGTACTGGGATATGGGACCTATCAACACTTGTGTGGTACTGGGATATGGGACCTATCAACACTTATGTGGTACTGGGATATGGGACCTATCAACACTTGTGTGGTACTGGGATAGTGGTGATGGATGCCATATCCCAGTACCACATAAGTGTTGATGGATGCCACATCCCAGTACCACACAAGTGGTGATGGATGCCATATCCCAGTACCACACAAGTGGTGATGGATGCCACATCCCAGTACCACATAAGTGTTGACAGATGCCATTTTCCAGTACCACATAAGTGTTGATAGGTCCCATATCCCAGTACCACACAAGTGTTGATAGGTCTCATATCCTAGTATCACATAAGTGATGATGGATGCCAGTACCATATAAGTGAATGACAAATGCTCTATCCCAATACCACAATGTTGAGTAGAACCACATGAGTGTTGAAAGCATAGCAATCTGGAAGCTGAAATCAGTTTTGAAACAAAAATCTGCCTCATTACATAGCTGAAACCTAGACCTTTGAACCAGTTTACTTTCATTATTTAAGTTTTCTTGCATTCTTCTAACATTTTATTCTTTGTAGAAAATAATTTTTGAAACAGTTTTCTATGAAAGATGCAATATTCTGTGTCCACAGCTTGTGACCAGGAGACTGTTGTGGTTCCCATGTTCTTGACCAAACTGACCAGTAGAGCAGTCCTGGAAGGCGAGATGCTATTATTAGAATGTGATGTCATTGGGTCTCCAGAACCAACTATCACCTGGCTCAAAGATGGCCGCCACCTCGGGGACTCTCTAACATACAGGTTGTTATAGCTTGCAACTATACCTGTATGAACTTGTCTCTTGTATGATGTCAGAAGTTGATAAATGCATGCTTGCTCAGCTAATCCAGGTCTCAGCTTTGGCAATCCATGTCTCAGCTATGGCAATCCAGGTCTCAGCTATGGCAATCCAGGTCTTAGCTATGATAATCCAGATCTTAGCCATGGTAATCTAGGCCTGATCCATGGTAGTCCAGCCTCTCAGCCATAGTAGTCCAGGCCTCAGCCATGGTAGTCCAGCCTCTCAGCCATGGTAGTCCAGCCTCTCAGCCATGGTAGTCCAGCCTCTCAGGTATGGTAGTCCAGCCTCTCAGCCATGGTAGTCAAGGCCTCAGCCATGGTAGTCCAGCCTCTCAGCCATGGTAATCCAGCCTCTCAGCCATGGTAGTCCAGGCCTCAGCCATGGTAGTCCAGCCTCTCAGCCATGGTAGTCCAGGCCTCAGCCATGGTAGTCCAGCCCTCAACCAATATTGATCCAGGCCTCAGCCATGGTAATCCAGCCTATCAGCCATGGTAATCCAGGCCTCAGGTATCATAATCCAGCTCTCAGCCATGGTAATCCAGGCCTCAGGTATCATAATCCAGGCCTCAGCCAATATTAATCCAGGCCTCAGCCATGGTAATCAATGCCTCAGCCATGGTAATCCAGGCCTCAGCTATGGTAATACAGGCCTCAGCCATCGTAATCCAGGCCTCAGCCATGGTAGTCCAGCCTCTCAGCCATGGTAATCCAGCCTCTCAGCCATGGTAATCCAGCCTCTCAGCCATGGTAATCCAGGCCTCAGCCATGGTAGTCCAGCCTCTCAGCCATGGTAATCCAGCCTCTCAGCCATGGTAATCCAGTCTCTCAGCCATGGTAATCCAGGCCTCAGCCATGGTAGTCCAGCCTCTCAGCCTTGGTAATCCAGCCTCTCAGCCATGGTAATCCAGCCTCTCAGCCATGGTAATCCAGCCTCTCAGCCATGGTAATCAAGGCCTCAGCCATGGTAGTCCAGGCCTCAGCCATGGTAATCCAGGCCTCAGCCAATATTAATCCAGGCCTCAGCCACGGTAATCCAGACCTTATTTCATCTCAGCGACTCAGCATGCTATAGAATATCAAGGCAGGGTACATAGAGAAGCAATGGCTCCATCTGATTCAGTGCGCAGCATTTTACAAAATCATCTTCATTTTTGTCCCAGGTTATGTGGATGTGAAAGGCAAGGAGAGAGCAGACCCTCTGGCTGGCAATGCTACTACCAAGAGTAGGCCCTCTATGGAGAGGAGAGACATCATCAGTACCATACAGAAGACTGAACGCTGTGAGGCTTTCACTTTCGTGAAAGATGATTTTTTACTGAATCGACTGCATACCCTAGATGTATTAACTGGAGCCGTGAAACAGGAAAATCATGCGGGAGCAACCCGTCGTTACATCAGCCACAGCTGAATTGGAGTTGTTAGCCTAAAACACTTGGAGAACTCAGGAGGAGATCGAAGCACTTACAGTCATGTCTGATGTGCGATGAAGATGATCTCTAAAATGGACAATGGTTTCCTTTACCTTTCTATTCACAAGAATTTTTAAACTTTGTTTTTTTTTTGGTAATACAGGCCTCAGCTATGGTAATCCAGGCCTCAGCTATGGTAATACAGGCTTCAGCCATGGCAATACAGGCCTCAGCTATGGTAATCCAGGCCTCAGCTATGGTAATACAGGCCTCAGCCATGGTAATCCAAGCCTCAGCTATGGTAATCCTAGCCTTAGCCATGGCAATCCAAGTATTAGCCATGGTAATCCACGTCTCAGCTATGGTAATCCAAGTTTCAGCCATGGTAATCCAGGTCTCAGTATTGGTAATCCAGGTCTCAGCTGTTACAACTCAAGCCTCAGCCATAGTAATCCAGATCTCAGCCATGATAACTCAGGCCTCACCCAGTCCAGCATAGTTTTTCTACTGCTTTATAATACTTATATTTTGCTCTTGATCACATATTCCATTATTTGTTAACATGTTCAAAAGCTGTAGTTGTGTAACTTTAGTGTGCTCTTTTACTCATGTAGAGATCTATTTACATGATTACAACAATTGTCAAAATATTCATGATAACAGTGAATGTCCTGGCTTACATTATAACCTGATACTTTTTTGTGTTATTTATTTCTCAGTGCATGTTATGATGGGAGAGTTGCCAGTTTGCAGATTTCTACCATGAGATTTCAGGACACAGGATGTTACATGTGTCTGGCAGAGAACCCAGCAGGACAAGTGTCCATAGATGCCATTATCACTGTCCAAGGTTATTTATATTTTGTTTGTGAAGTCTTTTACAAAATGGCAAACAAATTTACAAATTACAAACTGTTGTATGCAGAGCACAAAGTAAGCTACAGTGAAATGTAGACTCTATACAGTTGTGTGCATATGAAATAAGGACAACATGCAGATAGTATGAGAAACATCTTGAGGTGGTAAAGTTTGGTTTCTGAGAGCAAGAACAAAGAATACCATGAAGAATGAAGGAGGCAGTCTTTAAGAAACATAAAAACCATGAAATTCATCAGAGAAATAAGACATAGGGAGTTGAAGCCATTTTTAGGAATTGATGAATGAGAAATACATTTATTTGAAAAGTTAGTAAAACTTATAATTTTGATGGGACATCATCAAAGGGTAGATAGAAATATAAATATCCTGTTGACATAACTGGGAAGAAATAGAGCTGATCTCAGACATGTGATCATGTGAGATTATGATTCATTCTTTTTCTTCTCTTTTTCCTCCTCCTCCTTCTTATTCTTCTTTTTCATATTTTTATCTCCTTTCTTTACTTCTCTTCTCCATATGGTTTACATTCATGAAAGCAAAGCACATGATAATGATCATATAAATTTATCTGCACAGAACAATACAGTAGCTTTCCTAAAACTACTCTCAAACAGAAACCATAGCATAATTGTCTCATTAGTCAGACAGAAGATTTGTGCTAAAACTTCCTCATGTTACTCCAGTATCCCTTGTTCTCAACAGTTCTCTTCAGGCTGATTTAAGAAATAAAACCTCATTACTAGCTAAAATTAAAACATAATCCATGCAAATTAAAAAAAAATGAAACTATGTTTGATCTTGGGCAGGAAATTGCATATTTTATTATTTGACTCTGACTCCATACTTTTTAAACTCCCTAGCTTATGTGTTTCAGTTCCTTAATGAAATAAGATTGCTGGTTGAGAGGTTGCTGGTTGAGAGGTTGCTGGTTGAGAGGTTGCTGGTTGAGAGGTTGCTGGTTGAGAGGTTGCTGGTTGAGAGGTTGCTGGTTCTGCTTGAGTGCCACGCTGAGAACTTGCTGGGAGGCTTCTGTTCTGGTTATTGTTCTAGTTATTGTTCTGCCTGAGTGAATATGGTCTGGTCTCGCTGGCTATATTTTGTGCAGGGTTGTAAAAAGTGATATTATATTGGATGAAGAGTATTCAAAGGAAGAAAAACATTAATGCAGCTATGGGTTGTTAGGTTTTATGTCTTCATTCATAATGTGTCTTCTATGAAATTGAACCAGAACCATAACATAAAAGTTGGAGCATACTATTGCGGCTTTAGAAATTTGAGTTGTCAGTAGACTAGGACCGTGAATAAATGAATCTTTGATTGATATTATTGCACTAAGAATATTCTCACATGTTCTTAATTGACTTCCTCATTAATCAACAACAAATTTCCTAGGAGCTTAGCCCCTCCCCCTCCTCACTAGCCAAGTTCATGGGAGCTTAGCCCCTCCTTCATTCACTCCCCTTCCTCATTAGCCAACAAAGGTTTAATTGGAGCTCAGCCCCTCTTTCCCTCATTTCCCCTCTCATTAGCCAACAAGTTCTTGGGAGCTTAGTCCCTCCTTATCTTACTCCCCTTCCTCTTTTGCAAACAGAGAGTTTATGAGAGCTCAGACCGTTTTCCCCCATGCCCAGATGCTGTCTGATTAGAAGTATGCTTGTCTTTTTCCCTGCCTGTTTTGTGCCATCCAGATCCCCCCCCCCCCCCCACCTCCTCCCCCAAACCCATTTCATCAGTTTCTCAGGTGATTACCAATACTCTGTTTTGCCACACTATGCACTTAATCCCAGAGCTTACCACCCAGAGAAGTGACAGCAGCCATTCTGTCAGACTGCTCATTACCTGACACATCGAAATGTCCCGTGCAGGAAAACAGGCCAGGATCCATTTCTTGTCTATAAAAACATAAAATCTGACCACAAGGTTGATAAAACCAGTCTTTTTATGGCTCTGAAACATTGGAGCACAACTAAAAGAGATGAAGCGTTATTACAAAGTTTCAAAAACAGATCTTATGATGAATCTTTGGACACATCAAAGATGCAAACAACATGGAATGGAGAGTTTTTGAGAGCTAATAGACTGAAATGGCTGGGGCATATTGAAAGAATATCAGAGGACAGAGAAGAAAAACCAAATACACAAGGGAGCTGAATGGTCATAGACCACAAGGCAGACCAAAAAGATGATGGAGAGAACACCTACAAACACTTGGTGCCACCCACTGGAAAGAAAAGGCCAACCAGAGAGATGAATGGAGGTGGGTGATATCTGCTGCAGCAACAAACCTCAGAGGCTTGCAATGCTGGAGTAGAAGATTACCACCACTGACACTGGACACAATCATGCTATTATTAATTGTATCTCTTTTACTTTTTCTTTCAGATAAAAACCAAGCACCTCATTTTATTTCCAAGATTGAAAATCAAAGTGCCGTGTCTGGTGAACGTATTGTACTTCAGTGTGAAATCACTGGCACCCCTCTTCCTGTTGTCTTGTGGAAAAAAGATGGCAGACTGTTGAGGACATCAAGCAGTTGTTCTCAGTCCTTCCACAATGGTGTGGCCAAGCTAGAGCTCACACACGCAACTCCTCAGGACAGTGGCTCTTATGAATGTGTGGCCAAAAATCAAGTTTCTGAAATGTCCTGCCTTTGCTACGTTCAAGTTGTGCATCAAAGTAATATTTTTTTTTTTTTTACTTTTTACCATTTTGTCTTGAAAGGTGTATAAATGTAAGCCAAGTACAGACCATTTTTACCACACTGATACATCAGACATATGATGCTAGGCTCATAAGTGTTTTGCACTATGTCTTGTCTATTTCATTGGAAAGGATTCAGTTTTTGTGCTTCATGATATAATGATATTGTAGTAATGAACAAACAAGCAAACAAACTTTATTTTCAAAGTGTTAAGAATAGGGCACGCAGGCACATCTAATATTCTGCCCTTCTAGTCTCCCTCCTTTTATACATCATTTGATTCGTGTATCAAGTAATCATCAACATTATTATTAGCATCCAAACATTCACACAAGCACTGGAATGTGCACATTTCTAACTACAGTAAACTGTTGTAGTTGTAAAAAAGGCTATCCTTCCAATAACAGGCGCAAAATATTGCGGCCAAAAACAGGGCCTCAGTCACGTGTCATTTGGGCACTTTCGGCGACTTAATTTGCGATATTCTGGTGGGTACCGCTACCACCGAGAGTATTCCCCCACGCCACTCATACGGCGTAGATTGGGGCTAAACTAGATGGCTGGGACTCACGAGCAAAGCTGCAGGAGATGCGGAAGCTGCTGCTTGTGAGTCCCAACCATCTAGTTTAGCCGCATGAGCGGCGTGGGGGATACTCTCAGCGGTGGAAGTACTCGCCGGAAGTTCGCAAATTAAGTTGCCGGAAGTGTGCAGTTGACACCTGACTGAGGTCTTTGTTAGGTTTTTTTTGCAGCCGCCATATTTTGTGCCCGTTATTCGGAGGATAGCCGATAAAAGTCTAGGGGAAACATTCGCTTTTTCTAAATGCATCTCACGAGATACCTGAAATATGGCAGGCAATAATTAGTCCAGTTAATTGTTTTGTTTCCTGGTACCACTAAATGTAGAATTGTTTGTTTACCCGTACCACTGAATATAGAATTGTTTTGTTTACTGGTACCACCAAAAGTAGAATTGTTTTGTTTACTGGTACCACCAAAAGTAGAATTGTTTTGTTTACTGGTACGGACAGGTAATTAGACCTAAAAGCCACCACATCTGAGAAAATGTTGTAGTTTTCTCTTTTATGAGAAAAAAGCAAAGTGTTTATTCTGGATATCAAACATTCAAAACTGTTGCTTCTTCTTTTTCTTTTTCACTGGCTGTAAAACTCAAGGGAATGTTCTGGCTGTCTGTCCACTTCTGGACTTTGGTCTTGTTCCAAAACTTAAGTTTTGTATGCACATCCATTTGACAGATCTGGCTTATTTGTAAGCAGACTGTTGGTTCCTCATCTCTCAAGTAGATGCACGGCAACTTTGAACGAATCATCCCTAGTTAGTCAACATTTATGGCATGCTTCCTTGATGAGGGTGGTGGAAGGGGTGGGGGCAGTGGGTGTATTCTTTTGTTCCCTTAAGATGAGGCCGCTGATCCTGCATGGCTAAAAACAAAAGTTGTTACACTCTAACTTTAATTGTTATCATCCTCCTGTTGTGTTGGTGAGGGCTTAATGTGAGTTCCTGTTTTCTTTTTTCCTATGAAATCTCTTCAATATTATGGATGGAATCCAATCCAGAAGCTTCTCACAGGGTTTTTCTTAGTTGTTTTAGTTTCCTTAATCCATTTGTTTCCCAACTCAGTGCCTGTTGGAGATTTTCTGTCCGTTTTCCTAAGGATGCCCGATATATTACTATCTTCTTAGTCTTATAGCTGTTGATACCAGCAGTTCATTTCACTCATTTGACCCTTTCACTTCTGGTAGGGTTTAGCATCAGAGGCCCCCCAAGGGTGGTACAGAGACGTCTGTAGTCGGTGCATCTTGTGTTTATTGGGCTTCATGGTAGGAACCTGTAAACCCATGATGCATTCCTTGGGACTGGAGGAGTTAATAAACATTTATTTCAGCAGTAAGCAGAATGGTATCTTATGAGAACCATTAATGTTTTGAAATAGTTTCAGTCATTTGGTTTCTCAAATAAAACAGCAAAGATCAATTAATATTTACAGCAGGAGCTACCATGGTGTAGCGGCTGAATGCTGTGCCCCAGGTCTGAAGATCATAGGTTCAAATCCACATCAAGCTGGATTTTTTCTGCAAAAATTAGCTTGGCTTCCAGACTGACCAGCCTACAATGGGTAGCAGGTAAAGTCATGGGAAGTAAAGACAGTCGACTTAATGTTGACCACACACCCACCAGGTGCCAGTTGGTCTATGTGATGTAGGTCTAGCACTGTGTAACCAATTTGCCTAATGGTCTGGAAAAAGGTCTTTTAAAAAAAAAATTATTTAAAGAAAATGAAAACTAGAGCTAAATAGGAGAAAGAATGCAAAATAATCTCAGCGTAAAAATTGATGAATGTTGACTAAAAGTTACCAATTGAAAGGGTGAATGTAGAAATTGAAGAGAACTTAAAGATAAATCAAATGAGAACCTGGAAATAGGAATTTGGTAGGCATAACTAATTAGGACAACCAATACCCGAAGTCAGCTAGAAAACATTTTTTAATAGTCCTGAGTTTAATGAGCCCAATGCCAAAATCATAATCATTGGTTTTGTTCATGTTTTTGTTTTTTTTAAATCACACTTTACTCGCCACATCATTTGCTCCAAGTTTGTTAGTTCTACAAGTACATATTGTGATGTTTAAACAAATTCCTTTTTTTCCCCCAGAATATCAACCAGAAGAAACGACAGCGCCCAAGGATGAGCAGGTCATAACGTCACAACAGAAAGTGACCAGGCACAGAGTAGCCCATAAACTTTCTGAGCCAAGACCTGCAGATATTATTGCAGCAGTCATTCAACGGGCATCATCCCACGGTGTGCAGCGAGCTCAGAGTTTCACTCCTGGTTTGAGTACTGTCAGCAGGTCAAGATTCATGGTCGGCCAAGCCATAACAGATTTATCAGCAAATAATTCACACATGCAGAATTTCCTCTCAACTGTCAATCATCCACAGACTTTGAGTGTTGTCAGGAACACAATAATAGTTCCTCCCAGATCAAATGTTCACCCAAGAAACGCAGAGTCCAACAATACTTACATTCAAGGAAACGAACAAGGTGCTAATCCAGATGTACTAACAGAGAAACACAAAGACATATCCAGAACGCCATCAATTAAAGTGATAGAATCTTCTCCTTATCCTGCATCTCCGTCGCTGCGAGTCACAAACCTTGGCAGGTCTGCTTCTATGAACCTTGGAAGAAGCAGTAAACAGTCGACTTACGTGCACAACATTAAGACATCTGGGAGTGTTAAATCCCTTTGGACATCCCCTACCACAGACCAGACTGTTCTAAGGGAGGCAATAACCAAATCATTGTCTCAAGAAGTGGTCAGTGATTTGCGCCCCTCGAGCCCTATTGCTGGATATAGGCCGGTTTTGCCTGCGTTTACCAGTTCTAGTGACACGGAAAAACTTGCTCGTTCGTCATCACTAAAGTATCTGAGTCATTCTGGCAGTAATGCTTCACTTAGGTATGCAGAGACAGCGCTGATAGAACATGCTGGAGAAAAAGACAGAAATTATCCGACTTTATCATCATCGACTTCACATTCTTCTTCAGTTTCGTTCACCCCTTCATTTATTACAGAAACAGTGGAACCATATAACATTTCAGCATCGCCATCACCTGCAGCAACTTACCCCCCTGTGCCATCACCAAGACTGACCGAGAAACCTGCATCTCCGGGCATCTCACAGTTGATGCCAGCCACTTCACAGTCCAAGGCACAATCTCCAAGTGTCACTGCCCTAAGACAGCACTTTCTGATGAATGACCAAGCTGTCACAACCAGTGTGTCCAACAGTTCCGTGAGAAATACTTCGGTGGGTGTCAGGAGATGGGACTCGCTGCCACCACAGACATCAAAGCCTATCGTCTTCCAGGTAAGCATGTTTTGAATGTGTTGATTATTTCTGTGGAATATTTGTGTCTGTCTCACTCTGAATGTGTTGTCTTTAATTATTATTTATGGGGTCATTCAGGTTTCTGATACTAATCATCGTGTTAGTTCTATACTGCCAGTGTCAAGCATGGACCCTTACTACAACTAAAAGGTGCTTTAAAAAAAATTTCACCTTTCAACCGTAGGGGCTATCCTAATTTAACTGTGTAATATTAACAGAGTAGCAGTGGTTTCATCCTGTGTAATTCTCATCCTTGAGTTGTTAATTGGATGGACAGCAGTCCTACATGGAACTTAATGACCACTGCCACTTGCTACAACTAATGGTGCAAAATCATAACATCAGAGGTTTCTTCTCCTTCACGTCCACCAGATGTAAACTCCGGCAGAAAGTTCTGTGGTTTCATCCACTTCTGGATTATGAACGTGTTCCCTAGTGTTAGCTTTACATGAATATCCTTTTTACAGATGCTGGCTTAATTGTATGTAGGTTGTTGGTTCCTGGCTTCTCAGGTAGATGCAATCAGACTGTTGGTTCCTGGCTTCTCATGAAGATGCACTCAGACTGTTGGTTCCTGGCTTCTTAGGTAGATGCAATCAGACTGTTGGTTCCTGGCTTCTTAGGTAGATGCAATCAGACTGTTGGTTCCTGGCTTCTCATGAAGATGCACTCAGACTGTTGGTTCCTCTCTTCTCAGGTAGATGCACTCAGACTGTTGGTTCCTGGCTTCTCATGAAGATGCACTCAGATTGTTGGTTCCTCGCTTCTCAGGTAGATGCACTCAGACTGTTGGTTCCTGGTTTCTCAGGTAGATGCACTCAGACTGTTGGTTCCTGGCTTCTCAGGTAGATGCACTCAGACTGTTGGTTCCTGGCTTCTCAGGTAGATGCACTCAGACTGTTGGTTCCTGGCTTCTCAGGTAGATGCACTCAGACTGTTGGTTCCTGGCTTCTCAGGTAGATGCACTCAGACTGTTGGTTCCTGGCTTCTCAGGTAGATGCACTCAGACTGTTGGTTCCTGGCTTCTCAGGTAGATGCACTCAGACTGTTGGTTCCTGGCTTCTCAGGTAGATGCACTCAGACTTTGGAGGGAACACTTCAAATTAGTCACCTTATATGACATGCTTGTTTTGAAGGCCATGAGTTTATTCTTGTTTCCTCCAAAATATGGCACTGGAACCGATACAGGGAATCAGAGCTGAGATGTTTTAGTGCAGGAGTTGCAAGAAAAGATAACAATTACAAATGAGGACTTTTAAAGAATGCTAGGACAGGGACCAGTCAAACAATGCATCAAAGATCAACAGATGAGATGGTTTGGCCACGGGACGAGAATGTCCTAGCACCAACTGTCACAGAGATCCAGGCTGAACAAATATTATCTATACAGAGCCAGGGGAAGATGACACCCGCATGGATCTCCTGTTTGTGAAGGCAGCAGATCTCATTGCTGTGCTTGGCTGGCTGGCATAGGTGTCTAAACACTAAAGGTCTCTGTGTGGGTTCTAGCACCCCAATGTGTGGAAATTAAGAACAGACCCACTGTCTCCCCAACAAGCATGTCGTAAAAGTCGACTAATTGGGAGTCTCCTTTGAAGCCTGGGGAGGCAAGGGAAGCAACAATCTGCATACAAGAAAATCATATCTGTGAAACTGAGTTGCACGCAGCACTCAGGTTCTTGAACAGGACTAAAGTCCAGAAGGGGGCGAACAACCAGAACTTTTCCAATCCGAGCTACAGCTTGTGAACGTGAAGAAGAAGAAGAAAAAACACAAAAGGAGGAGAAGGGTGAACATCAACCATGGGGATGCCACAGATAAGAGGGTTATACTGGACTCTCATGAAAGCCTTCAGAGACTTGCACAAAAAGGCAGCAGGCAAAATAAACAAAACATAAGACAACGCGACAATGTAATCATTTTTGGTCATTTATTCATTTTGCCGTGACTGACTATGGAGTGTGACTGACTATATGGAGTATAAGTTGAGGTGAGTTGAGTCAAGAATTGACATCACAGCACTCGGGGCATTCCCAAGCGTGCTCCGTCCTCATTTTTAGCAGCCAACGCAGAGTTCCATACTGATGGTACCGGTCACAATCTGGTTATATGATCGTCTTGCCTTTCCTCTGAGTGTAGTGAGCCGGCCAGACCCTCTGGTTACACTCAGGTGCCTCATTCTCTCCAGGCCACAATAATCTTGTTTCTCTACTGATTCCGTTGATTGTTCTCAAAGGGCCTTGACCATGTCTGCCTTGTCAATTCACCACCCAGTGGTACAAATCCAGACAACCTATCTGCCTGTTCATTACCCATCACTCCGTCAAATCCTGGAGAGAACAAAGTATGCTCACTACCCATGACCTTCCCAGTGAAGCTTGCCACTCTGCTTGAAGCATCCCTGTCTTCACATTTCTCGGCATGCTTTTAGAGTCTGTTACAATTACGACTGTATATGGAGAAGACTTGACTATCGAGTGGTATAGTACTGATTGAATGTACCATGAAAGTGTCAGAACTTATCCGCTTTTATTTATTATTCTATTGTGGATACCCGTACCCACAAGTGAAAATCTGTCTCTACATTTCTTTATATTACCCATGTTTCCTGTATTGGATACCCTTATCAGAGAAAAAAAAACCTTACATTGGCTTTGCTTGACATGACCTTACTTGTGTATCTGTAGTGGCTACCGGATCTTGCAACTAATTAGCGTTTCTAAAGTTTCTGTAGCAAATACACGAGAGAGTGAAGAGGAAGGGAGACAGAGGGAGTTGTTAACGCTTTTTTTTTCTTTCTTTCTTTCTTTTGTCCATATTTTGCATTGCGCCGCTTGGGGTCACAGTATGCTTCTTATTAGTGACTCTTTCAGTGCATCTTCTTCATTGGTCGTCTCTTATCCCTTGGTGGTTCCACTTTTATATTGTTCGCGCTCGTTGGTAATATCATTATCATTTAATAGCAAAACCATTTCAGTCCCTTTTTTCCCAGTAAATTTAATTATAGGTGTCGCAAGAATAGTTTTGTAATGTCTTCCTTTCTCACATGATCTCTTCTATGTTCACGACCATTCTCAAACATCTCATGTCGCAGGTGGCCAGTTTTCTTGCGTATTCTTGCGTATTCAATATCCAGGTCTGACACTGATAGCACAAGACTGGTGTCAAGATTACTTTTATAATTGGTCTGTTTGTCCTTAATGAGATAGCCAAGTGTTTCCAAATTTGGCTTGATACGTGACATTTTTTTTTTTTTTACTGTTGTAAGACAGATGGGGCAAATGGAAACCTGTCTGTCTATTTGTCTGCATGCCTGTCCCCGTTTAGACAAAGACTTGATTTCCATAATTATCAAGAATCCTAGCGGACACATGTGTCCCCTGGACTGGTTTGAGTTTATGTGTGTGTATACATTTCATGGCCATTATTATCCTGTGATGCTGTTTATACCTCCCATAGGGTCTGCAGTAGATTCCTATATTCTGTTCTGTCATGCGCAATCTTTCCGACATCGTGTACAATCCGGCACCTCGGTATCTCCTTGACATCCGTTGTGTGGTCTCTCTTGGACCTCCTGGCCACCTGAAACCTCTTATGTCCAGTTTCAGCCCCTGAATCTGCTCACACCTTAGATTGTACCAGGATCTTCTTTTTTACCCTTCCTACTTTCTTCTTCTAAATTTTGAAACAGTCGGTTGTCCTAAAATCTCTCAGGTTTGTTCATGTTTTTTTTTTTAATAAATTTATTTTAGGTAATGTTCAGCAATTTCCTCACATATATTTTTTTTTTTCAAGTTCGTTTAACTGTCCCTTCTGTTTATCGAACTTTTACTGGTATATGTCAAAACAGAAACAACATTAGATTGTTAACATCTATCAGTGATGCTGGGTCTGTAGCCCAGCTCTGTTGTCGGAGCGTGTTGGTTTAGTGGTGTTTGTGACAAACAGGTCATCGTGGTCTGGGGAGAACGGTTTAGCTGGCAGTGGCCAGAGAATCTGACCGATACTGCACATTGAGACCAAAGACAAGACAAACACAGTCAGACTGTTACTGGTACCATCCGAATGGGAACTCTGCGATTGGATTATTGATATATTGACTGTCTTACTGCCCTGCTCCCAAAAATGTGCGTATCACAACGAAAATCGTCAAAGGAACTGAAATATGAGTTTATTGTGGGTCTTCTTCGTGTTCAAGTATTGCGTGTGTGGGTGGGGGGGGGGGGGAGGTGCACGCCTGTATGTGTGCGTGCACGCGTGTTGGTGCATGTGTGTGTGTGGGCGTGTGTTTTCCACAAGATCCTAACCCTGGGTAACTCTGGAACAAGCATTATGCCTACGCGAACCGTGTTAGCGACTGTGACGTCACTGACACGGGAGGGGAGGGACGGGAGGGCGGTGCACGGTTGTGGAGCCAACCAAAATAAACACTGTTGCCAAAAATGTCTACAAGTACTCTTTGAGTTTCTGCGCTGCGGAGTTGCCGAAATACTTTCCCACCGGTTGTTGTTCGGGAATGAAAGTACAGTGTGATTTAGTGTGAGTGAGTAGGTGTGTGGCTTAGTGTGTGTGTGAGTGGAGAAAAATAACAGTAGTTACTTCTGCTACCAGTTCTGTTTAGGTGAATGCTCTAGAAACCTACCTCACGGAATTTCCAGCGGACATAATGAAGTGAGCATATATTGTAGCCTGATATCTATGCCATTAGACCTGGCATTCTCATTGATACTTTCCTATTTACGAAGGTGTTTCCCCAGACCTTTTCTTATACCCTGTCCTACCCCTGTGTTACCTTGGCCAACTCGGTAAACATTGCTTGTTTGTGTGCGTGTACTCTTGCCGATGTCTATTTCTTAAGTTTGAGTCACGTTTTCCCCCGTAGATATTACGTTATACATAGCTTGTCATTCTTCTTCCTTTTTTTTTTCCTTCTGTCTTTTCTCCAGGCTGCTCATAGACCTAAAACTAACTCACGCTTCTTCTTCTTGTTATTAATATTATTATTATTATTATATTCTTCTTTTTCTTCGCGTTCACCAGCTGTATACTCTGGCGGAAAGTTCTGGTTGCTTGTCCACTACTGAACTGCAGTCCTGTTCCAGAACCTGAGTGTTGCATGTGCATCAGTTTTACAGATCTCATTCTTTTGAATACCTACTGTTGGTTCCTTGTCTCTCCGGCAGATGCACTCTGACTTCAAAGGAAGCTCCCCAATTAGTCGACTCTTACGTCATGCTTTTGGGGAGGCAGTGGGTCTATTCTTGTTTTCCCGACAATGGGGCCCCGGAACCCACACGGGGGGTTTATTTTATATTCTTATATTATTATTCTTGGCATATTATGCAGAGATAGCATCACAAATGACAAGTATCCCCGTATAATTACCCAATCCATTGGCAGTTATGAACCTCTCTTTACTGCCGGAGTCCCAGGGAGTTTAGCATCATAGGCCCAATGTGAAGTAAAGAAAGACATCAAATCATGGGCTTCTAGATAGGAACCTAGAAACGTGTGATGCATTTCTTGGGAAATGACTAATATTGTTCAATAGTAAATTTGAGTTTTATCTCTATAATTATTTTCCCCTTTTCCCTTCGTTACGCTATATTAATTGTGGCTCACATAAAACAAAGAAGGAATTCGATGCTGCTGTATGGTTTTATATAGAGAACAAAACGATTTACAGCTCTCGTGCATGTCGTAGGGGCCAGGGATCAGTGGTGCTATGACTTGTTATGAAACAAAATAAGAAAATTCAGGTTAACGGGCCGGGTGTCTATAACAGTGTAAGGTCCTGGTTATTCAGTGAGGGATATCGTTTTTGTAAAGGCTAGTTACATGAGCGGCTTTATGGATCATTGAAGGGCCAGGGCATATGGTGCTATGGCTTTATTTAGAAAGTATAATGAATAATTATGGCAAAGGGGCGGGTGACATGTAGCGGTGTTAGGTGCCGGTGGTCTGAGGCGATCAAGTTGTTGTGTCGGTTAGTTAGATGAAGTGTGTTAGGTCTTGGACATTTGATGTTGTATCGTTCATATAGTTAGTAAAGAGGGAAATTAGGGTAAGGGGGGTGGTGTCATGCCGCTGTGTTATGGGGCTGACTGGTCTCGAGGCATGGCATCCGCCTGGAGAGCTGAAGGCCCCAGTGAAAGCTGTAATTTTTTTCACGTGGATATCCCTGGTCTCTGGGTAGTAATATAAAAATCTTGAGTTAAAAATCTACCAAAAGTATTTCATGATCCTCGCCGGTGCTACAGAGTTCGTACACTATGCTGAGATTCTTTGGACTCAGGCTTGAGTTAGAAGTAGAACGGAGCACTTATAGGTTGCTACCTTTGTGACATGATGTTGATCCGTTGTATAAAGCAAACCAATACCAAGCATTCGATATATTCGCTCAATGAAAGCAACTTTTAGAAAATCGCCGAGGTACCAAACCTACAACTTCGAAATATGGCTCAAACCAACTCCAGTGGTTGAAAAGAGGTTGGGCTTATAGCCAGTGGAAGACAGGAAACATTACATTTTAAATTTACACACCATTCGATTTAAAATCACGAAATGGATATGGATCAGCATCACGTGTCCTGTGGGTAAGCAAAGGCTGCCATGTTTCGCCATCTCACACGATCACTAGAATCATAGATCAAGTCAGAGCTCTTGTGTCACTCCATCCATATTGCTAAGCCATCCCAGTATATATCTCTTTGCCTTCCCCTTGCTCTTTTTCAATCTGTCTTTTAAGTTATAATGTCCATTTCTTCTCATTAAATGTCCACACACACAAAAAACACCGACCTTTTTACATTTACTTTCTCGAATCAATTGACGATTTTCTTCTGTCTCAGTTAGGATTTTCTCGTTAGTTTCTCTACCATGGAGTAACAGTCTTTGCATTCTTCTAAATAAAACAACAACAAAATCACATTTCCGATGCGAGTATATTTTTGTTCCAGCTTTGTTTACTTGTCATTTCTCAGATGCACATGACAGTACCGGTTCTATGTAGAACCCTAGCACGGTACACTTTTTTTTCTCAATGCTGTTGAAATCTTTGTCTTGGTATCGTTTGCATCTTGCTGAAGGTCACATAGATTCCATTGATGGCATCGAAATGGTTTCACAGGACAGAACGGAATGGATGAATAGACTTCGAGTCCTGTGTAACATATAATGGCCCAACACAACGATAATGATGGTGGTGATGATGATGATGATGATGAAATGTCACTGTTGCCGTTACGATTCTTGATCTAATCACTGAAAAGATGTTATGACCGTCCCAAGATAGTTGTGTCCAATAGCTTGTTTGAGAATGTCGCTACTTGCATGTATTTCACACTGCGGTATTTCTTTCTTCTTGCTAATGACCACAATGTTTTTGCTCGCTCTTTCATACCGATAACCAAAGAATTACACGCGAAGTATGAGCTTCCATTTCCTGTCCTTCAGATAACATTTCCCATCTGTTCTGAATGCAAGTCATGGAACTCCAGTATTCCTCGCCAGTTAGAACAGTCATGCATAATAGGAGAGCATACTCTTAAAAAAACAAAGTAGCAAATCAGCATTCAGATGTTTGAATAAAAAGATCGCCACAGGAAGATGGACATGGGATTTGACGATTGGTTAAACAGAGAAAGCTGTAAGGGATGGAAGATGAGGAATCTATATTAAGCGGTTCAATGGTACCATGAAAGAATGCAGCCTTTTTACAGGAAACACTGATCCAATTACAAAACGGAGGCAGTATCGCTGAAGGAAACAGTATCCCTATCACAGCTTATCGAAAACGTCAGGGAATCTGTTGCCACGGAACTTGTGTGCCTTATGCGATAATTCCCTATGCAGCTACTGGTTTATTTTAATTGTCGCTTCCATCGACAAAGAATTGCGTTTCTAGTGCGTACTATTTGCCTTGGCACTGCTGGCGGCTTCCTTGTGCAGTTAATGCGTGAATTTGCTGCTGGCTCTTGCCGAGACTGTGTTTGTATGAGTTATTTTACAAGGGACAGTGATGTACATTCTGAAGGTGTTCGTTGGCATAGAAACGGGGCAACTGTTGGGTGACCTGTTTACTTGATTACCATATCACTGCAACATTGGGGCAGACGATAGAGCAGACGACTTAAAAACTGGAAGCAATACAGAACAGTCAGATGCAGAATGATTTATAATGGAAATAAAACCCAAATCAATTCAGCTATTATAACCGATTGGAACACTTTCCATCCAGAATACAACCCAGATCAGTGGCGCTATTATAACCGATTGGAACACTTTCCACCCAGAATAAAACCCAGATCAGTACAGCTATTATAACCGATTGGAACGCTTTCCATCCAGAATACAATCCAGATCAGTACAGCTATTATAACCGATTGGAACACTTTCCATCCAGAATACAACCCAGATCAGTACAGCTATTATAACCGATTGGAGCGCTTTCCATCCAGAATACAATCCAGATCAGTACAGCTTTTATAACCGATTGGAACACTTTCCATCCAGAATACAACCCAGATCAGTACAGCTATTATAACCGATTGGAACACTTTCCATCCAGAATACAACCCAGATCAGTGGCGCTATTATAACCGATTGGAACGCTTTCCATCCAGAATACAATCTCCAAGACCCATTCACCTAAACTAGCGAAAGCAACAGACCATTGTATTCAGACTGTGAACTGGACAGAAAACCTCCACGATCATGTCTACACGAAATTGATGATTGCGGGACTCAGGAATCTGCACGTGTGGACAAGCAGCCCAGAACCCCGAACGTGTGCTGCAGAGATGTTCTCTGTGTGCAGTAGGATGACTCCAAGTCTCGGAGTTAGAATGCCGGTAGGAACCTAGCTGTACTGAAGGGTGGAAGACATAAGTCGTACCACAATCTTCAAAGAGGCACGTGACCTTCTCGTCACAAAACCATTGAAAGGGAGGTCAGAGACTTCTTTTCTAGCAGTTGTTCCTCCAACTTTTAGGAGAAATCCTTATATTTTTTTTTTTTTTTACATGAAGAGTTGAAGAAATGTAAACTTGGGACTAAGAGTTTAAACATCTTCAAATGCATCCTCATGAGTATTGACACTGTTTATGTGAGTGCTGTGTAGGCGTGTTTTTGTGAGTGTTGTGTAGGTGTGTTTTCGTGAGTCTTGTGTAGGTGTGTTTTCGTGAGTGTTTTGTGGGTGTGTTCACGTCTGTGCGTGTGAGCCTGCATTACCTGTTAAATATATTTTCAGGTATGATTATAAATAGATTCGATGTTTATATGTGCCTGTGTGCGTAAACTGCCTTATTACCTATTTATATGTAACATTTTGACAGGTATTCTGGTAAATACACATCATGTATGGTATTTACGACTCACAAGCACTGATACAAAGAAAACATTGTCGGTGTTGGGCTCCGTTAAATTGTTTCCAAGTTGGGGCATATCTGAAATGACATAAGCCTTGTGCGAGTCGAAATTAATAACAATAATAATAATAATAAAGTATGTAGAAATAGTTGTAGAGTTCGAGACGTGAGCAGATAAGCCTATGAACTGTATGACACCGAAAATACAAATGGTAATATAAATAGAACATGAATGGAATAGTATCTGTGAAAGAGTAGATGTATGGGTTTACTACGGTTAGATGTACGTTTGGTCATAATTACCAAATGCCTTGCCAGGTGATTAAGGCGTCATGTTTCTTCTAAGATCTCGGCCCAAGGTTTTCTCGGTCGTTTTTTCTTTCTGCTTGTATATTTACTACAATATCCATAATAAGAAAAGAACCGCGAATATCAATGATTTTCAGCTAGTATATAGTTAAAAATAAAAAAACTAGGACCGATGCTAATTTATGTCATAAAACTCTGAGAAGAAACATGGCTCGGCCAACGACCCTCAGTGATGTAGTAGACACGGGGTTCCCTCTGTAGCTGTGATCCATTTCGCTGCTGCTCTCTGTAGTTAGTCATTCATTACACCTTTCGCCTCCTTTTGCTGGCATTTTAAGAGCCGTTTACCTGGATCGTGTTATATCTCCTGGAGGCAATCTGTTCTGTAGTAGAGCTACCGCCTGCTTGTTTTTGTTCCCCATCGGTTTTCCGAGTTCGTTTTATTTCGGTCGGTAATATAAACAGTGTGACTGGAAATATTGTTTTCTTCGTGTCTTTACGGTAACGTGTGCATCTATGGGCGTATGCAGGCGTTTGCTGCGGGTGTGTGACTAAGCTACATGGGCGTCAATCTGCTTATTAATATACATTATGATATCGCATTGATTATATCAGACGTAGGACCAGTTTCCCGCCAATGCCGCATCTGTGTTCAGCACATCATTACTCCAGCCACCTTTACCTCCCATGACATTTCCTGATATCCAGTTTAGGCCGGGTCGACCTGAGAGCCGAGGTCAGTTATAACAAATTCGATTTGACCCGATTTCTAACCTAACACATTCGGACTGGCTGGCATTCTAGCGTCTAACCATTGCCCCACCCTGGCTCACTTTTACTGTATTAAAAATGGTATAGTTACGTAATGAACTGAATGATTAAGTGTAAGTCTCTCATTAGAAGATGTGGTTCTTTTACTTCAAAATCATACTATGCTAATTTAGCACCAAGCTGACTCCATGGGGCAATAGATGGAACACCTACCTCCCATTTTCTACTGATCCATTGACAGTTTCAATTCGCAGACTGGATCGTACACTGTGATTTCCAGAATATTTTTTAATATAAAGCCAATCCGCTTACGGCTCTTATATAAAAAGATGAGAGACATCGATAAAATTATAACTGTATGAATTTTCCAGCTCCATTTCTCATGTTGGCTCACGCTGTCCGTAGTTGGGAATAAACTGGCAATGTGTATGCGTCTGAGTATATGTATGTATGTCTGCGAGCTTGGATATATGTAAGATTTTGAAATACCAACAAATTCAAAGAGAATGTAACAAAAAAGATACACCTCACTAAACGAGGCCGTCACCTTAAGGTGATGTAAACAGCTCATTCCTTCCATCTTGCCTCAGAGGCCAGGCTACTTTCCTTATTACATCTGTAGATGGCGGATGGTTTTCTCTGCAGTAATTTGTGGTGCTCACATTTTTGAGGCTGTAAATAACGCATAGAGCAATAACCAATCTGCGCTTCCAATGTCTAATGTCTGGTTGGAGCCTCTCATCCGCCCAGTTACCTGGTGTAAACAGTTACAAGATACCCAGTTACAGGAAACTCGCAGATCTTTTGCGTATTAGTTGCATATAAACGGATGGTGCATATAAACGAATAAAAACATATTGTAGCAGCTTTGTCCTGATCCTAGGCTGTTCCTTTGTTCTGTCCTGACACATGACCTGCCGACATCAGCATATTACCTCTGCCCCAGAAGATGTAAAGCTTCATCGCCGATCCTGCCACAGTGAGAGCTGGGCTTGGAAAGGGGAAGAAGTTTCTGCATCACAGTCTCCGTGGAAATTGCACTTTGTACATAGTCTCTGTGAAAATTGCTCTTTGTACATAGTTTCCATGGAGATTGCTCTTTGTACAGTCTCAATGAAGATTGCACTTTGGACATAGTCTCCGTGAAGATTGCTCTTTGTACAGTCTCAATGAAGATTGCACTTTGGACATAGTTTCCGTGAAGATTTCTCTTTGTACATAGTCTCCGTGGAGATTGCACTTTGTACATAGTCTCCGTGAAGATTGCTCTTTGTACAGTCTCAATGAAGATTGCACTTTGTACATAGTCTCTGTGGATATTGCTCTTTGTACAGTCTCAATGAAGATTGTACTTTGTACATAGTCTCCGTGGATATTGCTCTTTGTACAGTCTCAATGAAGATTGTACTTTGTATATAGTCTCCGTGGAGACTGCACTTTGTACATAGTCTCCGTGGAGATTGTACGTTGTACATAGTCTCCGTGGAGATTGCACTTTGTACATAGTCTCCGTGGAGATTGCACTTTGTACATAGTCTCCGTGGAGATTGCACTTTGTACATAGTCTCCGTGAAGATTGCTCTTTGTACAGTCTCAATGAAGATTGCACTTTGTACATAGTCTCCGTGGAGATTGCACTTTGTACATAGTCTCCTTGAAGATTGCTCTTTGTACAGTCTCAATGAAGATTGCACTTTGTACATAGTCTCCGTGGAGATTGCACTTTGTACATAGTCTCCGTGAAGTTTGCTCTTTGTACAGTCTCAATGAAGATTGCACTTTGTACATAGTCTCCGTGGAGATTGCACTTTGTACACAGTCTCGGTGGAGATTTCACTTTGAAGTCTCTCTCCATGGAAATCGGCTTTGTACACAGTTTCCGCAGAGTCTGTACTTCGTACAGAATAATGTAGAAATTGCACTTTTGGTATTGGTTTAGCAGAAGAGTCTCTGTACCCGTCTCATCTTGATAAATTTAAGCCCTTTCCCTAGCTAAAACGGTTAAGGTCATTAAGAATTACAGCCCTAATGTTTTCAGATGGTTCTCAAATAATCAGCCAGCAGAAGCTCAAGCCACCAAACAGCAGCTACTTTGTATAGCGTTTATTTTCATCCCTTTTGTAAGCATTACTTGTGTGTTCCAAATGATTTATTTATATTTTGGCTTCAGTGTTCTGTCAGTCCTAAGTTGTGTTGTTCGTAACATCGTTATACTGTTTTAGGTATACTGGACGAAATGTATCTTTCAATTCCTCATACACGTCTTCTCCTGCAGGTCCTCTACTTCATCCTCTTCTGTTTCCCACTCATCTCCTTTCCTTCCCCAGTTACCGTACTGAGGTGTTGGGTAGCTAATGGAGAGAGGGCTGGGTATGGGAGTCACAGAGAGCTATAAGGATCTTTACTTTGCTTCTCCAATGCAAACGTGTTTTCTTCCGTTGTGTGTATTGTCATCAGTTTTGTCTTTTACGTTGTCCTCCTCTTGCACTAAACGCATTATATTTTTTTAGTGGTGCTCTTTATTTAATTTGATAACAGTGCATTTTCTTTTCATGTGGCAAACCCATATTATCTCTTGTTTCTTTTTAAATAATATAATTGGTTTCAATCCTAGTCCTTCTAAAATTTCTCATTGTAAATATTTGCTGTTCTTGTTCTTCCGTCAGCTCTTCTAATAAAACTTATCTGTTGATCTTGTTTTTCTGTCATCGATTATAGTAAGGGTCTGTGTTGCAGAATGATTTAGTTTTACATATTGTTTTAGTGATTGTCAGCTGAAACAAGTACGTAACATATTGTTTAAGTGATTGTCAACTGTAACAAGTACGTAACATCAATGGTCTAGATTGTTTCAGTGATTGTCAGCTGAAACAAGTACGTAACATCAATGGTCTAGATTGTTTCAGTG
This sequence comes from Candidula unifasciata, assembly GCA_905116865.2. Taxonomy (NCBI): domain Eukaryota; kingdom Metazoa; phylum Mollusca; class Gastropoda; order Stylommatophora; family Geomitridae; genus Candidula; species Candidula unifasciata. The sequence goes on along the minus strand of CAJHNH020001503.1, from coordinate 1,466,647 downwards.
ATTGTCAGCTGAAACACGTACGTAACATCAATGGTCTAGATTGTTTAAGTGATTGTCAACTGAAACAAGTACGTAACATCAATGGTCTAGATTGTTTCAGTGATTGCCAGCTAAAACAAGTACGTAACATCAATGGTCTAGATTGTTTAAGTGATTGCCAGCTGAAACAAGTGCGTAACATCAATGGTCTAGATTGTTTATGTGATTGCCAGCTGAAACACGTACGTTACATCAATCGTCCAGATTATTTAAGTGATTGTCAGCTGAAACAAGTACGTAACATCAATGGTATAGATTGTTTAAGTGATTGCCAGCTGAAACAAGTACGTAACATCAATTGCTATTTCTATTATTTTACAAGACACATAAGCGTAACGAGTAATATTTGATAAGCTTCTGAAGTGTCTTTGCACGTAAGCGATCAGCTCTTAGGCTGCTACGTTTTGCACGTAAGCGATCAGCTCTTGGGCTGCTTCGTTTAACACCTGAGGCCAAATTTGTAACCAGTTAAGGGAAATGAAAAAATATGAGAGTGAGCTAAAGTAAGCACAGGACGGCAAGGAAAAGAGACGAGGGTAGGGGCAGGTGATTGGAGAGTACGCCACTGATTAGATACCTTCTATCTGGCACACAGTTCCAGAACCTCTCGTTCATCTTCTGTCATCCTTTACTGGGATCTTACCTGTTGAAGGTTTCATCCAGTCTGCGGATTATTTTCACCAACTTCCATTGGAACGTGGGAGTCTGTGAGTCAGTGCCCAGGATTTAACGGTTTTGTCCACATTCTGAAAGCTTTTCTTGGCATCTAGGAATTTTAACATTTTGCTGATTTTATTTCGGAAAAGGTATGTATGTGATACAATTTCCTGTTTAAAATACATGGGAAATAATTGATGTATCTAGTGCATGATGTGAAATGCAATATACGTATAAAGCATCATGATGATTTATACAGATATATCATGCAAAGGAATCAAAACCAAATCTTCATGTGCCTGTAATTTTGAGATATCCATTGGCCATTTATTTCCTCAAAACATTGATTCTGAAGTGTTTTGATTCGTTTCTTCTGCTGGTAAAGGATTTTCGTCGCAAGGTCGTTTCTTTGTTGTAATTGTTGTTCTGAAATGCTCTTCCAGTTGTTTACACCTTGGTCTGAACATTTGACATCCACTGACTAGAGGAACCACTATTCTCATTTCAGTCCAGTAGAAGCAAATCCTAGACAACCCGTTCAACCGCATATATAACAGTTATATTGGAGCACCATACGAGAATAACATGTAACCGGGTGGGTGGATGTTGCACATTCGTTACTGAACTTGTTTTGCTTTGTCTTCTATGAGATTCACTCAGAAATGTCGAGTCTTCACAATCTGGAAGAGAAAAAAAAGATGAATTATTCAGCAAAACGTATGTGGTGATGTCGTTTCAGATGAAAGATGTTATAAGTAACAAAACAACTAATGTGAACAATCGAAAAATACGACGTTTAGTATTTTATTATTTCAGTTACAATAAACAAAGGACTTTTCGGCGACAGTTCTTCATCTGTAAGCAAGGAACAAAACTTAACAACTAGACACAAAGAATGAATCAATCCCGTGTTGTCTTTGTCGTTTTGTTTGTTGATACTAGTCTCTGTTGGAAATGTTCGGTTCCATCTGAGCGCATTCTTCTCCCACTCCAACCCAACCCTTGTTTTCCTCATTAAACTTCTTAGTCACTGTTTCTGTTTAGTCAATCCGTATCATAAAAGGAATCAGCAGTCTGCATACAAATAAACGAGATCTGTAAAACAGGTGTGCGAGCAGAACTCAGGGTCTGGAACAAGACTAAGGTCCACAAGTGGACGAACAGCAATAACTTTCCTCCGAAGTTTGCAGCCGGTAAACGCCAAGAAGAAGAGGATGTGTTAATGAAGGCAGCAGAACTGGACTTTGACATAACGGGAAGAAATAAAAGTACAACATGGCAGTTTAAAGAGTATGTGTTAATGAAGGCAGCAGAACTGGACTTTGACATAACGGGAAGAAATAGAAGTACAACATGGCAGTTTAAAGAGTATGTGTTAATGAAGGCAGCAGAACTGGACTTTGACATAACGGGAAGAAATAAAAGTACAACATGGCAGTTTAAAGAGTATGTGTTAATGAAGGCAGCAGAACTGGACTTTGACATAACGGGAAGAAATAAAAGTACAACATGGCAGTTTAAAGAGTATGTGTTTAATGAAGGCAGCAGAACTGGACTTTGACATAACGGGAAGAAATAAAAGTACAACATGGCAGTTTAAAGAGTATGTGTTAATGAAGGCAGCAGAACTGGACTTTGACATAACGGGAAGAAATAAAAGTACAACATGGCAGTTTAAAGAGTATGTGTTAATGAAGGCAGCAGAACTGGACTTTGACATAACGGGAAGAAATAAAAGTACAACATGGCAGTTTAAAGAGTATGTGTTAATGAAGGCAGCAGAACTGGACTTTGACATAACGGGAAGAAATAGAAGTACAACATGGCAGTTTAAAGAGTATGGAGGTATCATTTAATAACTGAAATAGGTGTAAGGTGTATGTGTGTGTATAAATGTGTATGTATGTATGTATGTGTGTGTTTGTGCTGGCAATCTGAAAATGCAATTAAAAGCCAAGGCTAGATGTACCATATTTTAAATCTCACTAGCACACGAGAATGCTGATGGAACATTTATATTTCTGGTAAACTGCGAGAATATTGATGGAATATTACTCATCTCTGCAGCCTGCATGAAGATTGTTGTAGAAATTGATCGTTCCGGGAACTTACAACATGTATTTTATAGAAAACTGATTTTTCCAGCAACCAGAGATTATTATTTATCTGAATATTGACCTTGTTGGCTACCTGCGATAATTTTAATTGAATATTGATAATTCGAGCAACGAACAAGAATATTATTAATGGAACGTGGATAATACCATCAGCTTGCGAAAACACTGATTGAGAGGATTCAAATAGATAAGAACCATTAAACACAATGTTCAAAAGTTGTTGTAAACAAAGAGACTCCGACCAGTAAAAAACTGGCGTGGAGACAATGTTTACAACAGTTCTAGAATTGTTTGTTTGGCTTATTGTTACATGTAGAGATCTAATAAACTTCGAAGATTTCTAGCATCCGTTGAGTAGACGCAAAAGAAAAAGCAAAGATGAGAAGACTAGAAAAGAGGACACGTATACTTAGGAAAGAGACAGAGAAAGAGCACTGGCGCCGGGACCTGGGTGCTCACGTCCTTTGAGCGCCCCCCCCCCTCACCCCCACCCCCATTTTGTGTTGTCTAGAAAATGTTTGTGCGGGGGAAGGTGATGTTGTGGTAGCTCTCCTCCCCCCCCCCCCTTTTTTTCATATTTTCTAGTATTCGCGCTTAAGAAGGGGAGGGGGAGAGAAAAGGGAAAGGAGTCTTTGAGCAATCTGACGTTTTGCTATAGCAGGTAACTGTGCCGTTCCCCCAAGTTGGCCAGCAAGCCAGTCTCAGAGTCAGCTTGCCCAGCCTAGCGTTTCTTGTTGACATACGTAGTCTGGGATTCCTATGTGCCACGCTACTCTTGGGGAGAGAGGTGGGGGGTGGCTGTTACATATAAATAGATAGGCCGGTACTTCCGCTGGAGTCCACTTGTAAACAGATAGGCCGGTACTTCCGCTGGAGTCCACTTGTAAACAGATAGGCCGGTACTTCTGCTGGAGTCCACTTGTAAACAGATATGGAGGTACTTAGGATGGAGTTGACTTGTAAACATATAGGCCAATACTTCCCCTGGAGTCCGCTTGTAAACAGATAGGCCAGTACTTCCGCTGGAGTCCACTTGTAAACAGATAGGCCGGTACTTCCGCTAGAGTCCACTTGTAAACAGAAAGTGAGGTACTTCAGCTAAAGGCCACTTGTAAACATATAGGGAGGTATTTCAGCTGGAGTCCACTTGTAAACAGATAGGTAGGTACTTTAGATGGAGTCCACTTGTAAACAGAGAGGGAGGTACTTCAGATAGAGTCCACTTGTAAACATATAGGGAGGTACTTTAGATAGGATCCACTTGTAAACAGAAAGGGAGGTACTTCAGCTGGAGTCCACTTGTAAACAGATAGCTAGGTAGTTCAGGCGAAGTCTACATGTAAACTGAAAACTGACAGAAGGTACTTTAGCTAGGTCCACTTGTAAACAGATAGGGAGGTACTTTAGCTGGAGTCTACTTGTAAACAGATAGAGAGGTACTTTAGCTGGAGTCTACTTGTAAACAGATAGTGAGGTACTTCAGCTGGAGTTCACTTGTAAACATATAGGGAGGTACTTTAGCTGAAGTCTACCTGTAAACAGATAGGGAGGTACTTTAGCTGGAGTCCACTTGTAAACAGATAGGGAGGTATTTTATCTGGAGTCCACTTGTAAACAGATAGGAAGATACTTTAGCTGGAGTCTACTTGTAAACAGACAGGGAGGTACTTTAGCTGGAGTCTACTTGTAAACAGACAGGGAGGTACTTTAGCTGGAGTCTACTTGTAAACCGATAGTGAGGTACTTCAGATAGAGTGCACTTGTAAACAGAAAGTAAGGTACTTCAGATGGAGTCTACTTGTGAACAGATAGTGAGGTGCTTCAGCTGAAGTCTACTTGTAAACAGATAGGGAGGTACTTTAGCTGGAGTCTACTTGTAAACAGATAGGGAGGTACTTCAGATGGAGTCTACTTGTAAACAGATAGGCCGGTACTTCACCTGGAGTCCACTTGTAAACCGACCGATGGCTTTAACACACTTATCACATTTCATTGATGTGTTATACAGGCTAAGAAGAAACTTTGAAAAGGGAGTAATGTTTAATGGTATCAAGAGTTAAAAGACTGATAAGATAATGATATATTGGACACATCCTGAGAAGAAATGGATAGAGAATCACCAAAAAGACAATGACATGGAAACGAATGGATCGACGAAACAAGAGAAACCCTATGGCGGAATTTATAGGAGTGGCTGAAAGTGAAAAGAAGAAAAGATTGCGAGCCCTGTGTAACGTATCACGCCACAACATGATGATGATATTATTATTATGATGATGATGATGAATGTAACCTTACTTCCCTGATTGCTATCAACATCTCACTTATCGTCTTGTTCTGTTAGTTTCATTATGGAAGGAAGAACGAATCTTGTGTTACCAATGTGAAAGTTCTAAGTCAGGGTGGGAACATTGGTTCCACCGCATGTATAAGGCCCGAGAAGTGGTTTGATTTGGGGCTGCTAGGGCATTGTATTTAAATGTTTTATTACGTATAGCAGGTTAATTATTACGGCTATAATTGTGCAAAACCCGTCAATGTTGTTATGAGTATCTCAAAATGGCCCTTAGCAAACAAAAGGTTTCCCACTCCTTATCTCCTTGCTTACTCCTAATCTAACCTCCCACCCCTGATGTGAATTTCCACCCCTTATACCAGTTCTTACCTCAGATCTAAGCTCCTACCTTTGATCTAAGCTCCCATCCGTGATCTGAGCTCTCACCCCTAATCTGAGTTCCCATCCCCGATCTAAGCTCCCACACCCCGATCTAAGCTCCTACACGTGATCTGACTGTCCACCCCAAATCTGAGTGCCCACCCCTGATGTCAGCTCCTAACCCTTATCTCGGTTCCCACCCCTAATGTCAGTTCCTACCCCAGATCTAAGTTCCTACCCCTGATCTAAGTGAAGGTGGCAGTGGCTCCCTCAGACTGGTTACCCACCTTGTGCGGCCAGCGAACTCCCTGAAATTGTTGTCTAGACTAGACATCATCCACCCATATCTGACCCCACTGATGCACTTATATAACCAGCAATTATGTGCCGACCCCAACTCTCGCTACCCTCTAATTACAACACTCAAATACGTTGAAGTTGTCTAGAGTTATCCCCCACTTATTTATAAAACCAAGGAAACAGTCTGAAGTCTGAGAGAAAAAAATGAAACGCAGAGAAAACGTAACTTAGAGATAGGAATATGTGCTATTGAAAACCACCTCTAACCTGTTTGAAACCAAAAGTGCTTCACAGCTTGGTTTTAGTTCGGTGACTTATTTTGTATTTCATCCGCCAAACGTTTCGTCCTTCCAGACCAATCGCTATGGCTTCTCCACAACGTTGCCAACAACCTGACCAGATCCTAGGCTCCCGTACGATAAAAGATAAAAGTTGAAAACCGGTGGGTTATGGTCTCCTTTGACCAAACATCGTTTGCCAGCCTTGTCGACACCTGCCTTTGATGATTGATGCTAGCGTTCCCAAACCCTTTTACATCTGCGGACCGGGAAAGTAGGAGAAATATTTCGCGAGAAGTACAGTATCTTACGTACCGATGCCGACTGAAGACTTACAGACAAAAAAATATATACATAAAGAGCATTTGATTGATCTAATCATGATTGGGTAGCATCGGTTCGTAGACCACAGATTAACGTTACTTGTTACTGGTTGTCCGTCTCGACATCCTAACACAGCAGCCCATCCCATTCGTTCTCCCTCCTCTGATGCAGCAGCCGTCTCGGTATCTCAATGCTCAACGTGCCCAGTGGGAGTTGATTGGCTTATCTTCTTTCTTTACGCCGCAGTCGTTTTCTACATGCTTGTCCTTGTTTAATGCCCATTTCCAGCAGACGGTGTATTATCTTTAAATGACTACTTTGTTTCAAAGTCTCTAGAACGCAGCGCATTCAGTAGGTCTGAACTGTCCATATTTCTTCTTTCACCAAACACTGCAATCGCTGCCAGTCTGGCGGCTGTTTCATTTCCTTTCACCCAGGCGTGTCCTGGTGTGTAAAGTCAAGACAGTTTTTGTTTTTTAGCTTAAACATGCTCTTTGAGTCTGTGACTATCAATGCATGAGCTGCTTTCTGTTTCGTCAGCGTAGATTGGAGTACATGAATTTATACGATCTAACCCTGGCCGCCTTTTTGTTTCTGTCTCAGACGCACTGATTTGTTGTTCCTTAATTCTTGTTCTGATGGCATCTCTTCACTTGATCCCTGACATTTTAACGAATTCAATGTTGTGTGCATCATTGTTTGTTGCTCATCTGTTTCAGCGTTGCGCGTACATTTTTCAAGGTCTTTATTGTTTCACTTGTGTAAGTATATTGCTGCATGTATTGCTGCATACAGCAGTCACTGGCTTCTGTATCTCTAAATATTTCCAGTAAATTTCATTTGTCATGGTTTCTGTTGGTAATTTAGTTCTCAGAAACAGATAGCCAATATAATAAATGAATGAATAATCAGGTGAACGGGCTGAAAGCTCTCTGGTGTCATACGGACAATGCAATAGAACAGACAGGGAATGCATACACAGAAAGTCTGATTCAACGGAAAAAAAGGGGGGGGGGGGTGAAAAGAGGTTCTGGGAGATATTCAACACTGAGGGGAAAACAGAGACGGACTTTTCATCAGGTTTTTAATCAACGCTTTGTTGGTTACTGTAGAAGTAGACGGAGCACGTGAGGGAATGTCTCGAGTGTACTGATGTCAATTAGTCATTGATTGATTAATTCATTCATTACTATTGTGCTTAGTTATCCTCAGCATTATTTGCGGGTAATTGAAGATTGTCGGGGTATTAAAGGCTCCCTTCTCTGCTTGACTGCAGAGGTGTCCCCAAAGATGAGTCTGCTAGACCACTGTGAGTAGGGCAATGGCAAACTACTGAACCTGAAACTGTCTAGCAAATCTACGGCCAGCAAATGCCGGGCTTGCTTGTAGCGTCCTGCAAGGACTAACAACTAACTATTCTGTGTAGGTGTCTTTAACCTCTGTAGCCGTTGAATCACACCTACATTAAAGTTAGGTGGCTACAACTGTCATTTAGTTAACGAAACACTGAGTTCTAAACACACTGTCCCAACTGGGGTATTTCTGGAATGTGCATTACCAGGTATATGTCCAGGCTGCTGGCAAAATTTAGAACATCATGTTTTAACAGAAACTATAACCACAAATGTCCTTTCTGGTTTTCTCGAAGGGAAACAGGCACGTGCATAGACAGAAAACCAAGTATTTAGTCATCGAGGGCTAGAGGCTATCAGTATAAAGGTTAGTTGCGTATCCTTTACAGGACGTTGCAGAACCAACCCCAGCAGCCCCTGGCTTTTATGTGGTTTCTCTAGGCAAATTCACGCATAGTAGTTTGCCATTGCTTCCTGGCCGGTGGACCCCTGATACCACTGTAGAAACCAAGGCAAGGCGCATGGCCAGCAGCTGGAATCGAACCCGGCACCCCGGCATTACGAAGCTTTCGCATCGACTTAGCCACAGCACAGAGTCGACATCAGTATAACATTGGCGTATTAATTAGTCTTGCTCTTTCTGAGTAAAGTGTAACATTATTAGGATCGTATGTTGCCCTTTTTTTATATGTATATATATTGTGGCTATCCTCCAAAAAACGGTCGGCAAAGATGGCGGCGGCAAAATATCCAGCCGAGCCGCGGTCACGGGTCAAATGCGCGCTTCCGGCTACTTCATGTTCGCTTTTCCGGCGACAATGGCTATCGCCACGTGGCCGCTCACGCGGCGTGGATTGGGGCTAAACTAGATGGCTAGGACTCACGAGCAAAGCTGCAGGAGATGCGGAAGCTGCTGCTCGTGAGTCCTAGCCATCTAGTTTAGCCCCAATCCACGCCGCGTGAGCGGCGTGGGGGTCACATGGCGGTAGCAGTTGTTGGCGGGAAACCGCCGGAAAACCCGCAAATCAAGTAGCCGGAAGCGCACAATGACCCGTGACCGCGGCTCGGCTAGATATTTTGCCGCCGCCATCTTTGCCGACCGTTTGTCGGAGGATAGCCTATATAGTTTTGGTTGTTGTTGTAGTCGTCTTTGATGTCATCGATGTTGTTATCACCATCAACATTGTTATAAATAAACATTGTTATCACTTTTTTTTTTCTTTTGGCTGCTGCTTTTTGTTTGGGTTTGGTATTGTTAGATCCAAAAAGTGCTGGCATTTGATAGTTGCAGCTGTCTAAATACTTCTTTCTAAATATGTTACCGGAATTTATCTGATATTCATAGACAACAATAGATTTCACACGGTAAGGGTGGTTTATTTTCCCTAGCCAAGGTGTTGTTGATTTCCCTGATCACATTGTGTCTTGAAACGGCAGGTAACAGATGGAGTCTTGTTGTCTTTCTTCCAATTCGCTGGCGAGCGTCTAGCCGCTCCTCGACGGCGGCTGCTGCCACGTTTCACAGTGTTGGCAATGTATTCCTTGTTCTCTGTCTATTCTGTGCAATCTTGTCGATGTCATGGACATCATTATTTCATCGTACACTGCTCACAGGTCGACCTTCATTCGACCTTGGGCGCTCACATTCGTACATAGCCTAGTATGTGATGTTTTCTTAAAGGGTACGGTTTTTCCATCTCCCTCCCTCTTTCCCTCCTTATCTGCTCTCCATCCATACACGAATCTATCTATCTATCTATCTATCTATCTATCTATCTATCTATCTATCTATCTATCTATCTATCTATCTATCTATCTATCTATCTATCTATCTATCTATCTATCTATCTATCTATCTATCTATCTATCTATCTATCTATCTATCTATCTATCTATCTATCTATCTATCTATCTATCTATCTATCTATCTATCTATCTATCTATCTATCTATCTATCTATCTATCTATCTATCTATCTATCTATCTATCTATCTATCTATCTATCTATCTATCTATCTATCTATCTGTCTGTCTGTCTGTCTGTCTGTCTGTCTGTCTGTCTGTCTGTCTGTCTGTCTGTCTGTCTGTCTGTCTGTCTGTCTGTCTGTCTGTCTGTCTGTCTGTCTGTCTGTCTGTATGTATGTCTACGTAACTATCTATCTACCTGTGCTTTTTTGCAGGCTATATGTATCAAGGTATGTTTGTATATCTGTCTACCTTTATATGTGTGTGTGTGTGTAAATATGCGTGTGTTCTGCGTGCGTGTTCATGTATATATATATATATATATATATATATATATATATATATATATATATATATATATATATATATATATATATATATATATATATATATATATATATAGCTTCCTTTCTTTTCTTGCGGTTTTTCCTTACTTTTCTTTCTGCCGACCTCTCCACCTCTCGCTCTCTCTCCTCTCTCTCTCTCTCTCTCTCTCTCTCTCTCTCTCTCTCTCTCTCTCTCTCTCTGCATGTATGTTATGTCTTGTCTGTCTCTTTCCCGCTCACACTTTCCCCCCTCCAAACACCGCCCTATTTACCCACGTACCTCACTATCTACTTTACCCAGGATGCAGCGCGCGATATTCACCATCTAGAGCGAAGCAGCCAGTAGCAGCTGTCACGTGACGATAACCGTTGAAGAGATAAGCCTGGTTCTCCTGCCTCCGTTGTCTGTTGAAGGCTGACGGTTTTTTCGGTGTAAAACTGCGTTGCCATAGTAACGTCAGCGAACATGTTTAGTGGAAGCCAAACTTATACATAATAAATAAAGCATTTTTTTTTTTTAAATTAAAAACACACCTAAGTAAATTCAAGCTCAGAGTTCTTATTTTGGGAAATCCGAGAGTTCCATGGGAGTTAGTATAAGTAGATGCTCTTCACACAGTATCACCCCTATAATATAAGACTTTCCCTTGGAAGTCTCGGATTACATGAAATTATGTGAACAAAACAAAGACTTTTTTTTTTAAATACAGAACCAAGCTCGGCAGAAATTCTACAGTAAAAAGATTGCGATAGAAAGGTCCCACCTCCTCCTCCAGCCTGTGTGTGTAAGATGTGCCCGGCACAGCTGTGTTCGTTCCCGCTGTAAACGGAGCACACGGAGCTGCTGGCATAGATCACAAGTCAGCGGCATCTGTATTTATCTTCATTGCAGGCTTGCATTATGACGTCAGCATTTGTGGAAGGCAAGACTGGCTATCTACGGAACTATTCATGGCACTTTCTTGAAGGTGACCTTTTGGCGTGCCACGTGCACACAGCCGGTAACCTGTTGGTGTAGGGTCTAGCCCTGTAACGCCGTGTTCTAGCCGTGGCTGGGAGAGATGTTTACTTCCTGAACTCTAACTTATGGTGGATGTGATTGCCAGTCAGGTGCCATCAGGCATATGTATCTTATGTGCGGGCACCTCTCTTGTAACATTGATGACTGAACGTATTTCTTCATATATTTACATGTGGACAATACAGACTTGTACTGGGTGAATTTCTGGTGGACCTTGTGTGGACAATATTCTGGGGATGACTCCATGTGTGTGGGATCTGTGAAACCGATGCCAATATTTTGGGGATCACTCCATGTGTGCGGGCTCTGTGAAACTTGTGCCAATATTTTGGGGATGACTCCATGTGTGCGGGCTCTGTGAAACGTGCCAATATTTTGGGGATGACTCCATGTTTGCGGGCTCTGTGAAACTAGTGCCAATGTTTTAGGGGTGACTCCATGTGTGCGGGCTCTGTGAAACTGGTGCCAATATTTTGGGGGTGACTCCATGTGTGCGGGCTCTGTGAAACTTGTGCCAATATTTTGGGGATGACTCCATGTGTGCGGGCTCTGTGAAACGTGCCAATATTTTGGGGATGACTCCATGTTTGCGGGCTCTGTGAAACATGCCAATATTTTGGGGATCACTCCGTGTATGTGGGATCTGTGAAACTTGTGCTAATATTTTGGGGATCACTCCATGTATGTGGGATCTGTGAAACGTGTGCCAATATTTTGGTGATGACTCCATGTGTGCGAGCTCTGTGAAATTTGTACTCATATTTTTGGGATGACTCCATGTTTGCGGGCTCTGTGAAATTTGTGCCAGTATTTTGGGGATGACTCCATGTGTGCTGGCTCTGTGAAAAGTGTCAATATTGTGGGGATCACTCCATGTATGTGGGATCTGTGAAACCTGTGCCAATATTCTGGGGATGACTCCATGTGTGCTGGCTCTGTGAAACGTGCCAATATTCTGGGGATGACTCCATGTATGTGGGATCTGTGAAACTTGTGCCAATATTCTGGGGATGACTCCATATGTGCTGCCTCTGTGAAACGTGCCAATATTCTGGGGATGACTCCATGTGTGCGGGCTCTGTGAAACTTCTGCACATTTATCTGTCAGCTCTGAGTGTATCGTAGAGAACATATCTGCATTGATGTAGCTGTCACTGGATTTAAATTGGAATCCGTGTAGAATTGGCAGCAAAAGGAAGATTCCCCATCTGTATAAATACATGCTTGTGATTTATGATTGGCTTGTAGAGACTCCTGATCTAGGTACGGACCTTACTTTAACAAACCCGTAATTACTTATTTTTATATTCACTCATTCATTCACTATTTAATCGACTGAAATAGACGTCAGAGCTGGAAAAAAACCGAACGTATGTGTTTAGTAGGCATCAGGTAATCATTAAGTATATGAAAGCTAATGTTGTCCCTATATACAATACTGTCTGATGGCCCCTCTATGTCACTTTGTCCCCAATGATGGTCAGTTCCAACATAATAAAATAATAATAAATAATTCCCCTGTCTACATGTCACTTTGTTGCTATGTATGGGGCATGGTATTATCAAGCCAGTGTGTTTACATTCATTGTTTCCCCTTCTAGTCTACTGTGGTATATAGCGCATCGTATTATCAAGCCACTGTGTTTAAACTGATTTTTTCCCCTTCTTGTCTACTGAGGTATATGGCGCATTCGTATTATCAAACCAGTGTGTTTACACTCGTTCCCCCTTCTAGTCTTCTGTGGTATATAGCGCATGGTATTATCAAGCCAGTGTGTTTACATTCATTTTCCCTTTTAGTCTACTGTGGTAAATGGCACATGGTATTATCAAGCCAGTGTTTTTACACTCATTGTTTCCCCTCTAGTCTACTACGGTATATGGCGCATGGTATTATCAAGCCAGCGTTTTAACAATCATTGTTTCCCCTTCTAGTCTACTTTGGTATATGGCACATGGTTTTATCAAACCAGTGTTTTACACTCATTGTTTCCCCTTCTAGTCTACTTTGGTATATGTCACATGGTTTCATCAAGCCAGTGTTTTTACACTCATTGTTTGCCCTTCTAGTCTACTGCGGTATATGGCGCATGGTTTTATCAAGCCAGTGTTTTTACACTCATTGTTTCCCCTCTAGTCTACTACGGTATATGGCGCATGATATTATCAAGCCAGCGTTTTAACAATCATTGTTTCCCCTTCTAGTCTACTGTGGTATATGGCACGTGGTTTTATCAAACCAGTGTTTTTACACTCATTGTTTCCCCTTCTAGTCTACTGCGGTATATGGCGCATGGTTTTATCAAGCCACTGTTTTTACACTCATTGTTTTCCCTTCTAGTCTACTGCGGTATATAGCGCATGGTATTATCAAGCCAGTGTTTTTACGCTCATTGTTTCCCCTTCTAGTCTACTGTGGTATATGGCGCATGGTTTTATCAAGCCAGTGTTTTAACAATCATTGTTTTCCCTTCTAGTCTACTGTGGTATATGGCACATGGTTTTATCAAGCCAGTGTTTTAACAATCATTGTTTCCCCTTCTAGTCTGTTGTGGTATATGGCACATGGTATTATCAAGCCAGTGTTTTTACACTCATTGTTTTCCCTCTAGTCTACTGTGGTGTATGGCGCATGGTATTATCAAGCCAGTGTTTTTACACTCATTGTTTCCCCTCTAGTCTACTGGGGTATATGGCACATGGTATTATCAAGCCAGTCTTTTTACATTCATTGTTTCCCCTCTAGTCTACTGTGGTGTATGGCGCATGGTATTATCAAGCCAGTGTTTTTACACTCATTGTTTCCCCTTCTAGTCTACTGCGGTATACAGCGCGTGGTATTATCAAGCCAGTGTTTTTACACTCATTGTTTCCCCTCTAGTCTACTGTGGTATATGGCACATGGTATTATCAAGCCAGTGTTTTTACACTCATTGTTTCCCCTCTAGTCTACTGTGGTGTATGGCGCATGGTATTATCAAGCCAGTGTTTTTACACTCATTGTTTCCCCTTCTAGTCTACTGTGGTATATGGCTCATGGTATTATCAAGCCAGCGTTTTTACACTCATTATTTCCCTTTCTAGTCTACTGTGTAATATGGCGCATGGTATTATCAAGCCAGTGTGTTTACACTTATTGTTTCCCCTTCTAGTCTACTGTGGTATATGGCTCATGGTATTCTCGTGGCAGTGTGTTAACACTTATTGTTGACACCACTAGTATCCTTGCAGTCCTTATGTCATTACTGTGAGTGCATATGTAGGTGCACGGTAAGGGCAGTATTGTGTGCACGGTAAATATTTGGAGATATGGACAGGGGAGGGTTCAGCTCAGTTCTCCTTAAAAGAAGCACCCTTCTGGCTCTAAGGCGGGTTGGTCATCCCGGATGGAATTTGTAGATGTCATTGCTTGTGTTACTAATCTCACTTGGCAGTTTAGCATATTTATGTAAATGCTTAAGAGGCTTCCAAACCATTCATTTTAAGAAGGAAATATGGTCAAGAAATAGTATATATAACGAATTTCTTTTTAACTTTATCTTGGATAATCCGAGAGTTCCGAGGGAAAGTCTTATATTATAGGGGTGTTATTGTGTGAAATTAGCACCTACTGACACTAACCCTAACCCCCTTAATATTGTACTTTCCCCTGGAACTCTCTGATTCTCCGAGATGGGGTAAACAAACAAAATAAAGAACTCTGAGCTTGAATATACTTAGGTGCGATTTTTAAATAAAAATAAATAGAGAAACCTTACAACAGTATGGTGTGCACGGTAAGAACAGTATGGTGTGCACGGTAAGGGCTGTATGTTGTGCACGGTAAGGACAGTATAGTGTGCACGGCTAGAGCAGTATGGTGTGCATCACGGTTAGAGCAGTATTGTGTGCACGGTTAGAGCAGTATGGTGAGTACGCCAAGGGAAGTATGGGGTGCCAGGTACGGGCAGTATGGTGTGCACGACAAGGGCAGTATGGTGTGCACGACAAGGGCAGTAAGGTGTGCACCATAAGAGCAGTGTGGTGGTGCACGATCACGGTAAGAGCAGTGTGTTATGTACAATAAAAGCAGTAAGGTGTGCACGACAGGGGCAGTATGGTGTGCACGGTAAGAGCAATATGGTATGCGCGGTAGGAGCAGTATGTTGTGCACGGTAAGGGCACTATGGTGGTGCAAGGTTAGAGTTGTATGATCCACGCTTGATGGTGAAGTTTTGGGGCATCTGCCCACATATGAAGCTTCAAAGTAACAGCCCACATATGAAGCTTTAAAGTAACATCACACCTATGAAGCTTCAAAGTCGCAGCACACATATATAGTTTCAGGCAAGCACGTAAAAGCTGCAATAACCACCTTTACACTCCAATCATTTATGGTGTAGTTTGCTTCATAAACCTGTGGAAAACACTTGTAACCGTTCAAGTATACTCACGTGAGTGGAAACTGTTAGCTTGTATGTGTCACTACTGGCATGGTCTTAGAACCAGTAACTGTGGTATTTGTTATAAAAGTGTAACACTGCAGTTGTTGCTTGTCATGCACCGTAACTCTTCTTATAAAATATCTGGAGGTGTGGACTGGGAAGGGTTCGGCTCAGTTCTCCTTAAAAGAAGCCCCCCACACCCCCGGCACCAAGACGGTTTGGTCATCCCGTATGTAATTTATAGATGCCATTGCTTGTGTTACTCTTCTAACTTGGCAGTTTAGCATATGTATGTATGTGATTTAATCCCACCCGGACAGTCAAACAAGCGATCAACATCCAGTGAAACACAGGGCCACCATTCAGATGAGGATCACCCAGGCGCAAGTCCCTGAAACCCTTTCCAACCGTAAAGTTATAGTGGGACCCTAGTCCCTGACTACATTTTAAAAAATGACCTTGGCTCGCGAGTCGACCAAGCCTCAACTGGGTACTATGTAAAGTCATGGGAAGTAAAGGCGACCGGCGTGGTGCTGGCCGCATCACCCACGGAGTGCCGATTGGTCTATAAAGTATAGTTCTAGCATTGTATGTCTAATGTGCCTGAAGGCGCGATCAGTGGCTCTTTATTTACTTTACCTACTATAAGAAAAGTTGTAAACCTTTTGGCGCCATCTTTATCCACAGAGGAAGTCCACCGTCCCTGCCTCCAGACTTCCCATCATGCCTTCCTACGACACCATCAGTGATGAGGAGGAGCTTCACAAACTGGTGAGTCATGTGATTGGTTCATTGATACTGTCATGTGATATTTTTTTTTTACATGACTTTGAGTCCAGTCCACTTTAAAATCGACATCACAATACACGGGGCATTTCCATAACCATTCCATCCTAGCTTCAGCAGCCAGTGCAACCAGGACTTGATAATAATAGCGTGTTATCTGCCATTCTATTTTAACTTGGATACATATGGAGTTAGGCTAAATTAAATTAATTAGGTGGCCTGCCGTTGACTTTAATTTTAAATTAATTCATGAAGTGTTATTCGACTCCGGTCTAAAAATTAAACCGTTAAGTGTCATTACCATCCATTCGGTCTTCGTGTATGCCTTCGTAGACTCCATGTTCAAAAGAACATTGTGCCTTTGCTTAGTACAGGATAGATCCCCTTTTTCTGATACCATTGCATTTGTTTTCTACAACAAACTGCACGATCACTCGTTTTGGTTTCACAGTCCAAGCGTCTAATTTGACAACTTCACTGACTTGTCTGTGGATGTGTTCTTAAACTTGTTACCAACAAATTGCAAGATGTCCGAAAGATTGTTGCCTCTAGTGTAAACACGATGGAATGCTTGATACCAATCTGCAGATCGGTTCGGGGGGATCTATTTTGATCGTGAAACTTGAGCTGTGAGCTAAGAATTGACATTAAAGCACTCGGGACGTTCCCATAAGCGATCCGTCATCATCCTCAAAGTGATAAGTTTCATTTCCAACGGTGCCAATAGCAGTTTGATTATATGTCCGTCTTGTGAAATTTGCCGACCGGATACCCTGTCACTTCTAGCTGTACTGTTCACTCCAATCATAATGACCTATTCGCTATTATTAACTTGTTCAAAAAGGCCTTGACTACATCAAGCTCTTCATGCATAAACTGACCACCCAATTGGTACACAGCTAGCCATTGTGTCTATCTGTTCCCAACACTCCTGTTAGGTCCTGAAAGCTCGGGGGGGGGGGGGCAGGAGCAGCCTCAAGTGTAGCTGGGAAGCATCGAATTAAAAAAAAATGGCACCGGGAGCAAGAGAGAGAGAGAGAGAGAGAGAGATTATTTCGATAAACCGTTGGTACTTGTCTCAATGTGATGCAGATAAATATCGCAGAAAATCGATTCCAGTCAAAATGTGTAAAAACTCGCTGAAATGAAAACAAAATCTGCGTGGAACGTACTCGAGAGCCAGTATAAAAACAGGAATGCTTGTCTACACCAGGGCAGGTAAGCCTTTTACACTTCAATCTCATGGGTTGAAGCAGCGAAATTGAACTTGTGAAACATATCTGAAGTTCAAAATTTGAGTTTACGAATAGCACACAGAGCAATGAGAAGCACGCCCGTGGACAGTACAAATCCCTTCAGTCAATCAATCCAGCAATAAGTCAATCCGCTGTTCCTTTACAAAACGTCGCTATCTTCACGGCATGCCTAAAAGTCTCTCCTTCTCTATCCAATTCTGCAGCTCTCTGTGCTTTCATAGCCAATACATCTTCAGTGTCCTGTACCCACCATCTTGGAAGTCGGCCTCTGCCTTGTTCTCTGGAAACTGCAACTCCATCACCATTCTCGCCACACTAGCGTGACGCTTGAGAGTTCTCGTCACACTACCGTGACGCTTGAGAGTTCTCGCCACACTAGCGTGACGCTTGAGAGTTCTTGTCGCACTAGCGTGACGCCACCAAACTAGCGTGACGCTTGAGAGTTCTCGGTACACTAACGTGACACTTGAGAGTTCTCGTCGCACTAGCGTGACGTTGAGAGTTCTCGTCACACTAGCGTGACGCTTAAAAAGTTCTCGGCACACTAGCGTGACGCTTGAGAGAGTTCTCGTCGCACTAGCGTGACGCTTGAGAGTTCTCGTCACACTAGCGTGACGCTTGAAAGTCTCGCTACACTAACGTGACGCTTGAGAGTTCTCGTCACACTAGCGTGATGCTTTATAATTCTCGCCACACTAGCGTGGGGCTTTATAATTCTCGCCACACTAGCGTGACACTTGAGAGTTCTCGCACACTAGCGTGACGCTTGAGAGTCTCGCCACACTAACGTGACGCTTGAGAATTCTCGTCACACTAGCGTGACGCTTGAGAGTTCTCGCCACACTAGCGTGGCGCTTGAAATACCCAAAATAGCCCAGCTTTGGGGACAGGATGCTTGTTGTGAGCCAATTCTTGACGTTCGGGTCATGCATGTTGCCGATGTTTTTCTTCTTCTTGGTACACGATATTCTAAGAATTGTAGTGTATCAAAACCACAATGAAAATCTTACCTAATTCAAAATGCTCAAGAGGCTTCCAAACAATATATTTTAAGAAGAAAATACTATAAATAAAGAGTATAAATAATTGTGCAAGAGAGACTTTGCAACAACAAGCAAATATAGAAACGGATCTAATGATGTGTAAGGTTCTCACACCAGAACTATGGTTTCAGTGTCCATTCTTGAGCTGTACAGTTTTGGAAGTCCCCGGAATAATCTTCAAAACAAACAAAAAAACATTCATAACGAAGATATTTTTCAGTTTATGTCCCAGAAATTAGTCTCTCTCCAGTGTTTGAACACGTATGTTTACAGAAGGTTTTGCTAAAGAAGGCACAAAAAGCAGGCGAACAAATCTACATCAAAAACACTAATTGCAACACAGAGACACACTTAATGTGGGCAAGGCCAGCTTCCCAGCAGAGGTAGCCACCCTCTTTTGAAATGAGCATACTCCCAATATTCCAGTTCAACCCCCAAAAAAGTCGTCGTATTCACATAGGTACAGTCAGTCCTCAGAGCCTGCTTATGGTGTACACTGGACAGCATCATATTCACATAGGTAATATCAGTCCTCAGAGCTATCTCACGCTCTAAACTGGACAGCATCATATTCACATAGGTACAGTCAGTCTTCAGAGCCGCCTCATGTTGTACACTGGACAGCATCATATTCACATAGGTACAGTCAGTCTTCAGAGCCGCCTCATGTTGTACACTGGACAGCATCATATTCACATAGGTACAGTCAGTCCTCAGAGCCGTCTCATCTTCTACACTGGACAGCATCATATTCACATAGGGACAGTCAGTCCTCAGAGCCATCTCATGTTGTACACTGGACAGCATCATATTCACATAGGTAATATCAGTCCTCAGAGCTATCTCACGCTCTAAACTGGACAGCATCATATTCACATAGGGACAGTCAGTCTTCAGAGCCATCTCATGTTGTACACTGGACAGCATCATATTCACATAGGTAATATCAGTCCTCAGAGCTATCTCACGCTCTAAACTGGACAGCATCATATTCACATAGGTACAGTCAGTCTTCAGAGCCACCTCATGTTGTACACTGGACAGCATCATATTCACATAGGTACAGTCAGTCCTCAGAGCCGTCTCATCTTCTACACTGGACAGCATCATATTCACATAGGTACAGTCAGTCCTCAGAGCCGCCTCATGTTGTACACTGGACAGCATCATATTCACATAGGTAATATCAGTCCTCAGAGCTATCTCACGCTCTAAACTGGACAGCATCATATTCACATAGGTACAGTCAGTCTTCAGAGCCGCCTCATGTTGTACACTGGACAGCATCATATTCACATAGGTACAGTCAGTCTTCAGAGCCGCCTCATGTTGTACACTGGACAGCATCATATTCACATAGGTACAGTCAGTCCTCAGAGCCGTCTCATCTTCTACACTGGACAGCATCATATTCACATAGGGACAGTCAGTCCTCAGAGCCATCTCATGTTGTACACTGGACAGCATCATATTCACATAGGGACAGTCAGTCCTCAGAGCCGCCTCATGGTGTACACTGGACAGCATCATATTCACATAGGGACAGTCAGTCCTCAGAGCCGCCTCATGTTGTACACTGGACAGCATCAGCTATGTAATATAATAGGAAAAACGTCAGAATATTGTCTACAAGAAGAGAACTAGTCCAGCAGTGAATGTCACGTGACTGAATCTCTAGAAATGGGAAGGCAAAGCTTGCAAAGTCTACAGGAAACCCTGCGTTGCGAACGCGCTTCGTAATGCAAGAAGCCGGGTACGATTCCGGATACTGGCGATTTGGTCGCAGACGGCCTTGTGGTTGTTTCAATAACAGTATTAAGAGCCAACCATTCAAATTGTAGTGGCAAACTACTGACTTAAAATTGCCTAATGAAATCACAAGCAGACATAAAATACTGGGGTTGGAACTGCAACGTTCTGTAAATGAAGTTAGAACAACGGACCAACATCGTGGCACATAAGTAGTAACCCATAAGTGCTCAGTTCTACTTCTAACTCATGTCTGAGTCCGAAAAGCTCAGCACAGTGCACAGGCTCTGTAGCACCGGTGAGGATCCTGAAATACTTCGGGTATATTTTTAACTCAAAAGTTTGCCCGGGCAGCGCCGTTAGGCCACTCTTTTCGATTTCTAACTGCCAAGGGATTTTTTTTTAACGTGCTCAACAATGCACACGGGCGTCCGATCTCACTACCCAGAGACCAAGGGGAATTGCTAGAAGTCCAAGTCCACGTGAAAAAAATATCAGCTCTTATCAGGGATTGAACCCGGAATCTCAAGTACTCGTGGCGGACACCATGCCTTGAGACGACGCATCCCTTGTCCTGTAAAAGATACATATCTAACTAGAATTAAGAAATAATTGACCACATATTGATCAACTCTCACAAACGTAGAGAAACGAAGCAAATTCAAAATGGTGCCTAGAGTTAGACAGTAAAAACATTTAAAGATGTGCTGATCCGGCCTCCTGATGATAATACCTGGCTAAAAGAAAATGTGCGTGAAGCGTGTTTGAACTCCCACCCTGACAAAGATTCTATGATTCAACTTTAGCCAGAGCTTTGGAATATGGATGCAATTTATTCCCCGTTTTTGAAATATTGGCATAGATTGCCGAAATGTACATTTCTAGACTCGCGTGTTAGCGTTGAACTACACAGAGCTGCTCAAATGTGTGCCCGTGTAAAGCAGACGGGGGTCGGAGAATCTCGCTGTGTGTAGTTCAGGTGTGTGCAACCACTGGGGTAGCTGTGTCTGGTTGGGTTCCACGATAATTGCAAACGAAAGCGCTGGCTCCAAGCACCCGGTAAAACTGTTTATTTTAGCAACTTTTAAAAGAATGAGTTGGGGTAACGGGGAAAAAGGGGGGGGGGAGCAGCTTTAAAACAAAAAATCAGCCCACGGATTGAGTAAATTTAATTGTGAGCAGTCCCACTTCAATGCTGTAAATCATTCGTGTAATCGTTTTGCTTTGTCATTCCCATCCCCTTGCCCCCCGCCCACGGGCTCAGCCTACGTCCTATGAGAGACTCACCCTACTTGTCGTGGTTTTAAAAGTGGGTTAGTTCCACGAAAGTCTCCCCACAGACCTTCCTTATACATACTAGCTTACTTCTGATTGGTCCACCTTCAGTCACCCAACCTTCGCACACTGCTATGGGGGTGTTCGGCAATGCCGTTGACATCGCGTGTTATATACTTAAGCACGCCAGCGCTTTTAACACTACAAAGACATTTCGAAACATGGTCTAACATACAACACCCCCCCCCCCCCCCCCTAGAGAGTGCTGTAACCTATGTCACAGGCATTCTCTTTCTCGAAATAAAAACGCCCTGAGATCAGATCTTAGTCTGGAAGACAGACCAACAGCAATGAACGGTTCACGCCGTCAGACTAAACAAAATCTCAGTGCTGATGACTGACTAAAGTGGTCAGGCCAGCGACTCCGTTCAACCTCCAGGGAAGTTATAATTAGGGCACTGGTAACGGCAACACCCGCCCGGTGTCTGATTATATCATTTCTAACTTTGTGTCGGATGGTTAAGTTGGTGGCTTTTCTCAGGCATCTCATTTCACAGGTGTTAATTTTACGTAGGTTAGCCTTTGATAATTTCCAAGTCTGGCACTGGTAGCACAGCGTTGGTATGAATACGCTGTTTCTTTGTGCTCATTCTTATGATTGGATGTCTTAATAATGGTATCAGTTGGTATATAAGTGCACTGGCTCCTTGACATATTGTTTCTATTTCCCAATCTATTCTACCGTCCTAATATTCGATAGGGGTTGTGTCAGTTCACCACAGCACCCAAATCACATTAGCCTCGTGTAGACATTGGAGCAGTGCAAGCATGCACCCTTTGTTTGCTCGTAACAAACAATCAAAGTACACAACTATCAGTGGAAATGGTACGTTTGTGGCTGAACTCACGAATGCCTACAGATGACACTTTCATATTTACACTGAAAGCGATCCCTTAGATCCAATTTGACAGTTTCTAGTGTGTTCAGGTTATGGTAACAACAGCATGTTCATGGCAGATTTGTTACGGTTAATTACACAAGCTACTATCAATTATAGAGTGAATGACTCTGTGATATACATGCTGGCTGGGTACATCATTGTAAGGCCGATATATTTTACCCGCATGTAAATTAGTTACTTGGATTGACTAAATGGTTAATTTGTTCATTTATTGATAAACGGTTATCTCTGACACTCTAGTAGGTAATAATAGCACTATTATCAAGTGCTATGCCATCTGGCGTAGGCTTTCACCACTCTCCACAAATCTCGGATTTTGTTGTTTTGGATAAGTTTCTTTCTCTGTGTTCGCCCTCAAAAAGGCTATTGTGGTTGACAGCAAGACTGTGATATCTGCACTTTTCGGCCTGGAATATCCAAATTCGGCAACTTCTTAATTAGTCGCCTTTTTTGGCATGCTTTTTAGAGAATAGTGGGTCTATTTCCCCACCCCCTTTTTTCAATGTGGCCTCGGAACCCAGACGGGGAGAATGCATTTAAAAAATGATATTTTTCTAAGCCACATCTTAGACGTGGCACAATCATTTGTTTGGGTCTACCTCTCTTCCTTCTAATGCTACTTTTCCAGTCCTCATGATGTTTCCCAAAACCTCAGTTCCTATTATAGGACTAAATAATATAACTCTTGTCTCTTTCTGATGGTTGCGTATATAGTTCTTCTTTCATGCGCTTTACCCGGGCAACTGTTGGTTAGTTACTCTAGATATCCCAGGTCTTCACAACACTTGTCTTAGAAACTCGTACAACATTGCAGCCTTTAGGAACGTTTGTTCTGGCAATCAGTAGAATTGAATAATAAAGCCAGAATATCTTCCACACTTTGTCAACATTACAGGTCAAGAAAATAACAGTTAGTGGAAACTACTAGGCTGTCATGTATTCACCTTCACAAGTTTCATGTCATGTTGACAGTCCAAGTTCTATAGTTGCCACTCAGTTTACATTTAACTAAATATTTCACAGATGAATGCCACCGAGGACTTTGAGGAGAGAAAGAAGATTCGAGCTCGGATACGAGAGATCAGGGAAAAGCAGCGAGGTCAGCACTGTTAGACATTTAGATTATGTATGGGGAGTTGTTTCTTTATTGTTGTTTTGTGTCACATGGTTTTCTATAGTCACTACAACAAGAACTTTCTGCAGCCATCCAACTATCCCAGCTGTCTGCTCACATGACCAGGCACATTCAGCTGTCACATATGATGCATTCTAACTGTTAAGACTGATATTACACGAAGCCACTGTAAATAGATTGGTTTGAATAGCTGATTAAATAGAATAACAGTTCCTTCCCACATCTTCGGTGCATCCCGGCATTGAATGCTAGACACATGTTTTCATTGACCAATCAGCGATCGACAGGGGATGTGCTTAACATCATGTCAGCCACCTTTACTTCCCAGGACACTTCCTGCTGCCCATTTTTAACTGGAGCCAAGGTCAAATCAAAGAAAATCTGTCTTGATGCGGTTTTGAACACAGACATCTTGGTCAACATGGAAATGTCTAAATTGTGTGAGTAATGCTGCAATATACTGGTGGTAGGTTAGGCAAAGAATGGCACAGAAACAGTGACAGTTGAAAAAGGAAGTATTTCAAGAAATTTATGAAAACTGTAAATTACTCAGAGAAATTGAATAAAGACAGTCAACATTTGTTTAGCATGCTCTGAAGAGATACGAAATAAGCTTACAATCTTAGTGACATAGAGCAAACTTTATGGGAAAACATCAAGGAGACAACACTGCAAGCAAATTCAATGGAAAACATCAGTAAAACGTAATAGGAACATACCAAGGAGAAGAGATAAATATCTGCATAGTTTAGAATAACTCTGACAAAATCTCAGACCTAACACAAGATTTTAGTCGACCATTAGTTTCAAGCCATTACCATCACTGTTTATGAGCACTGCCCAGTGATATCTGGCTGACATTCCTTTCAATGTTTGTCAATGATTCTGTGATGCTGCTGTAGTGTAATGATTGGTAGGTCGGGCTGAGCAATCTTTGAGGCTGATGGGTACCGGTACTCACTGGGGGTCCTTAGTTGGTTTCATAAACTGCATTGTTTGATTTCCACTGGTCCAATTTCAATGGAGATCTGTGTGAATCATCACTGGAGCTATAGAGTCTGTGCATTGTGTGACACTTTTAGCAGGCAACTAGCCATTCTGCAGAGAGAGACGAAGCCATGAGATCAAACCTGGTGCAGTGAAGTTTTGATACTCACTGCAGGTCATGGGGTTATAAAGCACTATGTTAACTATGATACTGTAGATCATTGTGATGTGTACGATAACAATGTGATGTGTACGATAACAATGTGATGTGTAAAATAATGAAGTGATGTGTACAATAACGATGTGATGTGTACGATAACTATGCTGTTGATTTACGGCTTTTCTGCTGGTTTTCATAATTAGAACAAAGAGCAAATGAAAGTTGATTTTGCACATATTCTGGAAAATATATATTTGACACTGAGCATAGGCATTATAGTTTTTGTACAATGGCTTGAATCGTTACACAAGTTCACTGTGTGTAGAGTCACCTTTATTTTTGTTCCGGGAAACGCAGGCGTAGATGGAAATGAAAGAGCTGACAGGTTGGCTGGATCCACGATCACTACCGACCGTCAGCCTACGGATCATGCTGATATTATTAATGCGCTCAGAGAAATGGGAAGGATAGAGGACTTTGATGGCAGTTAATCCACATCACTCGCCAGAATGGCAGACTTGGGAATTAAGATCGGCATAGTAAAAAACGAGACGCACACCAGACACGCCAGAGGACATGTTAATCAACATAGAACTGGTACTATTAGCCATCGGATGTTGGGGTTCATACTGAGAGGAGGATCTGAGCACCTATGGACATGTCCGGAGTGCAATGATGAAAACCCAACTAACTAACTAACTAACTAACTAACTAACTAACTAACTAACTAATTATAGTTTTTGTGTTTGTTTTAATTGAAATATAAAACATGCAGTTACTTGTGTCACACAGAGGAAATGGAAGCCAAGAGGAAACAGAGAGAGGCAGAAGCAGAAGATCTGGTGAAGAAGAAGTTTGAAAGAGCAGAAGAGGAAAAACGAAAGAAAATGGAAGCATACAAACAGCAGGCACCAACACATGAAAGAGATAGCAAATACCATGATGTCTCTCAGAAGATGATTCAGGAGAAATATAAGTAATGTCTTGTTTTGAATGTTGTTGTTGTTTTGTTGGAATAGTGTTATTGTTGTTTTTTACCCATGAATTATGTTCACTTACACTTTATCTTTCTAGAATTTATTGTTGTGTTTGTGTTAGCTGGTACATAATTATCGTCAAGTCAGAACAAGATACATACACATGTCATAATTGTAACAGACTCTGAAAGCATGCTGGAAAATGTGAAGACAAGATTGCTTCGAGCAGAGTGGCAAGCTTCACTTGCAAGGTCAGGGATAGTGAGCATACTTTGGATCTTTTCTCTAGACCAGACTATGCTGGTGTGGTGGGGAATGAACAGGCAGGCAGACTGGCTTGATCTGCATCGCTTGGTGGTGAACTGATAAATGACAAGGCAGATGTCGACAGGGCCCTTTGGGAACAAGCAACGAACTCAGAAGAGAAACTAGATTATTATGGACTGGAGAGAATGATGCACCTGGGTGTGACCAGAGGATTCGGCCGCACACTACGCTCAGAG
Source organism: Candidula unifasciata (assembly GCA_905116865.2). Taxonomy (NCBI): domain Eukaryota; kingdom Metazoa; phylum Mollusca; class Gastropoda; order Stylommatophora; family Geomitridae; genus Candidula; species Candidula unifasciata. Next base: position 1,440,355 of record CAJHNH020001503.1, on the reverse strand, counting down.
AAAAAGCAAGATGGACCTACAACAAGACTACAACTGGCACCTTTAGTTTTGGAACTCTGTGCTGGCTGCTGAGGATGGGGACAAAACACATATGGGAATCCCGAGTGCTGTGATGTCAATTTTTGACTCAACTCAACTCAGCGCGCGTCAGGTCAGTAGTTGTCAGTCGTAGGTTTGCCTTGTGATGGAACCAAACATTTTTCAGAAATGACCTTGGCTCTCAGATTGAACCATCTTTGAGTGGGTACCGGGTACAAGTCCTGGGAAGTAAAAGCAGCTGGCTTGTTGATGACCACATTATCCGCCAAGTGCCAATTGGTTTATGAAATATAGGTCTAGCACTGTATGCCCAATGTGCTAGAAAACACGGAAAAGGGTCTTTTACTTGTTATTTTACCTAATAGTTTTAAGATCATCCTTACAGCATATCAGACCATCCAGTCCATAGGTGCCTGGATTTCTGTCTCAGTGTATGCCTCAGTGTATGCCTCAGTGTATGCCTCAGTGTATGCCTCAGTGTAAGCCTCAGTGTATGCCTCAGTGTATGTCTCAGTGTATGCCTCAGTGTATGCCTCAGTGTATGTCTCAGTGTATGCCTCAGTGTATGTCTCAGTGTATGTCTCAGTGTATGTCTCAGTGTAAGTCTCAGTGTATGCCTCAGTGTATGCCTCAGTGTATGTCTCAGTGTATGCCTCAGTGTATGTCTCAGTGTATGCCTCAGTGTATGCCTCAGTGTATGTCTCAGTGTATGCCTCAGTGTATGTCTCAGTGTATGTCTCAGTGTATGCCTCAGTGTATGCCTCAGTGTATGTCTCAGTGTATGTCTCAGTGTATGCCTCAGTGTATGTCTCAGTGTATGCCTCAGTGTATGTCTCAGTGTATGTCTCAGTGTATGCCTCAGTGTATGCCTCAGTGTATGTCTCAGTGTATGCCTCAGTGTATGCCTCAGTGTATGTCTCAGTGTAAGTCTCAGTGTATGCCTCAGTGTATGTCTCAGTGTATGCCTCAGTGTATGTCTCAGTGTATGCCTCAGTGTATGTCTCAGTGTATGTTCAGTGTATGTCTCAGTGTATGTCTCAGTGTATGTCTCAGTGTATGTCTCAGTGTATGTCTCAGTGTATGCCTCAGTGTATGTCTCAGTGTATGCCTCAGTGTATGTCTCAGTGTATGTCTCAGTGTATGTCTCAGTGTATGTCTCAGTGTATGTCTCAGTGTATGTCTCAGTGTATGCCTCAGTGTATGTCTCAGTGTATGTCTCAGTGTATGTCTCAGTGTATGTCTCAGTGTATGTCTCAGTGTATGCCTCAGTGTATGTCTCAGTGTATGCCTCAGTGTATGTCTCAGTGTATGCCTCAGTGTATGTCTCAGTGTATGCCTCAGTGTATGTCTCAGTGTATGCCTCAGTGTATGTCTCAGTATATGCCTCAGTGTATGTCTCAGTGTATGCCTCAGTGTATGTCTCAGTGTATGTCTCAGTGTATGTCTCAGTGTATGTCTCAGTGTATGTCTCAGTGTATGTCTCAGTGTATGTCTCAGTGTATGTCTCAGTGTATGTCTCAGTGTATGTCTCAGTGTATGTCTCAGTCAGTGTATGTCTCAGTGTATGTCTCAGTGTATGTCTCAGTGTATGTCTCAGTGTATGTCTCAGTGTATGTCTCAGTGTATGCCTCAGTGTATGTCTCAGTGTATGTCTCAGTGTATGTCTCAGTGTATGTCTCAGTGTATGCCTCAGTGTATGTCTCAGTGTATGCCTCAGTGTATGTCTCAGTGTATGTCTCAGTGTATGGTTGCTGACCACATCAGTGATGTGCTGGTTTATCCCTCATCTTTGGCCCCCTGCCCAGAAAACTTGTCAGGCTTCCTCCTTTTAGATTTGAATTGTTTGGTCAAGGCTGCAGATTCAGCCATCATTTTTTGCATAATTGTCTTGCTTTCATAGAACAGTCCTAGTATCTGTCTCTCTGTTGCTTGTCTGCTTCCCATAGTAGCCAAGCCAGCAAGCCAATCAGCTTACACTCTCTTGCCCTGTCCAGACATTGTTGCAACCTGTGACCTTCTCTGATGACCTCTGACACTCCAACCCCTATTCGCTTATTTGCTTTCTGTTTTTCTTGTTATATTCAATTTTTTACTGCTGGTAGTACATCTTTCATCACATTAATAATGTTTAGAATTTTAAAAAATGTGGCCGGTGATAAAGGTTAACAGATTCTAAGTCCAAAATTATGGAGATGGAAAACTACGTTAAAATGTTATAGAAATATAAACCATAATTACCCAGTTATACCAGACAGTCTTATGTTAGAGATCTAATCGTCTAACTGGTGTAGTTGACAAAAAAAAAAGAAGAAAAATTCACACACATTAATTCTTTTTTTTTTACCTTGTTGGTGTTGGTTAACATTTTATGAATTAGTGTTGTATTGTTAATCTCCTGCAGAAAATGAAGATATTTTCCATGTATCTACTCAGTTTTTCAAATGGAAATTTTTATAGCAACATGCTGGCAGATTGTTAGATGGAAATTGTTTGTGTGCTTATGCAAGCACTAAATAAAAAATATAACATTCAATACCTATTAATTTAGATAAACAGTTTCAAGAATACACAAATAATGTATATGGTATGATGTTTGTAATTCAGGGAGCACAGAGTACATTACATTGTGACAATTAAAGGTCTGACAATAGAAAGGCAAACAAAAATGGCATACTTTTTGCAAAATGTGGAAAATTTGTGGAACTGTGCCCCCTGAAACAAAGAATCAATAACTGTAAGTAATGATTATTCACTTTACAACAGGGCTGCAGAAGAAGAGAAAGCTAAAAAATTAGCAGCCTACAGTGCCATGGCAACCAAAACAACAACAACAAAAGGCCCTGATGGTGCTGAGACTACCACAACAACCAGCTACACAACTGAGAAAACGCCAGGTGATGTCCCTTTTAGAATTTTACTTGGTCGCTTGGTTTGTGAAGCAAGAATTATAGAGAAATCACTTGCCATGTTTGAAAGGTCTACTTAACCATGTGTTGATATATTCTGACATACATTAATTCTTTCTATATCAGACTGTCATAACTTTTCTGGGCAAGAGAAGGTATAATTAGAATACATGCTTATATTTTTAACTCCCTCATTACCAGGTATCTTACCCACTCACACTGGACAGCAGGTCACTTTGTTATCGCCATGTGCCTCAATATAATAATTGTGTTATACTGTTGAGCATGATTTCTAGGATTTGCTCCTGTGTAATTACCATCTAAACAGTGGCTCTTCCAGTCAGCGGGGGTCAATTTTTCAGGCTACGAAAACATTGTTTTAACAATCTCACCATGTTTACTTGTGACTCTTGACACCATTGCTGTGGTAGTATAGTGGCTAGACTCTTGTCTGCTGCACGGAGGTCCTGGGTTCAAAGCTGCATCAGATTATTTAACATCTAGGCTCCCAGGAGGACAGCTAAAAATGGGTACCAAAAGATGTCCTGGGACATGATCCATGGAGTGCTGTTTGGTCTGTACAGATCTTGCTCTTGGTCTTGCTCTCTATGCCCAGTAGACTCAATATGTTACAAGGATCCTTTACATTACTTTACATCATGTGATTTTTATTTTTTATTTTTCTTACCTCCTTAATTCTCAACAAGCTGCTGCATTAGCCCATGCTGTCTCAGTTGTTACTTTAACTTATTTCCTCTGTCAGCTCTAATATGTGAATCCATTTAGATCCAGACATGTCTTTGAACAAGTAGGAAATGTCTAGGATGTAATGTGGTAAAACAATGCTTTTCTTGGAGAAAAGTTGAAGGCAAATGGGCAAGAGGTAGACAAGGCTACAGTGAGAGCATAACACTAAGATATGGATGAACAACAGTCTGAGAGATACAATCATGGCAAGAGACAGAGTTGTTGGATGTCCATTAGAGACTGAGTAATTTGAATGGATGTCCATTAGAGACAGAGTTGTTGGTGTCTATTAGAGACAGAGTTGTTGGATGTCAATTATAGACAAAGTTGTTGGATGTCCATTTGAGACAAGAGTTGTTGGATGTCCATTAGAGACAGAGTTGTTGGATGTCCATTAGAGACAAAGTTGTTGGTTGTCTATTAGAGACAGAGTTGTTGGATGTCCATTAAAGACAGAGTTGTTGGATGTCCATTAGAGACAGAGTTGTTGGATGTCCATTAGAGACAGAGTTGTTATATGCCCATTAGAGACAGAGTTGTTGGATGTCCATTAGAGACACAGTTGTTGGATGTCCATTAAAGACACAGTTGTTGGATGTCCATTAGAGACAGAGTTGTTGGATGTCCATTAGAGACAGAGTTGTTGGTTGTCCATTGCAGTCCACTGCAGAGAAGGCAACTGACTGACTGATGGCTCTGAATGTTTATCTTGTTTGGTATGTCCTCTAATCTTCACGTCTTTACTTTACTTCTCTGAGTGCAAAACATCACATGTGGGAATTTTTTCCTGTGATTTCTCTGGCCTCCTATTAAGTTAGTTGCATGTTCTTTACAGGATTTTGCAGAACCAACCCCAGCATTTTTTTACTGCTGCAGTTTTCTAGGCAAATTTATGTTTTGTAGTTTGCCATTGCTCACTGAACGGTCACCTCTTGATACCACTGTCAAAACCAGTGCAAAACGGTCTGCTGCCAAATCTCCTGCAGCAAAGATGGAACCTGGCACTTTGGTATTACAAAACGCATTCGCAATGCCTGAGCCACAAACAGTGACAGATTTATTTCTGTGAATTACTGACCAATATTTACCCACGTGTGTTGGGTTAACATGTGTGATGGAGTGGGTCAGTGTGAAAAGGACCCATTTTCCATGCCATTAGGCATATTGGGCTTACAATGCTGGTACCTATTTAAGGCTGGGTCAACCTAAATGAGCTTATGAATATAGACGAAGCATGATGAGTTAACCTTACATGAAAATACTTGTTTAAGGCTGTTAGTTTGGACTGGTATTCGTTGAATTAACTTCCCCGATTGTGACTCTTTAGGTGGCGGTATGAGGACGGTGACACAGAAAACATCGGAGACAAAAGGTTTTGGTGGCACTTCCTACGGAAAACCAGCAGGTAAAAATATCTTGTTATGGCTGTTTTCTAGTCATAGTTTTGGTCACCATTTCTCTGCTTATATTACATTGACATTGTTATTCTATGAGTATGAACTGTCATGATTTTATTAGCAATCTAAAACTTGTATATTACTTAATTTAACAATTGTTACAAATCTGAAGCATAGCACTCTGGACATTTCCATAAGTGCTCTGTCCCTGTCTTCAGCAGCATGTGCAGAGTTTTAATTCTGTCAGTACCAGTAACAGTCTGATTGAATGTTCATCTTGCCCCTCCCCTGAGTGTTGTGTGCCAGCTCGATCCCTGGTCACTCCTCGCTGCACTGTTCTCTTCAGATTGTGATGATCTGTTTGGGCCTCTGCACTGTTTACTCGCTCCCAAAATGCCCTTACAATATATAGCTTGTCATCATCACTTTACCATCAGGTTATGCAGAACCAGCTAGTCTATCTGCCTATTCATTCCCTATCATATGCTATGGAGAAAATATCCAAAGAACGCTCACTAGCCGAGACCTCTGAAATGATACTTGCCACTCTTTACTGATATTACCTGTCTCCACTTTTCTCAACATACTCGGTGAGTCAGCTACACTCGCTTTTGCTATGAACCGCATATACTACCACCTCTCAGCACAGAGCTATCTGTACAGATATTCACAACACTTGGGCAGAAATTGTTATGAATTATTTGTTGAACTGAATCTGCAGTGACCGCTTGCTGGTCCCTACACTTACAGCCTAATGTCTTCTTCTTTTTCTTCTTCTTCTTCTTCTTTGCGTTCGCGTTCGCTGGCTGTAAACTCCAGCGGAAAAGTTCTTGTTCATCCACTTCTGGACTAGTGCTGTTCCAGAAACTGAGTGTTGCATGTACATCCATATCACAGGTCTGAGTTATTTGCATGCAGACTGTTGGTTCCATGCCTTTCAGGCAGATGTGCTCTAACTTCGAAGCAAGCTCCCAATTAGTCGACTCTTATGACATGCTTTTGGGCAGGCAGTTAGTCTATTCTTGTTTTCCTCACAATGGAACCCAGGAACCCACACAGTTAGAACAATACACAAATCTGGTTGTTGCTTGATAGTTAGACTTTGTCCCACTCTTCTCCTAGCCCAGTATTCTCAAACCTGCACACAAGTCTAATTGTGTCTTCAGCTGGCCCCATCCAAGACCTTCCTCTGTTTAGTCGGTGACTCTAAGCTCTGTCTAGGGCTTCATACAGGAGGTGCCTCTTGTCAGCGGCTACTCTGAGATATGACCAGCACTAGAACTGAAACACATGGTACTGTCAAATGTAAACATATCAGGGAAAGATATAATACTGAACGAAAAGTGTCAAATGTAAACATATCAGGGAAAGATATAATACTGAACGAAAAGTGTCAAATGTAAACATATCAGGGAAAGATATAATACTGAACGAAAAGTGTCAAATGTAAACATATCAGGGAAAGATATAATACTGAACGAAAAGTGTCAAATGTAAACATATCAGGGAAAGATATAATACTGAACGAAAAGTGTCAAATGTAAACATATCAGGTAAAGATATAATACTGAACGAAAAGTGTCAAATGTAAACATATCAGGGAAAGATATAATACTGAACGAAAAGTGTCAAATGTAAACATATCAGGGAAAGATATAATACTGAACGAAAAGTGTCAAATGTAAACATATCAGGGAAAGATATAATACTGAACGAAAAGTGTCAAATGTAAACATATCAGGGAAAGATATAATACTGAACGAAAAGTGTCAAATGTAAACATATCAGGGAAAGATATAATACTGAACGAAAAGTGTCAAATGTAAACATATCAGGGAAAGATATAATACTGAACGAAAAGTGTCAAATGTAAACATATCAGGGAAAGATATAATACTGAACGAAAAGTGTCAAATGTAAACATATCAGGGAAAGATATAATACTGAACGAAAAGTGTCAAATGTAAACATATCAGGGAAAGATATAATACTGAACGAAAAGTGTCAAATGTAAACATATCAGGGAAAGATATAATACTGAACGAAAAGTGTCAAATGTAAACATATCAGGGAAAGATATAATACTGAACAAAAGTGTCAAATGTAAACATATCAGGGAAAGATATAATACTGAACGAAAAGTGTCAAATGTAAACATATCAGGGAAAGATATAATACTGAACGAAAAGTGTCAAATGTAAACATATCAGGGAAAGATATAATACTGAACAAAAAGTGTCAAATGTAAACATATCAGGGAAAGATATAATACTGAACGAAAAGTGTCAAATGTAAACATATCAGGGAAAGATATATAACCAAACAAAAAGTGTCAAATGTAAACATATCAGGGAAAGATATATAACCAAACAAAAAGTGTCAAATGTAAACATATCAGGGAAAGATATATAACCAAACAAAAAGTGTCAAATTTAAAACTTTACTGCTGAAGGTAAAACTGAGCTTTCCATGAAACATCGTTGTTCTGTCGGTGTCTGAGCTTGCCTCAGTGTTGGCTTGCCACTGATGGGTTTGACACCATGTCTAACATCAAGATGACAGTGAAATTTGCAGTATGTTGCTTCCCATCTGAGGGAGGGATGTGGGAGGGAGAATAAACTCATTGCCTCTTAACAGGCAGGTCATGAAAGGCGACTAATAAGGGTTTGCTAAAATTGGATGGGAGGTCAATTCTTCAAAGCCTACTTCTACTGATTTTGATACTGAGAGATCAATCCTCTCAAAGCCTACTTTTAATGATTGTGATAGTGAGAGATCAATCCTCTCAAAGCCTACTTTTAATGATTGTGATAGTGAGAGATCAATCCTCTCAAAGCCTGCTTCTAATGGCTTGGACACTGAGAGATCAATCCTCTCAAAGCTACTTCTAATGACTCAGATACTGAGAGATCAATCCTCTCAAAGCCTACTTCTAATGACTCAGATACTGAGAGATCAATCCTCTCAAAGCCTGCTTCTAATGACTCAGATACTGAGAGATCAGTCCTCTCAAAGCCTGCTTCTAATGGCTTGGACACTGAGAAATCAATCCTCTCAAAGCCTACATTTATTGGTTCTGATTACCCGGCTCTCTAGCGAAGTTGGTTAAACCTGACTTTCGCGGCGGCCGGGTGACGAACTCCTTGTGGTCCAAGTTCACTCCCGGGGGTAGGCTGAAAAGCCACATTTACGGTACCTATAATGGAATCAAGGCTGAAGGGTTGTGATATCCATAGTACCGAGCCAAAGGGTTTACAACTTATGGTTTCTGGATGCGTAAAAAAAATAAAAAAATAAAAATTGGTTCTGATACTGAGAGATCAATCCTCTCAAAGCCTACATTTAATGGTTCTGATACTGAGAGATCAATCCTCTCAAAGCTTACTTCTAATGACTCTAAAAGCCTCCCTCTGTAAACTGAATGTTGAGAGATTAGTCCTATAAAAGACTCCGTCTTTGAAATACTGAGAGATCAGTCCTCTGAAAGCCTTTTTCTGTGAACTGAATGATGAGATATCAATCCTTTGAAAGCCTCCTTCTGTAAACTTATGCTGAGAAATCAGTCCTCTGAAGGCCTCCTTCTGTGAACTGAATGATGAGAGATTAGACCTTTGAAAGCCTCCTTATGTGAACTGAATACTGAGAGATCAGTTCTCTAAAAGCCTACTTCTGTGAACTGATGCTGAGAGATTAGTCCTCTGAAAGCCTATTTCTAGACTCTGATACTGAGAGATCAGTCCTCTAAAAGCCTACTTCTAATGACTCTGATACTGAGAGATCAGTCCTCTAAAAGCCTTCTTTTAATGACTCTGATGCTGAGAGATCAGTCCTCTGAAAGCCTACACCTAATGACTCTGATGCTGAGAGATCAGTCCTCTAAAAACCTACTTCTAATGACTGATACTGAGAGATCAGTCCTCTAAAAGCCTACTTCTAATGATTCTGATGCTGAGAGATTAGTCCTCTAAAAGCCTACTTCTAATGGCTCTGATACTGAGAAATCAATCCTTTAAATACTTCTTCTAATGGCTCTGATAACTGAGAGATCAATCCTCTCAACGCTTACTTCTAATGACTCTGAAAGAATCCCTCTGTGAACTGAATGCTGAGAGATCAGTCCTTTGAAAGCCTCCTTCTGTGAAAGTCTACTTCTAATGACTCTGATACTGGGAGATCAATTCTCTCAAAGCCTGATTCTGCTAAATCAAACAAACCTCTGTACAGCTGCAAGTATTTCATGTTATTCCAACAATCTTTGTGAGGACTTTAGTATAGTGGCTCTAGATATTATCTGAAGTAGAATGCATCTTCTGAGATCAATAAACTTCAGTTGTTGGGAAAATTTGCACTGTCTGAAAATGAATAGCAGAATAAACTGCAATAAAATAAGAAGTAAATTAACGCAACCTAAACTATGATTAGATAACCTCACTTGAGATAACAGAACACACACACACAAACACAACTGAATGTTTCAACCAGTCTTTATCCACTGTTTAAACAACAGAAATAATAAACCGCTTTGTTTTATTCTGTGCATACGTCTTTGGTTGAAATGTTTGATTGTATTTATGCAAATCTTGTTTACTCTCCATCCTAGCCATTGTTTAGGTTGCGTTAATTTTACATTTTGCTAACTACATTTGCTTTCAAGAGGAATCAGTTAGGACTCACTTTTACATTGGGCTTGAAATACAGATATTTGCATTTGACTGTGTCTTCAATTTTGGTACTAGAAAAACTGATGTGTTTCTAAATGTGTGTTCAATCGCTGGTGTGATTATAACAGCATGATGCTTTTATCGAATCAAAGTTGAGTGACCACTAATACGTCAGTAAAATTCCATGTTTTTAAGTTGAAAGCAGTGGTAGCAGTTTCATTAATTTTGTGAGGCATCATGCATGCTATTGTCATAAAGTAGTTACTCCTTTAGTTGTTGAGGTGTGATGTTATTTCATTTAAATGTAATATTTCTTCGTCATAATCACCATCATCGTCATCATCAGAGGTCACAGCCCGTGAACTTACTGAAAGGTTAATGAGGTCATCAGGTCCAGGGATAACTGGTCATGTGACTGTCAGGACAGAAGCCTGGAACAGCACAAACGGATTGGTGGAGAAGTCTGAAAAGTCACATTCTTGGGGAGGTAGATGTTCATTTTCATCATTATTGTTTTCCTACTTGATGTTTGCATCTCAGTATCCAATATAAACATGTTTAAAGTTGACTGAGTAGGATCATGTGTCACATGGAACTAATAAAATCTCAGCCTTATAAAAAATAGAGAAATTATTTCAAATGTTAATTTAACTTATTGATTATAAATTGCCTCCCTAAAGAAGATCATAATAGCAGGGGAAATAATCCCTAAGCATTTATAGTTATAAAGTTATGTTTATAAGAGAATATATCTGCATGTAAAATATGTATGTAGGTATTCTTCTTCTTTTTTGCCTACACCAGCTGTAAATTGAAGCGGAAAATTATGGTTGTTTGAACACTTCTGGATCAGAATCTCACTGTTGCATGTACATCAGATCTGACTCATTTGAATATAGTCTGCTGGTTCCTTGCCTCTCAGGCAGATGTACTCTGACTTCTTATAAGTTGTCCCCTTATGGGATGCACTTTTTCGTTATTTTGAAGCCCCACCCTGGCTTTTTCCGGGGGAGGGGGCCCTGAATATAGCCGGGCCATAAACATGGCATAGCTATAGAAATGGCCTAACAGCTGAAAGGGGTTTTTGGGACCTCTGCACGGGTGGTCCTCATCCGCATGGTGGCACTATGTGTCACCAGGTGTTTATCGCTTGTGTGATGTCCTGGTGGGGTACAATTACCTACCTACCCTACCTCTGACTTCTAAGGAAGCTCTCAATTAGTGAACTCCTACGAAATGCTTTTGGGTAGGCAGTGGGTCTGTTCTTGTTTTCCCTACAATAGGGCCCAATAATCCACACGAGGAGACATGTATTCATAAACATTAAAAAAATTGAGTTTTTACTGGAAAACGTAATTTTCTCTTAATAAGAGAATATATGTTCATACGAAATATGTATGTAGACTTACACACAATATTTATGTAAACTTGTATGTTTGTACTCAGACAAGTTGATATGGTTAAGTATCTGGGTACCCTGATAACATCAGATGGAAGATGTATTAAGGAAGTTAAATGTTGTACAGACAATGGTAGCATTTTACAAAATGAAGAATATTTTATGCAGTCTTTCTTTGTTAATTGAGATGAGAAAGAGAATTCTTGAAAGCTATATAAACCCTATATTGATATACAGAAAAAAATCAGAGAAGGAGAAAACTAGAGTACATTGTGACAGTAGGAAAGTTGGAGGGCAGGCGAGGCAGAGGGAGACCAAGAGAACAGATTCTAGACAGTTTGATGTCATGGCATGGAGGATCATCTGTATCAGAGTTGATTGAAAGTACACGAGACAGAAGGTTGTGAGTAGACATGACTACCAAAGCCACAAGGCATGGAGGATCATCTGTATCAGAGTTGATTGAAAGTACACGAGACAGAAGGTTGTGGATAGACATGACTACCAAAGCCACAAGGCATGGAGGATCATCTGTATCAGAGTTGATTGAAAGTACACAAGACAGAAGGTTGTGGATAGACATGACTACCAAAGCCACATGGCATGGAGGATCATCTTCTTCTTCAGCGATCTCTGGTCATGCGCATAATCCACTGTGGGTCATACACAAGACAGAATGTTGTGAGTAGACATGACTACCAAAGCCACATGGCATGGAGGATCATCTGTATCAGAGTTGATTGAAAGTACACGAGACAGAAGGTTGTGGATAGACATGACTACCAAAGCCACAAGGCATGGAGGATCATCTGTATCAGAGTTGATTGAAAGTACACGAGACAGAAGGTTGTGGATAGACATGACTACCAAAGCCACACGGCATAGACTTCAAGAAGAAGATATATTCATACACATAAACAAATTAGAACACCAATCCACTCAGCAATAAACAGAAAACTAGAATCTGCAGTCAGTCATCCAAACTATTTTACTTCTAACTTACTCTAACAGTTTAACATATTGACAATGGTCTCCTCAAAAACCATATCTCTGATGTTTAGCTTTTCTTTCTACAGTAGAAACAAAATATTTCAGTGCTTTACCTTTAAAGTTTATCCTTATAGAGATGTGCATGCTTTTTTTCTCTAATTATTATGATGTACATTACATCACACCCAATTTTTGAAAAGAGATACTGAAGCATATACACCTCTCTCTCTCTCTGTCTCTCTACTCCCCCACTCTTCCTGGTTCAGTCTCTCTCTGTCTCTCTACTCCCCCACTCTTCCTGGTTCAGTCTCTCTCTGTCTCTCTACTCCCCCACTCTTCCTGGTTCAGTCTCTCTCCGTGATTGTTTAATTATTTACTTGTTGTTGTTTTTTTTTAAACGAAATTTGTATTTTTTTTTTTTTTTGCACGGTATTTAGACTATATCATTCTTACAATATTATGCATCATGAATAATAAACATCTGTTTTGTATTTTGGACTACTCTTGTCTATAAGCAGTATCATCTGGCATGAACTTCTTCAACTGAATTTGTTTGGTGCACGGTTAAAATTTTAAATAATAATCACTAGTGCTGTTTTTCAATACAGTAACATTTAAATGATGCCCCCCAAAAAATTTGTTTTAAATTTAAGTAAATAAATCACTGTTTTATGACTTGTTGCAAACTTGTCAACACATCTTAAACATAGTACTCTTACAACTTAAAGCTTGGTTTAAATAGTACACTTACAACTTAAACATGTGTTTAAATAGTACACTTACAACTTAAACATGTGTTTAAATAGTACACTTACAGCTTAAACATGTGTTTAAATAGTACACTTGAAACTTGAACATAGGGTTAAATAAATAGTACATTTACAACTTAAACACAGGTTCACAAGAACACTTACAATATATTACACTTGATCTATATTCCTACAGTATGTTACAAAAAATACTTAATCTGTGCAGAAATAAATAACCAAAAACAATTGACAGGCATAAATATTTACTATCAATATAGAAACTATATATCAGGATTATTGCCTAAATGGGTTCAACTAGATATGGTTGTTTATATTACTATTACTACATAGTTTAACTGCACTTTGTCACGAGACATATGACGTACTGATATAACATCACAACGATGTCAGCAGTTGTTCATGTGTGTATATGGTATATGTGCAGTAGGTTGAGGTTCTAGATACAGTGACGCTGTTCTTTACTTCAGTGTCACTTCATCCATTGGAAGTGTAGCCTAGATATTGAAATAGATTGATCTGTCTGACCTTTAGACTAATACATCAGTAAAAGTAGTCCTGCAGCAAATACTGCCATTAGATTGTGAAGTGTCAGATCTTCACATATTCTAGGCCACAACATCTAAGATGATGGTAGTCATTTTCTGTCCTCATCGCTTTTCCTTCACATTAAATTCTGCAAACCAGTTATTTTTTTTTTTTTTTACAAAGCTGGGTTGAGTCAGAGCTATGCTGATTGGAGAAAATCTGGCACTTCTGGTGACTGAACCTAGACAACTGTCATGGCAGTCAAACACATTAACCACTATCTTCTTCTTCTTTGGTCCTACTGCTTATTCTATAAAGGGCTGTAGAGAGGAGTTTGGTGTAGTTCCCTGTCTTTTGCTAGTTGTATAGCTTGTGTTTATGTCATATTGCATTTTTGTAGTGTCTTTTTTTTTACTCCCTCCATCCATTTCTTTGTTGGTCGGCCTCTTGATTGTAGCCTGCTGTTCTCATATAGTACCATCTAGATTCTGGCTGATTTTGTTCCATTCTGATCTAACGACAAAACCATTTGATTCTTTGAATTTCTGTGAAATCTCATATTGGTTATGTGCCTACCATTGTTCTTAGTTCTTTATTGATGACTTTGTCTCTTCTTGTTTTCCTGCTGTTTTCCTGCTGCATTTCTCATACATCTCATCTCACATGTGGTAATTCTGCATTTACAATCTTCTAGGACTGTCCGTGTCTGGCATTGATGCCTTTTTCTGCCTCAAAACTGGCACTATTTAATATTCTATGAAACCACAATTTAAATGTGCAAACATATTTATCTATTTATCAAAACTCTCCTGGTTCTCTACCTTGGATTATAAAAGCATAACTTTTTTTAACACCTTTAACGTATTTGTATATAATTCATTGATATAATTTATGTAGCAATTATTGACAGAAATAATAATGTAATTAATTACATGCATACAGCAGTGTAACCCTATCATCTGGAAAACATTTGCAGTAAAAGTTCAGAGGATTGTTAATTTTCACAGAACATTTTTAGATACATGCACAGACAAAAACACGAAAACATTTGACAGGTACTGCTTCTTAGAGTATAATAATTTATGATTTATATGCACAGTGCAAATATATTAAAGTATTAAATGACAATAATATGAGCACACCAACAATAGAATACATAGATCAGTTGTGTGAAAGCAAGTTCTGTTGCAATGGTAATGAAGAACAGTGAATAAGTCAACACAGAATAGCATATCTGCATGTTCCATTGAATGCTTTTTTTTGTGTGTGTGCATTATTTAATAGAATGAAAATTACTGTGCTGTATTGTATATCCTCATTTAATGGTTGTTAATATGTAATTCTCTTTCCATGTCACTTTTATTAACAATAGATCTGGTCATCTTTCATCATCATACAGGGCAGTCCAAAATTGGGTACCTTGGCAACCGTCTGTTTCCTGGGCCATAAGTTTAACTCCTGCTCACCTCAGGGCTGCCAACCTGTCCATGAAAGTCCACCTATGGGGTTCTTTGTCTGGAACACCCTCAGTCATCCCAGTTGTCACCATGTTTTCCAGACCCTCTCTTCTCATAACATCACCATGCAATAGCCTGTGTTTGTTACTCTGTCTTTGTTACTTTGACCTTGTTATTGTGTCCTTGCTAGTTTTAGCCATCATAGCATTGTCAATATTTCATTCAAAAATGACATCTCAGTGTAAGTTTCTTTCTAATCTTGGTATTTAGCTGTTCTATTTCTCCTTGTCTTTTTGAAGCCTCCTAGAAATTTTATCACAACTCTAACTGCCTCCATCTGTGCGATGTATCAGAGACCCAGTTTTTCTAAGGCAAGGAGGAAATCTGTTAGGTCTAGTGTGTACAATAAATTACTCTTGGCAGTTGAAACACACAAAAATATGTGTCAGCTTGGCTATTGGTAACATTTTCAGGCTAGAAAAAAAAATCCAATAACAAATGCATGTTGAATAATAAGAAAAATAAATGCAAATTAAGGCCAAAAATATGCCAGACTTCAGTTGCTAAAGGGCCAGATATGAAGGTTTTCCTGTAAATGGACACAAAGTTATCTCCCTGTTTGTGACAAATGAGGACAGGAGAAGATGACTCCAGCTGTTTACTGCTGTTGCAACTTTGTTTGGATTCTACCTCTGGATGTGATCGTGTGCCTTTCTGTCCTGGTTTCAAACAAAATTGACCACAAACAGTGAAGAAATTAACATGAATGTGTGTGAGAATAACACTTTTTTAAATCCTAATATGGCTATATGTAAATGAAAAATAATAGTTGAAATAAAACTTTCCCAAAAACTGTGTCTTAATTATTTGTAATCTTCTGCAGCCAAACCTCAAGGTGCCAAGAGTGCCATGGCAGCTTTCAAGCAGTTGGACACCACCAATAATCCTGATAGTGCTGCCAAGCCAAAGTATGTTGTGTTCTGTATGTCCTTGTTCTGGTCATCTTTCTATCTTTGTCTTGTATGATTTGCAGGAGTGGTTAAAAAGCTATTATGATCATCATTAAATATTTTGTCACTGCTTTAGGCAAGCATACTTCTCCACATTCCCAATACTCTTGGGAGAAAGTGTTGTCAGTATTTTAGGCAAGCATACTTCTCAACATCCCCTATTCTTTTGGGAGAAAGTGTTGTTAGTACTTAAGGCAAGCATACTTCTCTACATCCCCTATTCTCTTGGGAGAAAGTGTTGTCAGTACTTTAGGCCAGCATACTTCTCCACATCCCTTATTCTCTTGGGAGAAAGCGTTGTCAATACTTTAGGCCAGCATACTTCTCTATATCCCCTCTTCTCTTGGGAGAAAGTGTTGTCAGTACTTTAGGCCAGCATACTTCTCCACATCCCCTATTCTCTTGGCAGAAAGTGTTGTCAGTACTTCAGGCCAGCATATTTCTCCACATCCCCTATTCTCTTGGGAGAAAGTGTTGTCAGTACTTTAGGCCAGCATACTTCTCCACATCCCCTATTCTCTTGGGAGAAAGTATTGTCAGTACTTTAGGCCAGCATACTTTTCCACATTCCCAATTCTCTTGGGAGAAAGTGCTGTCAGTACTTTAGGCAAGCATACTTCTCCACATCCCCTATTCTCTTGGGAGAAAGTGTAATATGTTGATATTTTTCAAACTAACACATTCTAAAGGGAGCTGTTTGATTGTGCAGTGTGCGCGTGTTTGTATGTGTGTGCGCATGTACACTCATGTGCAAGAAAGGGAGAGAGAAAATTAAAAATGTTTTCTGGAGTTACAGGGTCAGTAGTTTTAAAAAAAATTGAACCACTGAATATTTCTTTGACAGAAGAATTAGGAATGTTTGCAGCTGTTTGCAACAAAATTGCTCAGACTGCTCAAACATTTCATCATACTTTTGTCATCATCATCATCATCACTAACATCAAGTACCTTGTCTACTGGAATGAGTGATCACTGTTTTAAAATTATGATGATCTCTAACAGAATGTATCAGTGCTGACAAATTTTGTTCCCTCTGCTCAGCTTCATCAAATGGAACTAAGATGAAGCATGCAATCATCTTGTCTCAGATTGATTACAGTAACTATATTCTTCTGGCTTTTATTTCCCAGTTGAGCATCTGCCTACAAACCGCCCACAACAAGCCCTCATACCCTACACTGTTTCTGACAACTCCCTCCATGTCCCCCCCCCCCTCCTGGGATTCACCACAACCATTAATTCCCCTTTCATGTGTTTCAGATCTCCCTCCATTCCTTTTTGCATTTCTCCATTAAAGTTTTGTGATTTTTTTTCTTTCAAATGATTAATTTAAAAATGATTAATAAAATAATTATGTTTCTCCTCATCTATACTTTCATCTAGTCTGATTATTGTCACTAACCGCATTAATTGTTATTTCATTGTTTAGATTTTTCCCAACCTTGTTTAACTTACTAATCTTTCTATCTTAGACTACTGATTATTGTAATGTTTTCGAGATGTTTACATTTAAATGTGAAAATATTTGAAGTAAAACAAGTATATTTTTGTCATTATATCTCTTCTTCCCCCCCACCACCCCACCCTGCACATGCAATCATTTGTGGAAGGTGGGTGGGGGGAAACAGACCATTTTGGGCTCTATAAAATCATGCAGGCTTATAATTTGCATGTCATGTAGATGAGAAGGCTAATCCAGTGACAAATGCCTGATGTGTCAGCCAAAAGGTACATCCTATGCTCTAATCAGGTACAACACACATTATGTCCCTTGAACCAATGACGAAGAAGAAGTTATAGAATAACATCTGAATTTAATATCTTATAGTTCCTAGCTCCAAAGAAGCAGTACCTATATGACATTGATCTCATCACACATTAAGTGTCGATTGGTTAGTAAAACCATGGGTCTAACACCTATGCAAAGTGAAAAAAAGAGGGTCATTGCTGAATAGATATTTGACAGTTTTCACAGAGATGTGGACAGTAAATTATACTGAAGAAATATATGACAGTTATCACAGAGATGTGGACAGTAAATTATACTGAAGAAATATATGACAGTTATCAAGGAGATGTGGACAGTAAATTATACTGAAGAAATATATGACAGTTATCACAGAGATGTGGACAGTAAATTAAACTGAAGAAATATATGACAGTTATCACAGAGATGTGGACAATAAATTATAATGAAGAAATATATGACAGTTTTCACAGAGATGTGGACAGTAAATTATACTGAAGAAATATATGACAGTTATCACAGAGATGTGGACAATAAATTATAATGAAGAAATATATGACAGTTATCACAGAGATGTGGACAATAAATTATAATGAAGAAATATATGACAGTTATCACAGAGATGTGGACAAAAAATTATAATGAAGAAATATTTGACAGTTATCACAGAGATGTGGACAATAAATTATAATGAAGAAATATATCACAGTTATCACGGAGATGTGGACAGTAAATTATAATGAAGAAATATATGACAGTTATCACAGAGATGTGGACAATAAATTATACTGAAGAAATATATGACAGTTATCACAGAGATGTGGACAATAAATTTTAATGAAGAAATATTTGAAAGTTATCACAGAGATGTGGACAATAAATTATAATGAAGAAATAAATGACAGTTATCACAGAGATGTGGACAATAAATTATAATGAAGAAATATATGACAGTTATCACAGAGACGTGGACAATAAATTATAATGAAGAAATATATGACAGTTATCACAGAGATGTGGACAATAAATTATAATGAAGAAATATATGACAGTTATCACAGAGATGTGGACAATAAATTATAATGAAGAAATATATGACAGTTATCACAGAGATGTGGACAATAAATTATAATGAAGAAATATATGACAGTTATCACAGAGATGTGGACAATAAATTATAATGAAGAAATATTTGACAGTTATCACAGAGATTTGGACAATAAATTATAATGAAGAAATATATGACAGTTATCACAGAGATGTGGACAATAAATTATACTGAATAAATATTTGTTATCACAGAGATGTGGAGGACAATAAATTACACTGAAGAAATATATTTTATCACAGAGATGTGGAAAATTAATTATACTGAATAAATATATGACAGTTATCACACAGATGTGGTAAATAAATTTTACTGAATCAATAAATGTTATCACATAGATGTGGGCAATAAATTATACTGAATAAATATATGACAGTTATCACACAAATTAAGTGTCGATTGGTTAGTAAAACTATGGGTCTAACACCTATGCAAAGTGAAAAAAGAGGGTCATTGCTGAATAGATATTTGAGAGTTATCACAGAGATGTGGACAATAAATTATACTGAATATATGACAGTTATCACACAAACGTAGAAAATAAATTATACTTAATAGATATATGTTATCACATTGATGTGGACAATAAATTGTGCTGAATAAATATGTGACAGTTATCACAGAGATGTGGACAATAAATTATACAAAATGAATATACGCCAGTTATCACAAATATTTGACAATAAACTACATTGACAAATGAACATGCCACTTTTTATGATTTGATTGTTAGTTCATAATCTTATACCATGATAAGCCACCTCTTCATGTCTTGCTTCCAGTGGCCTCATTACTGTATCACTAGCTAAGAAGGCTGCAACCACCATGAAAAGGAATGCAGTGGCAATAAAACAAGAGATATTGAACTTCTGCAAGCAGAATGTTGCAGAATATGAGGTAGATAGAGTAATGTCACATTTACTAGGGAGGGTAACTCTGGTATCAAATTCACTGTTGTCTCTGGAAATACACTCTTAGGCACCCGTGTTTTTAATTTTGGAACAAGACTGTCATAAAACAAAACAAACAAAAACATAACATTTTGCTCAGAAATAAATAAAGTCTTGACAGAAGTTATCAGTTAAATAATGGCAGATGACAAGTTGTGCCTCAAAGAGTATATTTCAAGTTTTTTCTTCAGATTTTGAATTGAAAACTACCAGAAATCCATTGGACCAGAGGTTAAACACTTCATATGGTGAATTTGATGAACTTTTACACTGGACTGTCTGTTAAAGAGTTCACACCCCCTGCATTATTTTCCTGAGAGCAGACATTGTCTTGTATTTATCACTTTGATAATGTTGATACTTTTCTCTTTCTACCCATTGTGAATTTCCCAACCTCAGAGCACTGGCACGAAGTCCAACTGCAATCAAACAAATTTTATTGGACTGGGCCAAAGCAATGACACAAGGGTATCCGGTAATGTTGCAACTAAATCCCTGTTCAAGTTTCATTTCCCTGCACTGTTCCATTTTTTCTTTCTTTGCATGCTCATACATTGATTGCTTGCTAATAGCATGGGTGTCTGGCCAGGAATGATCATCACTGGAAGTAACCAGATGTTATGGTAAAAACAAAATAAAAAACATAGAGATCTCGCACATAAGTAAAAAGTCAAGTATGTACGGAACCCTTTTCATGCCATAAGTCACTTGGGGTATATGATGCTGCCCATATGTTTAAAACTCATTTGATGAAATAGTAAATATTACACTGGTTGCCTTTATATTTAAGGAAATATACTGGTACTTATTAAAGTCCCTGGTCTCTAAAAGACTATCCCCATATGATACCAATTTTACAGTTTTGTTTAGAGGTTGGAGGGAAACAAAACTATTGCTATTGCAAATATGGTTTCCAGGTAGCTGGAAATAAATAAATCCTATATCAAACACAATCTATATTGTGAGAAAACAACAGAATGTAGACTATTTCAGCCAGTGGTAGAACATGTTCTCTGTCGATGGTGTTAATGATGCTGCCAGATTCAAAGACAGTATAGTTTTTCTAGAACAGTGCGGAAAGAAGCCATTGTTACGGAGAACAAAATCAAAGATATTATATGCAAATTTAGCAGATAAATTGCATCAGAAAGAGATACTGAAACTTCATTAATTTGAAATAAATAAAGTGTGGCAATCTTAACTAACTCAATAAAACTCATGGTGGCAAATAATATTAAATAACAAAACAAGTAAAGCGATAAATAAATAATGAGACAGAATTTCACTATCCATATTTATTACATCCCTCATAAGTAATAGCACTCTCAGACTAGAATAGAAACTGTGTACTCATAAAACTCACATTCTTGTTAATTATGTAGCACTGTAAAAACTTTATTTTTCTGTTTCACTTCACATTTTTTTTTTTTTTTTTGTTCTTTAACAATTTGCACAGACATACATCTATGACCATCCTTGTATACTGCAAAATTAGGCCATTAAGCCTAGGGGAAAATGCAGAGTACACCATAGGCACACAGATGTGGCAGTCTTTTTGAGAAATAAGCCAAACTCATAAATTGATCAGAGAAGTTGGATGTAGATATTCAAGAATTATTGGGAATTTTATAGGCAGGAGTAAGCTTAGTGACAAGTGGCAGACTCGAATGGACAAGAGCAGGGAGAAAACAGAAAGATAAAAACCTGAATGACTGGGGCACAAACAAGAACACAGACCTGATTGGAAACTCCTGTTGTGACTGTTTGAGGTGACGAACCATGACTGACCGTGTTTATCATATCAGCCTCACACAAGTAGTTTTGTGATAACTGACATCCACTTGTAATACATGGTGATGGTTTCTTTCATGGGTGTAGTGGTTTCCTCATTGCATGGTTCCCTTGTTGCTCTCTGTACACAATTATTGTTTTTTTTATCCACTCCTCTTATGGAGTCTGCTCTGTGGCTAAGTCGATGTGAACACTTCGCTTCGTAATGTCGCCATGCCGGGTTCGATCCCAGCTGCGGGCAATGCGCTTTGCGTTGGTTTCGACAGTAGTATCAAGAAAGCCGATCGTCCAGAAAGCAATGGCAAACTACTGGATGTAAATTTGCCTAGAGAAACCACACAACAGCCAGGGGCTGTTAGGGTTGGTTCTGCAACGTCCTGTAAAGGATATGCAACAACCAACCTCTTATGGAACTCCCATTAAAAAAAATTTTTTTTATTAATTAGATAGTAAGATTTGGGTTTTAAAACTATTTGCTTATGAAAATATTTAAAAAGCAGAACTGAAAAACCATAAAATGGACTTGAGTTTTTGATATGCATAATTGCCTACACCATTTGGGGATGCCAGTTGATAATGAAAGTTGTAACATGTTACGGTTCTTTTAAAAGTCCTAGCAAAGATGGGGAAAAAACAACTTAGTGATGACAATGAAAACATGCTATGTCATGAGAAAAGAAGTTTAATCTCAACGGAACATCATCTTTGACTTTGTACATTAAGGTTATGCTAACAGATGAACAAAAGTAAGTGCCTGAAAGTGGAGGGGAGGGGGGAGGCGATCCTGAATGGCAGAAGCAGGGAACACCATAAGTCAAATGTTCTCATTGGGACATGTTACTGGAACATGAATGGATAGAAGCAGAGGACACCATAAGTCAAATGTTCTCATTGGGACATGTTACTGGAACATGAATGGATAGAAGCAGAGGACAACATAAGTCAAATGTTCTCATTGGGACATGTTACTGGAACATGAATGGATAGAAGCAGAGGACACCATAAGTCAAATGTTCTCATTGGGACATGTTACTGGAACATGAATGGATAGAAGCAGCTGCAAAAATGCAGGAACACATTTCGGTTATATTACCCTATACAGGTATTGTCGGCTCTGTGGCT
This sequence comes from Candidula unifasciata, assembly GCA_905116865.2. Lineage (NCBI taxonomy): Eukaryota > Metazoa > Mollusca > Gastropoda > Stylommatophora > Geomitridae > Candidula > Candidula unifasciata. Next base: position 1,417,736 of record CAJHNH020001503.1, on the reverse strand, counting down.
AAGTCGATGCGAACGCTTCGCTTCGTAATGCCGGGATGCCAGGTTCGATCCCAGCTGCGGGCAATGCGCCTTGCGTTGGTTTCGACAAGTGGTATCAAGAAAGCCGACCGTCCAGAAAGCAATGGCAAACTACTGGATGTAACTTGCCTAGAGAAACCACACAACAGCCAGGGGCTGTTGGGGTTGGTTCTGCAACGTTCTGTAAAGGATACGCAACTAACTAACTAATGCAGGTATTGCAGAAAATGGAGCCAAACAGCCACTGATGCTAAAACAAGGGCCCTCATCCATGTGCTGCACACTCGACCAGGTGACATCATCATCTATACAGTTGGTTCACGACTGGTGTGGTGCGGTCTGAGTGGGCATACACAGTGCAGTTGAACAGTAAGACAGTTCTCATGGGGGTTCTTGCATGGCTGGCGAAACAGAAAGCAACCCACACATTTCTAGTGACAGACTCAGTAAGCATGCTTAAGAAGGTACAAACTGGCAACCTGACTAGAATGGGTTGACAGCAACCAGAAATCCCACCTCAAGCAACTATCTTGGCTGTACACACTGGGACACCCAAGGTGACAGGAAATGAAAGAATAGACTGACTAACAGTGTCTGTAGTGATTAATGAAATAAGAAGTATGGACAGGGCAGACATACTGATTGTGCTGCCTTCCAGAGATGTTGAGGCAAAGGTTCAGCAGTGATTAATTGCCTTTTGGAAATAGTTATTTCATGAGAAGAAGCAAACAGAACCCGGCTGCGAAGCAAAGAAAGAAAATATTTTAATCAACTCCTTGCTGGGTACATGTGGAGCATGGAGGTGCTGAGATGGCTGCTGCAATGGAGGACATAGCAAGTGGGGTCAGATTGCTGTGCGAGGATGTCGATACAGATAACAGGTAACAAGGGTGAGGGTCACATTGATGTGTGAGGATGTCGATACAGATAACAGGTAACAAGGGTGAGGGTCACATTGATGTGCGAGGATGTCGATACAGATAACAGGTAACAAGGGTGAGGGTCACATTGATGTGCGAGGATGTCGATACAGATAACAGGTAACAAGGGTGAGGGTCACATTGATGTGTGAGGATGTCGATACAGATAATAGGTAACAAGGGTGAGGGTCAGACTGATGTGCGAGGATGTCGATACAGATAACAGGTAACAAGGGTGAGGGTCAGACTGATGTGCGAGGATGTCGATACAGATAACAGGTAACAAGGGTGATTTATTTAGCCACTGAAATGGTGCACAATGGACAAAGAATTATTTTAGTTTCTTTCATATTTGTGTAGCTTGCATGCTGACCCATCATTGCATGTCCACTAATTTGTTGTGATGCATGCTGTTAATGTGTCTCCATTATCTCCACCCCTCCACATTGTTGTTGTTCACACCTGATCTAGAATGTTAGCGACAAGAGTTCGTGACTGCAATTTCCTGGGATATATTTTTCTAATACTGCTAGACTATCTAGTCACTCTTTAACCAATTTGATTTTACAATTTGATTTCCAACATTTCTAAACTAATAATTTTGCTTCAGTGCTAAATCTAAAGACTTTGTTATGGATGATCGCAGTTTTGATCACAGCTGAATTTTGAAGTCAATTTTCAGGTTGATATGACAAGTTGTCATAATTGCCAAATAATTATAGATATATGACTGTGTTGACTATAATATATTTTTTTTCTATGGACATTTATTACTGTGATTTCTCCTTATATCTGTGTGCATTTAAACATTACATAAAGGGAGATAACTGTCATTCTTCTTCTTATTTACTTCCTCTTTTGGGTGTTGAGATATAAAAGTGTCATTATAGACATGAAAAAAAAATTCACTGTGGTATCTAGGACTTATTCAGGGGAAGGAGGGGGTGGATAGATCCACTGCTCCTTAGCCAGCATGACACAAAAGGTAACTGATTAAGGATTTGTTAAAATTAGATGTGTTGGACCAAAGGATGCAGATTAATCAACTACCCCTTTACGTCCTTTTTAAGGACGTAATTTTTTGTTATTTGAAGCCCCACCCTGGCTTTTGGCAGGGGCCGCAGTATAGGCAGGCCATCAATATGGCCAATTGTCTGAACACGGTTTCTGGGACCTCTCCACGGTGATCCTCATCCACATGGTGGCACTTTGTGTCATCGGGTATTTATCGCTTGTGTGATGTCCTAGTGGGGTAGAAAGTCAGTCAGTCAGATGCAGATATCCCAGCCTTGCAGTAAACCACAACACAGTGTGCCAACCACAGTGTAAGGGCAAACACAGAAGAAGAAGAAAACAGAACTGTTCTCCCATAACTACTCCTTGAGTTCTTGAAGGTTTTTGCATTCAACATTTTCAAGGAAAGAAATACTTGTCAAATATATGGTAGGAATGCAATGAGAAAAGGAGTTGCCACAAGAAAGCCAGATTTCTTTAGTACATACTGACCAAACATAAAGCAAAGTCATGTAATATTTTAGGATACATTAGAAAGAGCTAATCACTTGCTAAGCATTGTCAAGGAGAGAAACAGTTAATTGTTTAATAACTTTTAAGTACTAATAAAAATAATAGTTTCATTTTCAGCAACTTATATCTAGATTTCTTGTTCACTGTTTTGAAGTTGTTTAATGGTTTAACGTTTACCAAGTGCAAAGATATAAACAGAGCAATAATCACTTTGTTTGAAATTAAGGTTTTAAACAAAAATTTAAATAATTTTTTTTTAAACAGAAAGAAGAGAATAATTTTTTCATTAATACAAAATTCTTCAATTGTGAAGCACTAAGAGATATATTTAACTCATTCAGTAATTAGTTAGCCTATGTTAAATGTATAGTAATATCATTTATTTAAATATGTTATTAATTGGTACTTTTTTTATTTCTCTTGTTTTTCCCTTACAAAATCATTGCTAGCTTCTGTATGGAACCCACAATTTTCTTGCCAGTAGTGTTTTTAATTTTGCTGATGTGTTACCGTGTTATTTTCTTGTGAGTTTTCCATTTGCATTTGTTAACTGTGTTTTCAATGCTTTTATACTAGTGTCATTTTTTTGTAATTTCAGTTCCAGAATTTGTATAATATTAGATTCTTAAATTGGAACCACATTTAGTTGAGAAAGACATGAGATATTTTCAAGCTATAACAATTATGAGTTTTAAAAATATAACTCGTCATTCCCTAGTGGGATGCAATTTTTAGCTATTTTAAAGCCCCACCCTGGCTTTTGCCTGGGGCCCTAAATATGACCTACCGTCGGAATGGGATTTTCGGGACCTCTCCACGGGTGATCCTCATCCCCTTGTTAGCACTTTGTGTCACTGAGTGTTTTTGGCTCTGTGTGATGTCCTGGTGGGAGACAATTACCTGCCTACCTATAAGTTTTAAAATAGCTAGTTTTTAAAGTCTTTAGTCTTACTTTTGAGTAAAAACATGCTTAAACATAAATAGAATAAAAATACTGTAACATTTGAAGCTGTTTTCTGCACAGTTAAACATGTATCACAATGGCTCAGTTATGTTAAATGTCTGATGTTTAGTCTGACCTCTGTCTCTAGGGAGTTGAAGTGACAAACTTCTCCACCAGCTGGAACAATGGCATGGCATTCTGTGCACTCATCCATCACTTCTATCCTAATGCATTTGACTTTGGCAAGCTGGACCCAAAACAGCGGCGCTACAACTTTACCTTAGCCTTCGACACAGCTGAGTAAGAATTTTGTTTCTACAGTTATCCACCATGTTTCACATGTTCATTTCTACCACAGATTATTATTATTGACATGAAATTAATTTTTAAAATGTCATATATAAATATATTTGTATTATTTTTCTTGCGTACTATACTACCAACTATTAGATGTAAATTATTATTTCAATTCATTTCTAACACAGATTCACTCAGCAGAAAACTGTATATATTAACATAAAAATTAACTAGAGCGCTAGATTTACTGACACAAAGATTCATTCAGCAGAAATATATGATGTCATATTAAATTCACTAGAAGGCTATATGTATTGACACATAGATTCATTAGGGGCTAGATGTACTGTCACATAGATTCATTAGAGGCTAGATGTACTGACATATAGATTCATTAGGGCCTAGATGTACTGACACATAGATTCAATGGAGGGCTAGATGTACTGACACATAGATTCACTAGAGGGCTAGATGTGCTGACACACAATTTTACTAGAGGGCTAGATGTACTGACATATAGATTCACTAGAGGGCTAGATATGCTGACATATAGATTCACTAGAGGGCTAGATGTGCTGACATATAGATTCACTAGAGGGCTAGATGTACTGGCACAGATTCATTAGGGGCTAGATGTGCTGACATATAGATTAACTAGAGGGCTAGATGTGCTGACACACAATTTCACTAGAGGGCTAGATGTTCTGACATATAGATTCACTAGAGGGCTAGATGTGCTGACATATAGATTCACTAGAGGGCTAGATGTTCTGACATATAGATTCACTAGAGGGCTATATGTATTGACACATAGATTCATTAGGGGCTAGATGTACTGTCACATAGATTCATTAGAGGCTAGATGTACTGACACATAGATTCATTAGGGCCTAGATGTACTGACACATAGATTCACTAGAGGGCTAGATGTGCTGACATATAGATTCACTAGAGGGCTAGATGTTTTGACATATAGATTCACTAGAGGGCTAGATGTGCTGACATATAGATTCACTAGAGGGCTAGATGTACTGACACAGATTCATTAGGGGCTAGATGTGCTGACATATAGATTAACTAGAGGACTAGATGTGCTGACACACAATTTCACTAGAGGGCTAGATGTTCTGACATATAGATTCACTAGAGGGCTAGATGTGCTGACACACAATTTTACTAGAGGGCTAGATGTTCTGACATATAGATTCACTAGAGGGCTAGATGTGCTGACATATAGATTCACTAGAGGGCTAGATGTACTGACACAGATTCATTAGGGGCTAGATATGCTGACATATAGATTCACTAGAGGGCTAGATGTGCTGACATATAGATTCACTAGAGGGCTAGATGTGCTGACATATAGATTCACTAGAGGGCTAGATATGCTGACATATAGATTCACTAGAGGGCTAGATGTGCTGACACATAGATTCACTAAGGAGTATAAAATGAGACTAATTAGGGTTGTATACTCTGAAGTCAGAGTGCATCTGCCTGAGAGGTGAAGAACCAACAGTCTACCTACAAATAAGCTATATTTGTAAAACAGATGTGCTGGCAAAACTTCAGAAATGGTTGAACAAACAGAGCTTTTCACCAGGTGACAGCTGGTCAATGCTAAGAAGAAGAATAATGAGGCTGCAACTGTCATCATCAATATTGGAACTTTGTAGAAAGGAGCAAAGCAAGTGTGGAAATGTCCTGAGGTGATCAGTAATAGTTTGTTCATTGATTGTTTCTTCTACAGAAAAGAGGCAGACATCGCACCATTGTTAGACGTGGAAGACATGGTGAAGATGAAGAATCCAGACTGGAAGTGTGTGTTTACTTATGTTCAGAGTATCTACAGACACTTGAAAGATCACGAGAACAACAAGGTTTCACCCATCGAGCAGTAGATGCTCTTACACACTGATACCAACGCTCTAGGCTCTGATATTTGTTTTTTTCTGGTTTTATTTTGTTTCAGCACTTGAAAGTTCATGGGATATATGAAACTGAATTTCATACAGAACTATTTTATTTGTCATGTGTGATCAGCTTATTATTTGTGTCCTTTTGGATCTGACATTTTTGTGACAGATAATTTTTTTGCTTTTATGTCATGATTTTTATTTGCAACCAAGGTTTATGCCTGCTTGAATTAAGGGTATACTATAAAAGACTAATCATTACGATGACCTGGCTCTGCAGGTGTGTCATCATCATGTGTATCATCGTTTGTATGGGGAGGGGGGGGGGGGAGAGCAAGGGAAAATAAACAGCAAATACTTAAATAGCTCGGCTTACTGGCATCATTTGTACACCAAACCAGACTAGATCGAAGATGTGTTAAAGAGAGATTGTCAGCCATGACCTCCCCTACATATCGGTATGACACACTGTGACTAGTGGGATTGTTGCTCTAATCCTATGTGTACGTACAGACAAAGTTTCCATTAGCTTGCACAGTCCTAGTTGATCTTCCTGACAAGAAATACAGCACTGAGCATTGCCAGGACAAGACCTCAGTGCCAAGCCAGACTATTTTATGCCTTCTTTTACAAGCTGGTGTCATTTTTCCTTTAATCTGAACAATGTATAAATAAAACACAAATATATTTTACTCTGTCAGTTAGAAACACATTTATGCTTTGCAAATATTTATACAGCTTTGTATATTTACTTTACAATATTTATCCGACCTTTAAGCAGCCTTCGACAGATGTCTTCAAGTGTTGTCTTAAAGCATATTTATATTTTTTATTAAACTTTCCACTGCTACTTCTGATTCAGATTGTCACTGCACTATTTCTCTATTGTATTTTGTTTTGCTTTTGTAAAATACCTTATCTTTATCCTGACAAACATATATAAATACACACTTAAGCTATCATTTTGGTATGAATTCATTTTTTCTCTGATATATGGATTGTGGCATGTTCTTCTTTCCTGGCTCAAATTTGTGTATTCTGTTTTGATTGGCAATATCACTGTTTATTTTTAATAACTATATTTCTGGCAAAACTTAATGTTGAAATATATCTGCTTGAGAAAATTTTTCAAATTTACAGAAGTAAAATTCAGTGAGGAGGCTGTGAAACAGGGAGATTTCCAAACTTTAGGAAATAAAATATTTTATTAAATGTGGTGGGAGGGAGATATCATAATTACAGAAAGTAAAATTCAGAGAACAATGAAAATGTTAGCCTTGCAGAACTGGATAATGCAGCAATATGAAACAGTTTTTTTTTCTTTCATATTATGTACACACTTTGTACACTAAATATTTTAATTCTGTAATTTTTCCAGATGTTCGCAATTTGTACTTTATAGATCTTTACAGAATTTTAGTAATCTCAATAACTGCTTCTGCCTGTTCCCTGTTCATATTTGAAACTGCACAGTTATCTAAAGGGTCAGTGGTTCAAACCCAGTAATGGCTCTTTATTCAACACTAGAAAATTCTGCCTCTGACCAAGTGATTAAGAATACTGGACTCTCTCATTAGGGAGACCCAGGATTGAATCCTTATTAAACATGGATTTTCTCTGAAGAAAATTTCAACATTTGTAAATGTAAATATTTATAATGGCTAAAAACAACAAATGTATCCTGTGTACACTATCACTCTCAATCTGTAGAGACTGGACAAATGTAACTGCTCTAGACTTCTGTCAGCATCATCAGGTTTCTCACTTAGGAGACTGGTGATCACCCCATGCCCCCTGTCTACGATCAAGAACTCTATGCAAACTGTATATAATGAACAGAGACCAGTAGTGAAAGTTGACAGACTCGGTGTTCGACTCTTTAGTGTGGACATACACTGCATGTGGAGGCTTCAGGGTAATTGTCAACAGTGACATAACATTGTATATTCTATTTTCATATGTTGTATTTATATGTACATAGTATGCCATTTGCCAGGGCTACTCATATGTTGCAGTGAAAAGCCAGACTGCTTTCATATGGTTTCTGTCAACTTTGATTCAGACTGCCAGCAGTTTGTATATATAGTCTGGACAGTCCAGCAATTAGATTCAAAAACAAAATAGGGAAGAGGACCAGACAAGCTTGAAGAAGCTGGCCATGGAAATTAGACATGAAACCAATGAAACAGATTGTGATGCAGAAAAGAGACCAGTAGACAAACAAGACTCATAGTGAAAAACAGGTTGACCCACATAACAACAACAACAGCAGCAACAAAACAGACCATACAGCATAAGGTGTATAGATACGCCTATGCTGATTTCATGCTACCACAGAGCATTCTGGAAGCCACGGTAAATCACTGGCCAGATACATACCTGCCTGCCGAGTGGTCTTGGGTTTGAATCCACACTGACATAGGGTATTTATATTTGACCCTCCAGGTCGTCCTAGCCTAACATGGATACCAGGAAATAAAGGGGAAAAAGTGGCTGCCGTGATGTTGGCCAGGTCAACAGCTGAGAGCCAATTGGTCTATAAAACTGACTCTAGCAACATTTGCCTGACGTACACTAGGTGCAAACACGGTCCTAGACACTGCACACTTTCAGCTTGTGTACCAGAACTGGACTGAAGATTTTTTATCCCTGAAACAAGTATCCTGCACTGAATTCGGAAGTGGTTTTTTTTTTTTTTTTGGGGGGGGGGGGGGGGGGGGGGGGGGCAGCTGGCTAATATTTGCTGATAATTCATGTACACATTTTTACTGTTGGAGTTGAAGATTGCAAGGTGTGGAGAGGTTTCATTGCCCATGCCAGCTGGCAAGACACTTGATAATTGGATAACTGAGTGTATGAATGAATGGACGGGTACAGATGTGATGGTTCCTGTCTATGGTCTCTGTGCATGGCTGAATGCAGAACCATACAAAGGGACAAGCTTAGTCAGCTACTGTCACTGTGTTCTAAAGCAACAGTTTACAGCTGGTGCTCCATAGCGCCCTGTGGGTTCCATGTCCACATCCCAGACTCTGCCATCACAGGGCCCTGTGGGTTCCATGTCCACATCCCAGGCTCTCTGGTCCACAGTGCCCTGTGGGTTCCATGTCCACATCCCAGGCTCTCTGGTCCACAGTGCCCTGTGGGTTCCATGTCCACATCCCAGGCTCTCTGGTCCACAGTGCCCTGTGGGTTCCATGTCCACATCCCAGGCTCTCTGGTCCACAGTGCCCTGTGGGTTCCATGTCCACATCCCAGGCTCTCTGGTCCACAGTGCCTTGTGGGTTCCATGTCCACATCCCAGGCTCTCTGGTCCACAGTGCCCTGTGGGTTCCATGTCCACATCCCAGGCTCTCTGGTCCACAGTGCCCTGTGGGTTCCATGTCCACATCCCAGGCTCTCTGGTCCACAGTGCCCTGTGGGTTCCATGTCCACATCCCAGGCTCTCTGGTCCACAGTGCCTTGTGGGTTCCATGTCCACATCCCAGGCTCTCTGGTCCACAGGGCCTTGTGGGTTCCATGTCCACATCCCAGGCTCTCTGGTCCACAGTGCCCTGTGGGTTCCATGTCCACATCCCAGGCTCTCTGGTCCACAGTGCCCTGTGGGTTCCATGTCCACATCCCAGGCTCTCTGGTCCACAGTGCCCTGTGGGTTCCATGTCCACATCCCAGGCTCTCTGGTCCACAGTGCCCTGTGGGTTCCATGTCCACATCCCAGGCTCTCTGGTCCACAGTGCCTTGTGGGTTCCATGTCCACATCCCAGGCTCTCTGCCATCACTCCAGGGAAATAAAGAAAAAACTAAATGAAATTTAAAATTACAAAACAGAAAATAGAATCTGGTACCCTTAGCTAAGGCACTCCACCATAGCAGTTAATTTTAAAAAGGGCTCGGCAAGTCAAAATAGTTGGAAATGTATATATATATATATATATATATATATATATATATATATATATATATATATATATATATATATATATATATATATATATATATATATATATATATAAACTCTTAAAATTAGAGCATCTAACCTTTGATTACACAATGTTCACTTGTACCTATTGTTTTTGTTTCTTAATCTGTTTATTTTTGTCATGTGCTATATAGCCATGGAGGAACAGCTGGCTAAACAGTTAGAACACTGGGCTCTCAAGCAGGAGACCGAGGTTCAAATCCTTATTAAGGCTGAGAATTTTTTTCTGTCGGGGGGCATACTAAAATCACTTGCAGTCATGGCAACAGCACTAGCCATGCAGCCGTAAATCCTCAGGCTCAAAGATTCCTCTGCCTACATCGCAAAAGTGGTAAAATAAAGGCAGTAATTGGAAGTTTTAAAGCCATGGTATTACAACTGCCCATGTTTCTGAGAGTGAGCCAGTTCTTCTGAACTGAGACTGCATGTAAATCTTTTTTTTTTTTTTTTCAAGTTAGAGAACAAACACATTTTTTTTATATTTAAAGATATTTAATTTATTAAAGAAATTAATGCTTAGTTATTTAAATGACTCCATTTTTGTTAAGATGAAATCAATAATTGTGTATGAAGCAGAACAACGGAGAACAATGTGTATGAAGCAGAACAATGTGTATGAAGCAGAACAATGGAGAACAATGTGTATGAAGCAGAACAATGTGTATGAAGCAGAACAACGGAGAACAATGTGTATGAAGCAGAACAATGTGTATGAAGCAGAACAATGTGTATGAAGCAGAACAATGTGTATGAAGCAGAACAATGTGTATGAAGCAGAACAATGTGTATGAAGCAGAACAATGTGTATGAAGCAGAACAATGTGTATGAAGCAGAACAATGTGTATGAAGCAGAACAATGGAGAACAATGTGTATGAAGCAGAACAATGTGTATGAAGCAGAACAATGTGTATGAAGCAGAACAATGTGTATGAAGCAGAACAATGTGTATGAAGCAGAACAATGGAGAACAATGTGTATGAAGCAGAACAATGGAGAACAATGTGTATGAAGCAGAACAATGTGTATGAAGCAGAACAATGTGTATGAAGCAGAACAATGGAGAACAATGTGTATGAAGCAGAACAATGGAGAACAATGTGTATGAAGCAGAACAATGTGTATGAAGCAGAACAATGTGTATGAAGCAGAACAATGGAGAACAATGTGTATGAAGCAGAACAATGTGTATGAAGCAGAACAATGTGTATGAAGCAGAACAATGTGTATGAAGCAGAACAATAGAGAATTATAAAATATTACCAATAATTAACAAACATATAATGATGCTACTGCAGAACACAGGCAGTTAAATAATATGTCAGAATCACTAATGTGCAAGTTAAATATTATGTGAGAATCACTAATGTGGGAGTTAAATGATAGTCAGAATCACTAATATGGAAGTTAAATAATATGTCAGAATCACTAATGTGTGAGTTAAATAATATGTCAGAATCACTAATATGGAAGTTAAATGATATGTCAGAATCACTAATGTGGGAGTTAAATGATAGTCAGAATCACTAATATGGAAGTTAAATGATAGTCAGAATCACTAATATGGAAGTTAAATAATATGTCAGAATCACTAATGTGGGAGTTAAATGATATGTCAGAATCACTAATATGGAAGTTAAATAATATGTCAGAATCACTAATATGGAAGTTAAATAATATGTCAGAATCACTAATGTGTGAGTTAAATAATATGTCAGAATCACTAATGTGGGAGTTAAATGATATGTCAGAATCACTAATGTGGAAGTTAAATAATATGTCAGAATCACTAATGTGGAAGTTAAATAATATGTCAGAATCACTCATGTGGGAGTTAAATAATATGTCAGAATCACTAATATGGAAGTTAAATGATATGTCAGAATCACTAATGTGTGAGTTAAATAATATGTCAGAATCACTAATATGGAAGTTAAATAATATGTCAGAATCACTAATATGGAAGTTAAATAATATGTCAGAATCACTAATATGGAAGTTAAATAATATGTCAGAATCACTAATGTGGAAGTTAAATAATATGTCAGAATCACTAATGTGTGAGTTAAATAATATGTCAGAATCACTAATATGGAAGTTAAATAATATGTCAGAATCACTAATGTGGAAGTTAAATGATATGTCAGAATCACTAATATGGAAGTTAAATAATATGTCAGAATCACTAATGTGGGAGTTAAATAATATGTCAGAATCACTAATGTGGAAGTTAAATGATATGTCAGAATCACTAATATGGAAGTTAAATAATATGTCAGAATCACTAATGTGGGAGTTAAATAATATGTCAGAATCACTAATATGGAAGTTAAATAATATGTCAGAATCACTAATATGGAAGTTAAATAATATGTCAGAATCACTAATATGGAAGTTAAATAATATGTCAGAATCACTAATATGGAAGTTAAATAATATGTCAGAATCACTAATGTGTGAGTTAAATAATATGTCAGAATCACTAATGTGGGAGTTAAATGATATGTCAGAATCACTAATATGGAAGTTAAATAATATGTCAGAATCACTAATATGGAAGTTAAATAATATGTCAGAATCACTAATGTGTGAGTTAAATAATATGTCAGAATCACTAATGTGGGAGTTAAATAATATGTCAGAATCACTAATGTGGAAGTTAAATGATATGTCAGAATCACTAATATGGAAGTTAAATAATATGTCAGAATCACTAATATGGAAGTTAAATAATATGTCAGAATCACTAATGTGGGAGTTAAATGATAGTCAGAATCACTAATGTGGGAGTTAAATGATATGTCAGAATCACTAATATGGAAGTTAAATGATATGTCAGAATCACTAATATGGAAGTTAAATAATATGTCAGAATCACTAATGTGGGAGTTAAATGATAGTCAGAATCACTAATGTGGGAGTTAAATGATAGTCAGAATCACTAATGTGGGAGTTAAATAATATGTCAGAATCACTAATATGGAAGTTAAATGATATGTCAGAATCACTAATATGGAAGTTAAATAATATGTCAGAATCACTAATATGGAAGTTAAATAATATGTCAGAATCACTAATATGGAAGTTAAATGATATGTCAGAATCACTAATATGGAAGTTAAATAATATGTCAGAATCACTAATGTGGGAGTTAAATAATATGTCAGAATCACTAATATGGAAGTTAAATAATATGTCAGAATCACTAATGTGGGAGTTAAATGATAGTCAGAATCACTAATGTGGGAGTTAAATAATATGTCAGAATCACTAATATGGAAGTTAAATGATATGTCAGAATCACTAATATGGAAGTTAAATAATATGTCAGAATCACTAATATGGAAGTTAAATAATATGTCAGAATCACTAATGTGGAAGTTAAATGATATGTCAGAATCACTAATATGGAAGTTAAATAATATGTCAGAATCACTAATATGGAAGTTAAATGATATGTCAGAATCACTAATGTGTGAGTTAAATAATATGTCAGAATCACTAATGTGGAAGTTAAATGATATGTCAGAATCACTAATATGGAAGTTAAATAATATGTCAGAATCACTAATATGGAAGTTAAATAATATGTCAGAATCACTAATGTGGAAGTTAAATGATATGTCAGAATCACTAATATGGAAGTTAAATGATATGTCAGAATCACTAATGTGTGAGTTAAATGATATGTCAGAATCACTAATGTGGGAGTTAAATGATAGTCAGAATCACTAATGTGGAAGTTAAATGATATGTCAGAATCACTAATATGGAAGTTAAATAATATGTCAGAATCACTAATGTGTGAGTTAAATAATATGTCAGAATCACTAATATGGAAGTTAAATAATATGTCAGAATCACTAATATGGAAGTTAAATGATATGTCAGAATCACTAATATGGAAGTTAAATAATATGTCAGAATCACTAATATGGAAGTTAAATAATATGTCAGAATCACTAATGTGGGAGTTAAATGATAGTCAGAATCACTAATGTGGGAGTTAAATGATATGTCAGAATCACTAATATGGAAGTTAAATGATATGTCAGAATCACTAATATGGAAGTTAAATAATATGTCAGAATCACTAATGTGGGAGTTAAATGATAGTCAGAATCACTAATGTGGGAGTTAAATGATAGTCAGAATCACTAATGTGGGAGTTAAATAATATGTCAGAATCACTAATATGGAAGTTAAATGATATGTCAGAATCACTAATATGGAAGTTAAATAATATGTCAGAATCACTAATATGGAAGTTAAATAATATGTCAGAATCACTAATATGGAAGTTAAATGATATGTCAGAATCACTAATATGGAAGTTAAATAATATGTCAGAATCACTAATGTGGGAGTTAAATAATATGTCAGAATCACTAATATGGAAGTTAAATAATATGTCAGAATCACTAATGTGGGAGTTAAATGATAGTCAGAATCACTAATGTGGGAGTTAAATAATATGTCAGAATCACTAATATGGAAGTTAAATGATATGTCAGAATCACTAATATGGAAGTTAAATAATATGTCAGAATCACTAATATGGAAGTTAAATAATATGTCAGAATCACTAATGTGGAAGTTAAATGATATGTCAGAATCACTAATATGGAAGTTAAATAATATGTCAGAATCACTAATATGGAAGTTAAATGATATGTCAGAATCACTAATGTGTGAGTTAAATAATATGTCAGAATCACTAATGTGGAAGTTAAATGATATGTCAGAATCACTAATATGGAAGTTAAATAATATGTCAGAATCACTAATATGGAAGTTAAATAATATGTCAGAATCACTAATGTGGAAGTTAAATGATATGTCAGAATCACTAATATGGAAGTTAAATGATATGTCAGAATCACTAATGTGTGAGTTAAATGATATGTCAGAATCACTAATGTGGGAGTTAAATGATAGTCAGAATCACTAATGTGGAAGTTAAATGATATGTCAGAATCACTAATATGGAAGTTAAATAATATGTCAGAATCACTAATGTGTGAGTTAAATAATATGTCAGAATCACTAATATGGAAGTTAAATAATATGTCAGAATCACTAATATGGAAGTTAAATGATATGTCAGAATCACTAATATGGAAGTTAAATAATATGTCAGAATCACTAATATGGAAGTTAAATAATATGTCAGAATCACTAATATGGGAGTTAAATAATATGTCAGAATCACTAATATGGAAGTTAAATAATATGTCAGAATCACTAATGTGGAAGTTAAATAATATGTCAGAATCACTAATGTGGAAGTTAAATGATATGTCAGAATCACTAATATGGAAGTTAAATAATATGTCAGAATCACTAATATGGAAGTTAAATAATATGTCAGAATCACTAATGTGGGAGTTAAATGATATGTCAGAATCACTAATATGGAAGTTAAATAATATGTCAGAATCACTAATATGGAAGTTAAATAATATGTCAGAATCACTAATGTGGGAGTTAAATGATAGTCAGAATCACTAATGTGGGAGTTAAATGATAGTCAGAATCACTAATGTGGGAGTTAAATAATATGTCAGAATCACTAATATGGAAGTTAAATGATATGTCAGAATCACTAATGTGGGAGTTAAATGATAGTCAGAATCACTAATGTCCCATGAAGACGTCGGTTTAATTTGGGGATAAAGGAGAAAAAAAAAATCTTTAAATCCATTCTTTCATTCAACCCTGCCTACAGTGATTAAGGGAGTCGCCGTGGTTTGCTCCCTGGCAAAGCCGCGAACTTTTTTTCAAAAATGACCTTAGCTTCCAGGTCGACCCTGCCTTGAGTGGGTACCGGGTGCAGTCCTGGGAAGTAAAGGCGGCCGGCCTGATGCTGACCACATCATCCACCTTGTGCCGATTAGTCTATAAAAAAATAGGTCTAGCCCTATACGCCTAAAAGGCGTGGAGAAGGGCCCTTTACTTTTTACTCACAGTGATGACCTATTTTCCAGGCACGCTAATGCAAAAATAGACACAGGTGCCAAAAAGCACATCCCTCTCTCCCCCCATGTGATATGTGAACTTTTTGTACTGCTTTACTGTAAATGTAGGTGGTCAAGAACAAGTTGTATTTCAGAAAATAATCCAAGCCACAAATCACAAAAACCTGTGAGATTCTGCACAAACTTGCACAGTTCCAGCACACTTATTTCACAAACTTGTCTTTCTGCATCAGTTTGTCACTCTAGGATGGCTGTGATGTGTCTAGATATGCAGTTAAACAAGGTAGATGTGTAAAATTTATCTATTTTATGTATTAGGGCTTGCTCTTGTCTAGTTTTGCTATTCTGACACTATTGTTGTGTGTTTTTTTATGCACAGAAATACAATGTAACCTGGGTAAGTCTGCACTACAAATGCTATTGTAGTATACTCATAGAAAACTGACAAGTTCAGAAAAACTATATATTTATCAAGTTATCTGATGTTAACTTTCAACAATAAACAAATTAATCTGCATCTGTCTTCTGTTTCTTAACTGTTACATGTATAAATGTTGTGTGACTGCATGAGGTAAGAACACCTGCTGTGAGTAGATCAACAAAACTGCCCTAGATAGTCTTCTGCTCTATTAAATCCTACTTGTGGTGAAATCAACATCAGGATGATGCCAAACTGTTCACCAACTGAAGTGTTCATTGCAAATTGCAAATCATTTACTGCAGTGTTTTTCAACCTTTTTACAATGTGAGCCAGGGAAAAAATTAACAAGCTGATGATTCAGATAGAAACAAATGAGCGCTGAGCTCAGAACTGACATTGCAGCACTCTGAACATTCCCATAAACAGTCCATCCCCATCTTCAGCAGCCAGCGATGAGTTCCAATGGTGCCAGTAGCAGTTCAAATATATGTTCTCCTTGCCTTTCTTCTGAGTGTAGAGTGTCAACCGGATATCTTGGCTGTACCATTCTCTCCAGACCCTAACAATCTATTTGTGTCTCCACACTGTTCACCTACTTCCACCACATGGAGCTTGTCATGCATAAATCTATCACCCATTGGTGCAGAACCAGCCAATCTCTCTGCCCGTTCATTTGCCCTTACTCCTGCCTGCCACGCCTGCCACTGAGAAAATATCCAAAGAACACTAACTACCCGGGACCTCTGATGCAATGCTTGTCACTTTGCATGGAGCTTGCCTGTCTCCACCTTTCTTAACATGCTTTGTGAGCAAGTTACAATCATGACATGTGTGTGCAGCTGATTCTCAGGTCAGCGGAAAGCTGCTGTGACTGCCTCCACCTCCATTCTGAAACTAGATGTTGTTAGAAACAAATAACATGTAGACAGCATTTTATTTATGAAATACCTGGCGATACAATTATAATTTTAGCAGATGCGTCATCTACTGAAGTCAAACAATCTAACAGAAGTGGCTGGAGCTTTGTTTCTGAGAGATGAAGACTGCAACAGCATCCGTTTGACTTCTTCATTTGGTTCTCACCACATGATTGAGCAAATGAATGTTTTTGGCGGACTGCCAAAAAATTCCTGCCAACTAGAGGTCAAATGATTTACAAGATGTCTCAAAACAACCCCAGCATTTTATGTTTAGCAGTTTGCCACTGCTTTCTCAAATGGCCTGCCAACTAGTTTTGTGATTTCACAGAACACCATGATCAAGTGTAATGGTATCATTAGGTTTTAGCATCTAATGTTTTAACGTAATTACTGAGCAATAATGTATTATTGAAATACTGTATGACACACAATAAGTTGCTGTCAGAGAAGCTGGCAAATATAATATAGATTTGATTTTTTTTTTAAATTAACATAATATAAATATCAAGTAAAAAAAAGAAAACCTACAAAAGCGTGGACAGTAAATGCACATACATGTATGTAAGCAACAAAGCAAAGGTACATATCAGTGCTGCGTCAGGCATATGTGGCCAGACTTATGTTTTATAGAACAACTGGCCCTCGGTGGGTGATGTGATCAACCTGAGACCAGCCGCCTTTACTTCCCAGAATTTGGAACTTGTCTCATTTTAAGGTTGGGTTGACCTGGGAGCTAAGGTTGAATTTTCTTTTTAAATCCCAATCTATATGGATTTGAACCCACAACCTTCAGGTTTGCCGATGAGCAACTAACCATGGTGGCTTGCATGTATGTATGTATGCATGATTGCATAAATATAGATCTACCCACACTCACCCACCCACATGCTTGAGTGTGGGTATGTGTGACAGGATAGGTATGGGTATTTATAGGTACGAATGAGTATGTTTGTAAGTATGCATTTGTGTGTGTGTGTGTAAGTGCACATGCATGTGTGTATATATGCATGCATGCCTGTGAGTGCACATGTGCATGTGTGCATGCATGCCCATGAGCTTAGTGTTGTCATTATTTCGTTTCTAAGAGGAGGGGAGGGGTACAAGACAACTGTCAGGCCCGTGGCTGATGGAGCATCACAGACCAGCTTCTTGCGCTGAATCTCCAGGCTATGAATGAGTTCCCAGATTCCTCCCTACATGGTTCTGGACTGGTCACAGATGTGATTATAACGTCTGCAATAAAAACAAAAACCAGACACAATCAGAACTGATGTTTAAGTATGTAATGGAAATAGAAACCAGACACAATCAGAACTGATGTTTATGTATGTAATGGAAATAGAAACCAGACACAATCAGAACTGATGTTTAAGTATGTAATGGAAATAGAAACCAGACACAATCAGAACTGATGGTTAAGTATGTTATGGAAATGGAAACCAGACACAATCAGAACTGATCTGACATTTTGACCCACTCCCCTCCTCACCCAAATTTAGCAATTTATCAAGTCTGTACACAAGTCTAATTGTGTCTTCAGCTTGGCTCATCCGAAACCTTCCTCTTTTCAGTCTGTGACCCTTAGCTCTACTAAGGACTCTATGCAGGAGGTACTTCTTGTCTGCAGCGATTCTGAGATTTGACATTGCTTGCAGAACTTTGAGCCTTTCTGAAATAGTAGGCAGTGCAAGCATCACAGCATACATACTACCGGGCTAACTCTAGTACATCCAAGAATTACCCACATGGCTTCATTCTGTGTGCGTTCAAGTTTCATCAGCTGATTCTTTGATATTGTAAGCATTTCAAGTCTATATTCTATCAATGCTGAAACAGCGTGAACAGCATTCTTTGTTCCACTTCCATTGTTGCCATAATCTTTACAGCACTGAATCCTTTCTGGCATTTAACCACAACTGCATCCACATGATGCCTGAAGGACAGGCTTCTATCGAAAATGATACCCAAGTACTCAGTTTGCTTTCTCTTTTGATGTTTCTGTCATTAATTGTAGACTGTTGTCTATTGCTCCCATGCCTATATATGCAAGATCATCTGCAAATGTCAATATCCTTCCAACACCTGGTGCTTCAAATTCTGCAATCCTGCTTGTATACACATGGAAGAGTACTGGTGAAATGGCAGAACCCTGGGGTGGTCTCAGGGCAATGTTACATGGTTCTGAAGTCCATGTACCTAGGCAAAGGGGAACCATATGTGAATGCAGGACAGCTGCTAGTGCGATTACCAGTCAGGTACAAACCCCCTTCTGCATGAGATCAGATATCAGAATATCATATCTGACTCTACTGTAGGCATCCTCATGATCTAGTGCTGCCAAAACCATCTCCTGTCAGTTCTGGAACCTCTCATAAACATCAAAAGTAAAAGTAGCTGCATTTGGCCAGGTATCTTTCCATGGCCAGTAACTATCCAAACAATTTGCCAAAGTATTTTGCAGGGTGATAATCCTTAAACTGCTGAGTCTGGAATGCTCTTTGCCTGGTTATGGAAGTAGGATTAAGTAGCTGTGTACCCAATCCTGGGGTACTGAAGCTGTTCTGATGCTCTGGTTGAAGTGAAAAGCCATCTCTCTCAAGTCTTCAACATTCATGCTCTCCATGTGGGTATCAACTAATGCGGACACAAATATTACATTGCTCAATTTATTGCCAAGCATACTTCTCTGTATCTCGTCGGGTGCGCTACAACAGAGTTACATCAACATAAAATGAAGCACAAAATTAAATAAATCCAACAGTTTTGTGCTTCATTTTGTGAAGATACACTAGAACACTTTCATATATATATATATACACACACACACATACACACACACACATGCATGCACGCACACACACACACATACACACACTAACTTATAAAATATAATGAAGATACACAAGAACACAAACATACCCAGAGGAACTAACATTTTTTTTAAAGCAGACTGAGAAAGAAATGAATGCTGCAACCATCTACTTCAAGATGTGTTCAAGGCATGTTCTAGTTGCTGAAGGTATCAAACTGCTACATCTCTCGTGTAAATGAAAGTGGTATCATGATATAGGTAACGTCTACATTTTACATAACTATTACCAGGCTACAGTGTGAAACCTTTGCACTTACACTGCATGTTCTGGTTTGTTCTTCTGGGTTCGGCAATTCTTGCCCCAGTAACAGTTGGGTCTAGAAGTGACTTCCTCTGAAATGTGAATATAAATATTTATCAGTTGTAGAAATGAAAAACTGTCATCTATTCATTTATTGCAGCAAAAGGCCAGTCAATTCAATATTCATAAAATCTAAACTCTGGAGTTTCCTGATAATGTGAGAGGAAAGCAGAAAGTAAACTATAAATGCATGTGAAAGACCACTAACTTGAACACTGTTGATTACTGCTCTTATCTGTCCACACCATCTCTACAAACACTGACATACAATGATATACAACCTACTGCCGTATGATTGTTCAAAGCTATAGAAAGAAGTCAATGCTTTGTCTGGTCCCCATCTGTGTCTCAAGCTCAAGATCGACATATTTGTTCAGTCTTTAGTACCATGGTCAACTTCTTGTGTGTCTATAAAACTACTGGAAATCTTCTGAGATATATACTAATAAACTACAAACATTCATTAATTGCTGCCTGCATTGAAAAGAGGGAATTAAATGGTGTAATAGAATCACAAATGTAGAGCTTTGGGAGAGAACTAAACAAGTTCCAGTGGACCAAGAGATTAAGAAAAGATGCTGGCGTTGCATAGGACACATGTTGAGAAAATCTGAGAACAATTTAACTAGAATGTCTTTCACTGGAATCCACAGGGGCATAGAAACAGAGGAAGATGAAAAAAAAATGGAGAAGGGAGATAGAGAGTAAAGTGAGGATGGAAAGGACAGCGGGGGACCTGCATGTGATAGCGAAGGATAGAATGACATGGCATGAGTTGGTTGAGGGCCTATGCCCCACTGGGGGTTGGAAAGGCAGAAGAAGAAGAATGTTCAGGTTGTAAGATGATGCTAAAGAATGAGCCACTCTAGTTGTTCAGTTTGAACTTGAGTCAATACAGCTGATTCTATGTGAGATTCTATGGCTACAGTCTTCTAGGGAATGAGGAATCAGTCTCACACCCACCCTTCTTAGCTGCCTTTTATGACACACATGGTGGATTAGTGTCTATTTTGGCTTCCCTTCTCAGCTCTGGTCACATATGGGCAAAGTCACAAATGGGTAAGGTCACATATGGACAAGATGACAACTGGTGCAACGTCATAAAGACATCAGATGTTAGCAAAGGGCAGAAAGACTTGACATGAACTGGCTGTCATCTGCTCTACAGGACAAATAAACTGCTAAAGATGGAGAAACATCTATCACATGGCTATTCAACTAAGTTGACTCTGGGGCCACACTTCTTAAAATGGGGGTTGCCATGGGCCAGAAGTCCAAGCCCCAGCATAGAAAAATCATGAATACAATATATCTGGTGACAATCCGCAGGCCACTTGCTACGACTCCACGGGCCAAATGTAGCCTGTGGGCCGCTAGTTGAATAGCCCTCATCTAGCAAATACTTACTAGGTAAACTTTCAGCAGGAATGTCTTTTCTATAATAATATGCCAGCTCTTTGAATGCTTGAAATCCACAACCATAGCACACAGGAGTGTTGAACCCATGCATTGAAGTCAGTCTGGCCTGGTCTGAACATGAACACTCAGGTTTTAAACATTGTAAAACACTAACATTTCATAATGTAACACACTTTTATGATTCTTCTCAAACTGTTTTACCTAAACCAATATTTCTACCAGAGACTTTTAGTGAAGTGTTATTGTTTTATCTGTGCTAGCAGTCACCAGTAATTTTCAGTTGTAGCCCCAAGCAACTGTTACCCCTTCATCTTTTAATGTCAGTTACCATGTGGATGAAACTGATATTTCTGTGGCTGCCAAAAAGTATTGCCTATTGTGTTACATCACATGTTTTTCCTTGCAAATTCATCTCATTCATAATTTAAGCATTCTTAATCCAGTCGGTATGAATATTCAGCAATTCTTTCATCAAATATAGACATAGCATGTATAAATATGTTTGTTTCATTTCTCTTCCATTTTGATGTTGATCACATCCATCATCGGGGTCTGCTGGTTTCATTCTCTTCCTTTTTTATGTTGATTACATCCCCCATCGGGGGCTGACTTTCACTTCTCTTCCTTTTTGATGTTGATCCATCGGAGGACTGTCCTTGCCAAGTTGCATGAGATATTCTGCAACAATGTCCATGCCATCTCTGTTGTCTTTATTTGATAACATTTGCCAGCGATTTGTTTTCACCCTCAGATCTTCATTTTTATAATCTTGTTTAGCCAAAATATTTGCAAAATTCTCCTGAAACATTTATTTTGAAAAATCTCTAGTTTATGTGCAATTCCTGCTGTCCTTTAACAATCATTTGTTTAAAACAGTATTCCAAAAATGTTGCTCTTGTGTAATAGTTGTCTTCAGTCCCTTTGACTTCCATATGCTGTTGTTATTAGGTATGGTAAATGCTTGGTTCGCCTTACGTATTCTTGTTATTACATCCTTTTCTGAATCCACATCTTGAGTACGTACTTGTGAGGTAAATGAATTCTTTAACATCTTCTACTGCTTCACAACACAAGCAAGGGCCAGAAATATCTAAAGCCTGCAATGTTTCTAACATTATAAAACTCAGCAAGTTCCTTGCTTGCTGGTGTCATCAATCAGGTTTCTCCGCAGCACATGTTATTCAGCAGCGTATCAATTCATATGATTGTTTTCTTCCATGTCATGAAACTTGGGCCACAAATCTTCTCTCTGCTCACCACTATTTCTTTATCCATAAATATTACCAGCTGCTACCAGTGTGTGGACTGCAGAATGACAGAGTGTACAGCCAGGACAACTGACAGAGAGAATAGCAGTCTGACAGAGTGTACAGCCAGGACAACAGACAGGGACAATAGCAGTCTGACAGAGTGTACAGCCAGGACAACAGACAGGGAGAACAGCAGTCTGACAGAGTGTACAGCCAGGGCAACAGACAGGGAGAACAGCAGTCTGACAGAGTTTACAGCCAGGGCAACAGACAGGGAGAACAGCAGTCTGACAGAGTTTACAGCCAGGGCAACAGACACTGACAATAGCAGAATGAAAGAGTGTACAGCCAAGACAACAGACAGGGAGAAAAGCAGTCTGACAGAGTGTACACAGCCAGGGCAACAGACACTGAACAGCAGAATGACAGAGTGTACAGCCAGGACAACAGACAGGGAGAAAAGCAGTCTGACAGAGTTTACAGCCAGGGCAATAGACAGTGACAACAGCAGAATGACAGAGTTTACAGCCAGGGCAACAGACAGTGACAACAGCAGAATGACAGAGTGTACAGCCAGGGCAACAGTCAGAAAGTTTTGATCCCTTGTAGCCAGCTTTCATTGTGGAGATGGCTTCTCACTGATGATATAAACTGTATGTGTGTCTTAAACTCTTTTTAACAAATGACTGATGAATTTTGCTTACAACAATAGTGTTAGTTGATTAAACTTTTAAAATATTTATAGGGCTATCGTCTGCATGTCATACACAATAGTTTAAACAAGAATTTAGATTTATACTTACAGGCAAGTAACAACAACAAAGGAAAGGTTTTAGAAGTTTTGAAGATTTGATCTTTAATCTGGCATATGAGCTGGAAGTGTTCATATTTGATAGCCCCCCCCCCCCTTTCCACCCCCCCCCCCCTTTCCACCCTCCCCATCCCCCACAATTCCCCACAACCCCGAGTCAACTCATGTTCATAGCTTACTAGAAAATGTGTAACCGCCTGTGTGGACTTTGTGCAAACACTCCTTAAAAAGATCTTTCACTGACATCCCAAGACTTGTGATGTAGTCCTAGAGGGAAAAAACAATATGATCATAAAATGAATATGTCCTGCACACTGACTTAGTCTTTTACTTAATTCTATATGCACAGCCTCGTGAGTTTGTGTGTCTAAATGCACGCGTGCATGCACCTACCACACACACACACACACACACACACAGAGCCAGAGATAGCACAGAATACATGGCTATTACTGCCAGATATAACACAGAATACAAGGCTACTTACTGTCAGATATAACACAAAATACAAGGCTATTACTGTCAGAGATAACACAGAATACAAGGCTACTTACTGTCAGATATAACACAGAATACAAGGCTATTACTGCCAGATATAACACAGAATACAAGGCTATTACTGCCAGATATAACACAGAATACAAGGCTACTTACTGTCAGATATAACACAGAATACAAGGCTATTACTGCCAGATATAACACAGAATACAAGGCTATTACTGCCAGATATAACACAGAATACAAGGCTATTACTGCCAGATATAACACAGAATACAAGGCTATTACTGCCAGATATAACACAGAATACAAGGCTACTTACTGTCAGATATAACACAGAATACAAGGCTATTACTGCCAGATATAACACAGAATACAAAGCTATTACTGTCAGATATAACACAGAATACAAGGCTACTTACTGCCAGATATAACACAGAATACAAGGCTACTTACTGCCAGATATAACACAGAATACAAGGCTACTTACTGCCAGATATAACACAGAATACAAGGCTACTTACTGCCAGATATAACACAGAATACAAAGCTATTACTGCCAGAGATAACACAGAATACAAGGCTATTACTGTCAGATATAACACAGAATACAAGGCTACTTACTGTCAGATATAACACAGAATACAAAGCTATTACTGCCAGATATAACACAGAATACAAGGCTACTTACTGTCAGATATAACACAGAATACAAGGCTACTTACTGCCAGATATAACACAGAATACAAGGCTACTTACTGCCAGATATAACACAGAATACAAGGCTATTACTGCCAGATATAACACAGAATACAAGGCTATTACTGTCAGATATAACACAGAATACAAGGCTACTTACTGCCAGATATAACACAGAATACAAAGCTATTACTGCCAGATATAACACAGAATACAAGGCTACTTACTGCCAGATATAACACAGAATACAAAGCTATTACTGTCAGAGATAACACAGAATACATGGCTATTGCTGCCAGATATAACACAGAATACAAAGCTATTACTGTCAGAGATAGCACAGAATACAAGGCTACTTACTGTCAGAGATAGCACAGAATACAAGGCTACTTACTGTCAGATATAACACAGAATACAAAGCTATTACTGTCAGAGATAACACAGAATACATGGCTATTACTGCCAGATATAACACAGAATACAAAGCTATTACTGTCAGAGATAGCACAGAATACAAGGCTACTTACTGTCAGAGATAGCACAGAATACAAGGCTACTTACTGTCAGATATAACACAGAATACAAGGCTACTTACTGTCAGATATAACACAGAATACAAGGCTACTTACTGTCAGAGATAACACAGAATACAAGGCTACTTACTGCCAGATATAACACAGAATACAAGGCTACTTACTGCCAGATATAACACAGAATACAAGGCTACTTACTGTCAGAGATAACACAGAATACAAGGCTACTTACTGTCAGAGATAACACAGAATACAAGGCTACTTACTGCCAGATATAACACAGAATACAAGGCTACTTACTGTCAGAGATAACACAGAATACAAAGCTATTACTGTCAGATATAACACAGAATACAAGGCTACTTACTGCCAGATATAACACAGAATACAAAGCTATTACTGCCAGAGATAACACAGAATACAAGGCTATTACTGCCAGAGATAACACAGAATACAAGGCTATTACTGCCAGAGATAACACAGAATACAAAGCTATTACTGCCAGATATAACACAGAATACAAGGCTACTTACTGTCAGATATAACACAGAATACAAGGCTACTTACTGCCAGATATAACACAGAATACAAAGCTATTACTGCCAGAGATAACACAGAATACAAAGCTATTACTGTCAGATATAACACAGAATACAAGGCTACTTACTGTCAGATATAACACAGAATACAAGGCTACTTACTGTCAGAGATAACACAGAATACAAGGCTACTTAAGCACAGAATAAGGCTTACTGTCAGATATAACACAGAATACAAGGCTATTACTGTCAGATATAACACAGAATACAAGGCTACTTACTGTCAGATATAACACAGAATACAAGGCTACTTACTGTCAGATATAACACAGAATACAAGGCTACTTACTGTCAGATATAACACAGAATACAAAGCTACTTACTGTCAGATATAACACAGAATACTATTACTGTCAGCTACAAGGCTATTACTGTCAGATATATAACACAGAAGCTACTTACTGTCAGATATAACACAGAATACAAGCTATTACTGTCAGTCAGATATAACACAGAATACAAGGCTACTTACTGTCAGATATAACACAGAATACAAGGCTACTTACTGTCAGATATAACACAGAATACAAGGCTACTTACTGTCAGATATAACACAGAATACAAGGCTACTTACTGTCAGATATAACACAGAATACAAGGCTACTTACTGTCAGATATAACACAGAATACAAAGCTACTTACTGCCAGATATAACACAGAATACAAAGCTACTTACTGTCAGATATAACACAGAATACAAAGCTACTTACTGTCAGAGATAACACAGAATACAAAGCTATTACTGTCAGATATAACACAGAATACAAGGCTATTACTGCCAGATATAACACAGAATACAAGGCTACTTACTGTCAGATATATACAAAGCTATTACTGTCAGATATAACACAGAATACAAGGCTACTTACTGTCAGATATAACACAGAATACAAAGCTACTTACTGTCAGATATAACACAGAATACAAAGCTATTACTGTCAGATATAACACAGAATACAAGGCTACTTACTGTCAGATATAACACAGAATAACACAGAATACAAGGCTACTTACTGTCAGATATAACACAGAATACAAAGCTACTTACTGCCAGATATAACACAGAATACAAAGCTACTTACTGTCAGATATAACACAGAATACAAAGCTACTTACTGTCAGATATAACACAGAATACAAGGCTACTTACTGTCAGATATAACACAGAATACAAGGCTATTACTGTCAGATATAACACAGAATACAAGGCTACTTACTGTCAGATATAACACAGAATACAAGGCTACTTACTGTCAGATATAACACAGAATACAAGGCTACTTACTGCCAGATATAACACAGAATACAAAGCTACTTACTGTCAGATATAACACAGAATACAAGGCTACTTACTGTCAGATATAACACAGAATACAAGGCTATTACTTCAGATATAACACAGAATCAAGGATATAACACAGACAAGGCTACTTACTGTCAGATACAACAGAATACAAGGCTACTTACTGCCAGATATAACACAGAATACAAGCTATTACTGCCAGAGATAACACAGAATAACACAGAATACAAGGCTATTACTGCCAGAGATAACACAGAATACAAGGCTATTACTGCCAGATATAACACAGAATACAAGGCTACTTACTGTCAGATATAATACAGAATACAAAGCTACTTACTGTCAGAGATAGCACAGAATACAAAGCTATTACTGTCAGAGATAGCACATAATACAAGGCTATTACTGTCAGATATAACACAGAATACAAGGCTACTTACTGTCAGAGATAGCATAGAATACAAGGCTACTTACTGTCAGAGATAGCATAGAATACAAGGCTACTTACTGTCAGAGATAGCATAGAATACAAGGCTATTACTGCCAGAGATAACACAGAATACAAGGCTACTTACTGTCAGAGATAACACAGAATACAAAGCTATTACTGTCAGATATAACACAGAATACAAGGCTACTTACTGCCAGATATAACACAGAATACAAGGCTACTTACTGTCAGATATAACACAGAATACAAAGCTATTACTGTCAGAGATAACACAGAATACAAGGCTATTACTGCCAGAGATAACACAGAATACAAGGCTATTACTGCCAGATATAACACAGAATACAAGGCTACTTACTGTCAGATATAACACAGAATACAAAGCTACTTACTGTCAGAGATAGCACAGAATACAAAGCTATTACTGTCAGAGATAGCACATAATACAAGGCTATTACTGTCAGATATAACACAGAATACAAGGCTACTTACTGTCAGAGATAGCATAGAATACAAGGCTACTTACTGTCAGAGATAGCATAGAATACAAGGCTACTTACTGTCAGAGATAGCATAGAATACAAGGCTATTACTGCCAGAGATAACACAGAATACAAGGCTATTACTGCCAGATATAACACAGAATACAAGGCTATTACTGCCAGAGATAACACAGAATACAAGGCTATTACTGCAGATATAACACAGAATACAAGGCTACTTACTGTCAGATATAACACAGAATACAAAGCTACTTACTGCCAGATATAACACAGAATACAAAGCTACTTACTGTCAGAGATAGCACAGAATACAAAGCTATTACTGTCAGAGATAGCACATAATACAAGGCTATTACTGTCAGATATAACACAGAATACAAGGCTACTTACTGTCAGAGATAGCACAGAATACAAAGCTATTACTGTCAGAGATAGCACATAATACAAGGCTATTACTGTCAGAGAAAGCACAGAATACAAGGCTATTACTGTCAGTGAAAGCACAGAATTCAAGGCTATTACTGTCAGAGATAGCACAGAATACAAGGCTACTTACTGCCAGAGATAGCACAGAATACAAAGCTATTACTGTCAGAGATAGCACAGAATACAAAGCTATTACTGTCAGAGATAGCACAGAATACAAAGCTATTACTGTCAGAGATAGCACAGAATACAAGATTATTACTGCCAGATATAACACAGAAAAAAAGGCTACTTACTGTCAGAGATAGCACAGAATACAAAGCTTTTACTGTCAGAGATAGCACAGAATACAAGGCTATTACTGTCAGAGAAAGCACAGAATACAAGGCTATTACTGCCAGAGATAACACAGAATACAAGGCTACTTACTGCCAGAGATAGCACAAAATACAAAGCTATTACTGTCACAGATAGCACAGAATACATAGCTATTACTGTCAGAGATAGCACAGAATACAAGGCTATTACTGTCAGAGAAAGCACAGAATACAAGGCTATTACTGTCAGAGAAAGCACAGAATACAAGGCTATTACTGCCAGAGATAACACAAAATACAAGGCTACTTACTGTCAGAGATAGCAAAGAATACAAAGCTATTACTGTCAGAGATAGCATAGAATACAAGGCTATTTATGCCAGAGATAGCACAGAATACAAGGCTATTACTGTCAGAGAAAGCACAGAATACAAGGCTATTACTGTCAGAGAAAGCACAGAATACAAGGCTATTACTGCCAGAGATAACACAAAATACAAGGCTACTTACTGTCAGAGATAGCAAAGAATACAAAGCTATTACTGTCAGAGATAGCATAGAATACAAGGCTATTTATGCCAGAGATAACACAGAATACAAGGCTATTACTGCCAGAGATAACACAGAATACAAGGCTACTTACTGTCAGAGATAGCACAGAAGACAAGGCTACTTACTGCCAGAGAAAGCACAGAATACAAGGCTATTCCTGCCAGAGACAGCATAGAAATTAAAGCTACTTACTGCTAGATACAGCACAGAAATTAAGGCTACTTACTGCCAGATACAGCACAGAAATTAAGGCTACATACTGCCAGAGACAGCACAGAAATTAAGGCTACTTACTGCCAGAGACAGCACAGAAATTAAGGCTACTCACTGCCAGAGACAGCACAGAAATTATGGCTACTCACTGCCAGAGACAGAAGAGAAATTAGGGCTACTTACTGCCAGAGACAGCACAGAAATTAGGGCTACTTACTGTCAGAACTTTAGACTCATAATGGTTGTCCAGAACAAGTGACGTTAGGCATTGCTTTCCAAAGTTTAAGTCTGTAAATTAGCCAAAGAGAAATACATTTGAATTTCAATAGTATTGCTAGAATATTTACATCGTAATTTGCCAGCATGAACACATTTTTTTGATAATGCAATAATATGACAACTATTAATCGATTGTATTGCATGACTATTACTAATACTATGACAAATGACAATTACTAACACAATTATAAATGACTGAACAAATAAATCACACAGGGTATATTATGCTGTGATTAAGGACACGGAAATAATCACAGGAAACAGATCCCCACTAAAGTTAACAATGAACAGGCTAGCTGAATTTAAAACAGCAACAGTGATGGTCTTATGCTCCTGGTGGAGGCTCAACAGAAATAATCATGATTACAAATATTCCCAGACCAATTTCATGAGAGAATTACTCAAGGGAAGCTTTGGGAGAGAACTAAACAAATTCCAGTGAACCAGGAGGTGAGGAAAAGCTTCTGGCTGTGAACAGAAAATTGTACAAAAACTAGAATGTCCCTGCACCAGAAATAAATTAGGGAATTTTTTTTTTAAACTCCCTGAGGAGAATTAAAGATTGGATGAATATGACGGGCTGGATCCTGCAGTGAGCTGCAGTTGATGCTATAGGATAGGACAACTAAATGCGAATTAGTTGAGGGCCTATGCTCCAATGAGGCAAGTGCCTAATAAAAAGAAGAAATTCAAAATGTTTTCCCAGTGTAAGTTTAAAAAATGCAGACACAAACAATACACTGCACAATTTATTGCCAGGCATATTTCTCTGTATCTCGTCAGGTGCACTCATTCACTGGCACCTTTCTGTCTTTGCAGATGATAGTGTTATATTGCGCTATGAGGAGGCATGAGACTCACAGTCCATGGCGATGGCGAGTATGACTAGCAAGACCTGCCCGTGTCAAGAAAAGTCTTCCACAATTGTTTCCTTGACCGATTAAGGCCAGGGATGAAGTTCCTCCTCTCCATAGCACAAAGCCTGGGCAGTTTTGTAGAGACCATATGTTGTCCAGCAGTGCTCTATCTTTCTACCTGTCAGGTGCATTACTACACAGTTAAATCAATATATAAAAAAGCACACAATGAATCCTTTTCTACCTGACTCTGGATTCAAAGCTGATAAAGATTTTCCCTCTAGGATTATTTACCACAAACATTATAGACGTTTACTAAAAGAGATTAAGGCTATATCAATAAAACAAGTAGGTATTCTCCTTCCTACGTCTGCTTTCTTGAGTCTAATTGTATTCTCCTTCCTACGTCTGCTTTCTTGAGTCTACTTGTATTCTCCTTCCTACGTCTGCTTTCTTGAGTCTAATTGTATTCTCCTTCCTACGTCTGCTTTCTTGAGTCTACTTGTATTCTCCTTCCTACGTCTGCTTTCTTGAGTCTAATTGTATTCTCCTTCCTACGTCTGCTTTCTTGAGTCTACTTGTATTCTCCTACCCATCTCTGTTTCCTTTTAGTCTACTTGTTTTTTCCAAAAAAGTCTACTTGTTTTCTCTTCATAATGCCAGGGTGCCTGGTTTGATCCCTGCTGCAGAGGATTTGTCTTGTGTTGGTTTCGACAGCGGAACCGAGAGCTGACTATTCAGCAAGCACTTGCAAACTACTGAACGTAAAACTGCATAGACAAACAAACCACAACAGCCAAAAAATGCTGGGGTTTGGCTCTGCAACGTCCTGTAAAGGATACGCAACTAAATTTTAACTTGTATTCTCCTGCCCACCTCTGTTTTCTTGAGTCTACTTGTATTCTCCTGCCCACCTCTGTTTTCTTGAGTCTACTTGTATTCTCCTGCCCACCTGTTTTCTTGAATCTACTTGTATTCGCCTGCTCACCTCTGTTTTCTTGAGTCTACTTGTATTCTCCTGCCCACCACTGTTTTCTTGAGTCTACTTGTATTCTCCTGCCTACATCTGTTTTTCTTGAGTCTACTTGTATTCTCCTACCCACATCTGTTTTATTGAGTCTACTTGTATTCTCCTGCCCAACTCTGTTTTCTTGAGTCTACTTGTATTCTCCTGCCTACATCTGTTTTCTTGAGTCTACTTGTATTCTCCTGCCCACCTTTGTTTTTTTTTTTTAGTCTACTTGTATTCTCCTACCTACCCCTGTTTTTATTTTTTTTTTTTTTTTTTTTTTTTTTTTTGAGTCTTCTGTGACTCAAGAAAACAGGTGGACAGAGAATAAAAGTAGACTAAAAAAAAAAAAACAGACGTGGGTCGAAGAGCACAAGCAGACTCAAGAAAACAGGTGGACAGAGAATAAAAGTAGGCTAAAAAAAAAACAGACGTGGGTCGAAGAGCACAAGCAGACTCAAGAAAACAGAAGTAGACTTCAGATTCTTACCTTGAAACTCAGCTAGACATCCTTGACAATCAGCCTTTTGGCAACCCCAGTAAGCATGACAGAATGAACGAAGACACAGGAAGCCTGCAGGAGACAAGGGATTCGTTCCGCTGTACAACACATTTGAAGCTTCTATATGACAATTAACTGTCAACACTACAATAAACTGAACTAGAGACCTGCATTCAGTGAATACGTCAGCTCAGCAATGCGTTCAGAATTTTCAACAGTTTATTTCCTAGGCTGCAGGATCTAGACTTTTCATGTATGACACACAGAAATTCGATAACATTTCTATATAGAGAATATGGTATGTGGGTAAAAAATCTTTTGACCCCCTCCAGCCACAATTTTGTAATGGACAGATTTTTAAATTTCACTAAAATTCCACTGAACAAATAACATTTCGGTGTCACACTTGGTCCCTAGCAACTTCGCACCAGACCCCCAGACAATACTACATGTGTGGCATTGGATGTATGGCATGTTTCAGCAAGGCTACTAGGATCTCCAGGAGAAGTATTTGAAACAACATCAAGAATGTTACAGGCATACCAACAAAACTCAATTTTATCAAGAGATAAGAAATAAAGTGGTTTGGAGCTCTTTTGAAAATGAAACCTGATCAATTACCTAAGGAAGTGACAACATAAAAAACTCAGCACAAACTAAAAAAATATAAACTTACAGCCACAAAATGAAGCCATGAGGGTAATTCTGTGATGTACAAGAGATACCCCATATAGTATGCTTGCAATATATATTTGCACTAGCAACTATTTCAGATAGGCACACAGAAAAGTCATATCTCAGAGTAGCCAAAGATAAGAAATACCTCCTGCACGAAGCCCTAGACAAACTGGGGTCATCATCATCGTGTAGCAGTTCTTTTGCAGAACGTCACTCTCATCACAGTCTGCCTGAAAGGAACTTGGTCTCTCACGCACTTTCATATCCAAGGAGTCACTTATATCCTGCACCCATCTTTGTGCTGGTCGGCCCTGCCCCTCCGTGTACGTCTTCTGCTATTATCTGTTTTTATCCACCGTGAAACTTGATATGGCCAAAAATATTTCTGCTTCTGAGACAAGATGCTGTTAATTAGCCAATCTTCCTTCATGTTCAGATCTTTTAGTATATCAGTATTTCTTTTCTTATTTGTACATGGATTTCTGAGAATCTTTCTATAGCATTTCAGCTCAAAAGCACCTATTTTCTTCCTGAAGGACAGAGAGGTAGTCCACGACTTACATCCGTTTGTTGCTACAGAGAAGATGCACATTTAAAATATTAACTTTAATTTCCGTGCTTAACCACAGACTTTTAATGCTGTTTAATCTTTGTTATGTTATGGCCACCCTGTTGACTTCTGTTTCTAGTCTCCATAGCTGTTTATTATGAAGTTATATAGTATCATTCAGAGTGGGTGACATTTTTATTTTCTTCATCATTTATAGGTATTTTTAGACAACAGCCAGTAAGTTAGGGTCACAAACTGAAAAAATTTGAAGGTCTTAGAATACACAATTAGTCATGTGTGCAGGCTTGGGAATATATATTTTTAATGTTTAATAAGGAAACGACATCACAGCACTGGGGACATTCCCATAAGCGCTCCGTACCCATCTTCAACAGCAAGTGCAGATTTACAATTCCATTGGAACTGATAACAGACTGATTGTATATCCATCTCACCTTTTCCTTGAGTGCTGATCATCGACCACATCCCCTGGTCACTCCTCGCAGTAGCATTCTCTTCAGACCATGATAATCCATCTGTGCTTCCACCCTGTTTACTCGCCCCAATAGGGCCCTTAAAACGTCCAGCTTGTCAAGCAGCAATTCACCACAAAGTTGTGCAGAACCAGCCAGTCTATCTGGCTGTCATTTCCTAATACATCGGCATTTCCTAATACATCGTCATTTCCTAATACATCGTCATTTCCTAATACATCGGCATTTCCTAATACATCGGCATTTCCTGGTTAAATTATCCAAAGTATGCTAACTACCCGGGACCTCTGAAATGATGTTTGCCTCTCTTTACAGAGCATACTGGTCTCCACCTTTCTCAACATGCTCTGTGAGTTGGTTACAATTACAACATGTGTGTAAAGCTATTCTCAAGCCAGCAGTGACTGCCTCCACCTCCATTCTCAAACTAGATGTTGTGGTATCATATGCCAGGCTTTGCTGCATTAAGAGACGCCCATGGGGAAAAAAGGGTAAAAAGAAGTGTTTAAATAAATAACAATGTGACAGCACTAAACACTTGCTGCGTACAGCATCATGTTACGCAATCATGGAAATAACTGAACTTGTCACATAAAAACTCTGTATGCACACACGGCTGCAGCACCATCAGGCTAGTGTAATCTTTACAACTGCCTCAATTGTAACTGTTTTAGAGGCTGAACAGGGCATCTGCTTTTTGCCTTGTATGGTTAGCAACACACGACTCTTGAAGTCGCAGGTGTCATCAAACCTTCAGGTAGCAGTAGCCTTGATGGGGTAAACTGATGATGATTGTGTACTTGTACAGAACTATTCAACAGATGTTCTCATCATGTTATTCATATGTCAGTAGCTATAAAGTACTATCTTAAACAACCAGGCAAGCAACAAACAGCTACGTACACTGCTGTGGAGGTATGGTTCCCCCATTAACATACGGATGCCTTCTGTCTGGCATGGGCTGCATACAACACAGGCACAACACATGGTTACCATTGATGGGGCAGGTGAAGGCTGGTGCCACCGGGAAACTCTTGGCATCAGGGTCTCCAGCTGCGGCTGCAGAAGCAAATCTATTTATTAATTATTTTGTCATCTTCAGCACATAAATAAGTTTACACACCAAAAGAAGAAAAGGCCCTCTGTTTCCACTAGAATCCTGTCACCCTGAGAAGCTGTGAAGTGGCAAAACTGATTATTCCCCAGAAATGTTGATTTTCTGACCTCTCTACAGTTTAAAAAACGCATAGTTACTGTTACTGGCTGAGTTCACACCTGCACAACCCTTTAGGAGGTCAGGATATGAATATATTAGCACTGGGAGGGGATGTTCCAGTGAACCAAACAGTTTTTATAAAGCCATGCTGATATTAAATTTTCCTGTAAGCCTCAGTAATACAGGTCTTGATTTTTAAGTTACTTTTGAATGGACCAGTCAATTATTTAAAAAATCAGAACTGTATTTTTCAACTTCAAATGTATATTAAACGGTCTAGTTTCATGTGTAATATATATGAAACAGATTTGTAAAAACAGACACAACAGACTGGCAGAATGTTACATAGATTCTAATGCTGAACCTGGCACAAGAACACCATTTTGAACACCCATTCTGAACATGGCACAAAAACATAAATTTTGAACATGGTACATGAACAATCATTCTGAACATGGCACAAGAACACCATTTTGAACATTCTTTCTGAATATGGCACAATAACATCCCTTCTGAACCTGACACAAGAACACCAATTTTAAACATGGTACCAGAACACCCATTCTGAACATGGCACAAAAACAACCATTCTGAACATGGCCCAAAAACAAGCACAAGAATATATATCCTATGTTTTATCAGTAACTCCCAGGTAAGACTGCCTCCACTGTCTCAACCATGATTAAACAGGGCACAAGAACACTCATTCTGAACAGGGCACAAGAATATATATCCTCTGTTTTATCAGAAGACTCTCTCCACTGTCTCAGCTAAGAAGGATGATCTATAAGTCATTACCCTGACTATAAATGACACAGAAAGCTGAAATTTGCTACAGTGTTTATTCCTTCTCACAACAGTCACCTCCCAAATGTAAAAATTTATGCCATCTTAGCTTGACGAAAAGACCTTGGAAATAGAATACCCTATTTTTGAGTTAAACCAGTTTTCACAGGCCAGTGTGACTTCTTCATCACTGGCAAACTGAATTACTTTTATTGGTTTATTTAAGGTTTGGAAAAAGAAAAAATCTGAGGGTATCAGATCTGGTGATCCCCGTGTGGGTTCCGGGGCCCTATTATAAGGAAAACAAGAATAGACCCACTGCTTGCCCAAAAGCATGGTGTAAGAGTCGACTAATTGGGAGCTTCCTTCAAAGTCGGAGTGCATCTGCCTGAGGCAAGGAACCAGCAGTCTGCACACAAATGAGTCAGATCTATAAAACGGATGCACACGCAACACACAGGTTTTGGAACAGGACTGCAGTCCAGAAGTAGATGAACAACCAGAACTTTCCGCCAGAGTTTACAGCTGGTAAACGCGAAGAAGAAGAAGAAGAAGATCAGGTGAATATGGCTGGTGAGGAAGTTTCAATATTCAAATTGTTGGCTGTTAGCTGCCCCATCCCAGCTTTGTGAGAAGGAGCGCTGTCTTGAAGCAAAGAGAAAGTCTGAGTGCAGGCGATCCCTCATTATCTTGTCACAGCCTTTCTAAGTTTTGTAAGGAGACCTGGATAATACTGTCCATTGACAGTTTTACCTCAAAAAAGGTACTCTTCTTCCTCTTTTTCTTCAGCATTCCGAGCCACTGAGATTCACTGCTGCATATATGACGCATCTCCATTCATATCTCTGGTTGGCCTTCTCTTTCCAATTGATGACACTAAGTGTTCGTAGGTCTGTCTAGAGATTATATCTCCATCATCTTCTTGGTCTGCCTCGTAGTCTACGACCATTCACATCCCGTGCGTATAGTTTTTACCTCTCTGTCATCTGATATTCTCTCAATATGCCCCAGCAATTTCAGTCTATTAGCTCTTATGATGCCAGTGATTAATGGAGATTTAAACAGATGATGAATTTTGTTGTTGCTTCTCACACTCCATTCTTTACTGTTTGCATCTTTGATGGGTCTAAAGATTCAACGTACTCTGTTTTCGAAAATAAATTTGTAATAAAGGCTTCATCTCTTTTAGTTGTGCTCCAAGTTTCAGAGCCATATAAAATGACTGGTCTTATCAATATTTTATATATTTTGAGATCTTAGTGTTGTGAGACAGAGACTGACTTTAGCAGATGTTGAACGGTATAGTTTACTGTATTTACAGACTGTATTCTAGGTTGTATTTCTTCTCTCAGCATTTTGGAGCAGTTGAAGTTTGCACCCAAGTGCTTACATTTCTGTTTGTTCCATTTTCATATGATCGACTTGTATGTGGCCAGAGTTTATATCCTTTCCCTGTCTTGTTGTTACCAAGTATTCTGTCTTATCTCGATTGATAACTAGTCCCATTTTGTGAGCTGCTTCATTTAAGAGAGTCAGTGTTTTGACAGTCTCTAGTACATTTTCTCCAAGGATATCAATATCATCTGCATAACCCATGTGCTTTGTTGAAATACTCGTCCACAATTGCAAGTGTCAGCCTGGAATTGCCCGTTGCTAAAATTCTCCTTCAGCAAGTATTAGCCCAGAATTGCTCATTGCTGAAATTCTCCTTCAGCAAGTATTAGCCCAGAATTGCTCATTGCTGAAATTCTCCTTCAGCAAGTATTAGCCCAGAATTGCTCATTGCTGAACTTCTCCTTCAGCAAGTATTAGCCCAGAATTGCTCATTGCTGAACTTCTCCTTCAGCAAGTATTAGCCCAAAATTGCTCATTGCTGAACTTCTCCTTCAGCAGGTGTTAGCCTGGAACTGCCTGCTGCTGAGCTTCTCCTTCAGCAAGTGTCAGCCCGGAATTTCCCGTTGCTGAACTTCTCCTTCAGCAATGTTAGCATGACCTTATCCATCTAAAAGTTATGGGGATACTGTCAGGTAACGCCGAGAGTTCTTGTCTCTCCAGCCAGCATCCTGGATTTTGTCTCATATTCTACAAGCCTGACTTTGTATCCTGGTCTACTGGTATCCTTGTCTACTGGTATCCAGGTACACTTGTATCCTGAGGTATGTAATTGTTTTTCCTAACTCTTGTCAAGCCGTTGGTTCCTGGAACAAGAGGCTGAGCTCACCCATGAAAAACACATGAGAGAGGAGAGCTAGGGAAGGATCAGGTCTTTCTGCTGGATCATGATGAGAGAGACATTCTACTAAGCACTGGCTAAATGATGACATAGTTACTTGACAGGTTATGATTTTTTTGTTTTTTGTTTTACTGTCTGCTGTCTCCACAATGGAGATTGGCTGCAGTGCATTGGCCAGGTATTTGAGAGGCCCTTTTTCTTCCATGGTGCAATTCTCATACTGCTGTCTGAAAACTTCAAAAATGGTCTTTGCTAAACCGTCTGCTGCAGAAATCAAACCATGGTCATCGATGACTGGATTGTGAAACAATTTCACTACCCTACAGGTTATAACAATAATGCACAAACATGTGCAACTGATTCTATCATGAGCAATCATACGCCATGGCTTACCCTCCGGCTGTACAGCTCCTGCCAACATGGTGTTTTGTCTGCCTGCATAGCTCCTGCACTGTCTACACACTGCTTGTGCTGGTCTAGAGACATTCAATGTCAAGCTTTAAAAAGGACCCTAGTCAAACAACTGTGTTAATCGTGTTTGTCAGCTGTATATTTTCATGAGGAAATTTACTCAAATATATTAAAAGAAATTTAAATTTCACTTCAATGATTCAGAAGGAAGATACAGTTACCATTCTCAAAGTGTCAAAGTAAAAAACAATATATATATATATAATCTCACTGTAACAACAGAAACAGGGGCTGGTATTTTCAAGTGATTTCTCTGACAATAAAATATCAGTAGTTCTTTCACTGTCCACTAGTCTCTCTACTGTCTTGGCTTTACATACATCTATGCTAGGATTCAATGCAGTAATATTACAATGAGGTTACACTACATGGACCTCAAATATACCAACACTGACACAAATATTTGGAAGAGATCTGCCACAGACTGACTTACATGGAGGGAGACAGACTGTTGCAGTTGACCAGAGACCAAACATAGCAAGCTATAGAGAAGAGACGTCTGAAAGAAAACCAGCCTCAGAACATAAGATATCAACATTTTTAACTGGACTATCTGGCAGAGACTGCCACACTGGACTATACAGTCATAGCAGACATTGTTCCCAAAACCAGGCACACAAAACCATGGTCACTAGGCACTGACATATGTCTACACTAGTGTTATCAATGTAATAAATAAAACAAATGATGCATAGATGTGGCAGTGTCATTATAGACTGAACTTGTAGTGCAGTGATTTCAATTACAGGCATGAGAAAAGTGGAAGCTGCAGTGCTGTGTGCCAAGGAAAACCTGTACCTCACCTCAGGGGTCAACAGGTTCTGTGGTGGTTTTACAGAACCTCATGCAAGACTTCTGCTACACCATCTACACCATGCACTACAGATAATGGCCAATACCCCCCTTATTTGAGCTGGCAAGGGATCCCGGAGCTGGTGTACATATCAACCCGTCACTAAAGCATAGATAATAATGTCCATCAAAAAACATTTCAGAAAATGAGTAGTCATCTGACCGAGTTCTCTTCCAAATGACAAATTTAGGTTCAAATGCCAGTCGACTGAGAATATTATTTATTAAATAGCAACTTCCGTTCAAAGGCCCATCCACTAAGTGTCATA
Organism: Candidula unifasciata; assembly: GCA_905116865.2. Taxonomy (NCBI): domain Eukaryota; kingdom Metazoa; phylum Mollusca; class Gastropoda; order Stylommatophora; family Geomitridae; genus Candidula; species Candidula unifasciata. The sequence continues at coordinate 1,377,875 of CAJHNH020001503.1, read as the reverse complement.
CTAAATGTCTGCTTAGATTCAGATGTCCATCATGCGAAGATCCTAGTTGATGACAAAAAAGAGTCAAATGTTCACTATCATTGGCCAGACTAGTCGGAGCATCATGACCAAACAAGGTAGCCATGCCTGATGTATGCTTTGTCTATACTGCCAGGCTGAGTGCCCTACGTGAAAGGTGTCACTGTCTACAAGACGATTCTAATGTTCTGTGTGCCCTATGTGAAAGGTGTCACTGTCTACAAGACAATTCTAATGTTCTGTGTGCCCTATGTGAAAGGTGTCACTGTCTACAAGACAATTCTAATGTTCTGTGTGCCCTATGTGAAAGGTGTCACTGTCTACAAGACAATTCTAATGTTCTGTGTGCCCTATGTGAAAGGTGTCACTGTCTACAAGACGATTCTAATGTTCTGTGTGCCCTATGTGAAAGGTGTCACTGTCTACAAGACAATTCTAATGTTCTGATGAATCAAAATTCTCATTTTGTGAAGGTCACTAAAGTCTCTAATCTGCTTCCTGTGGATCACTAAAGGGTGCAACCCGTGATGAGTGGGAAGCTCAGTAGGGATGTGTTGTAAAGTAGCCATGTTCAGGGCATGATATACACTTGGGTGAGCCCAGCACTGGAGCACTATGCATCGGCTCCTGCATTTATGGAAGCTTCCATGTATGGGGGGATGCCCTCTCTCCCCTTGGGGGGAAAGGGGAAAGCAATCAGGATGCATAAGACTGAATGAGGAGATGAAGACTTCCCACAAAAGTAAGGCTATACAATGTCCCACAAAGCAAACTTGAAAGGCTAACTCAAAAAACAAATGCTCAAGAAGTCGATATGTCAGCCAAAAGGTGAGATACTGCAGATTTGCTTTAAACAGGCATACCACAACTAAATCACTAAGATGAATGATAAACAAAACCTAACCCTTGTCTATACCACAGGGTGAGAAACATTATCATGTCCATGTGAAAGGTTGCCCTTGTCCCTGTAGGAGACATTCTCCTGTCTATATGAAAGGTTGCCTTGTCCCTGTGGGAGACATTCTCATGTCTATGTGAAAGGTTGTCTTGTCACTGTGGGAGACATTCTCATGTCCATGTGAAAGGTTGCCCTTGTCCCTGTAGGAGACATTCTCCTGTCTATATGAAAAGTTGCCTTGTCCCTGTGGGAGACATTCTCATGTCTATGTGAAAGGTTGTCTTGTCACTGTGGGAGACATTCTCATGTCTATATGAAAGATTGCCTTTGTCCCTGTGGGAGACATTCTCATGTCTATGTGAAATGTTGCCATAGTCCATGTGGGAGACAAATTAAAGGTTGCCCTTGTTCCTGTGGGAGACTTTAAAAGCAGCCCTTGTCCATGTAGGAGACTTTCTCATGTCCATGTGAAAGGTAATCCCTGTCCATGTGGGAGATTTTCTCATGTCCATGTTTAAAGTTGCCCTTGTCCATGTGGGAGACTTTCTCATGTCCATGTGAAAGACTGACCTTGTCCATGTGGGAGACTTTCTCATGTCCATGTTTAAGGTTGCCCTTGTCCATGTGGGAGACTTTCTCATGTCCATGTGAAAGACTGACCTTGTCCATGTGGGAGACTTTCTCATGTCCATGTTTAAGGTTGCCCTTGTCCATGTGGGAGACTTTCTCATGTCCATGTTTAAGGTTGCCCTTGTCCATGTGGGAGACTTTCTCATGTCCATGTGAAAGACTGCCCTTGTCCATGTGGAGACTTTCTCGTGTCCATTTGAAAGGTTGTCCTTTCACCATGTGGGAGACTTTTTTATGTCAATGTCAAAGGTTGCCCTTGTCCCTGTGGAGACTTTCTCGTGTACATGTGAAAGGTCATCCTTGTCTTTGTAAAAGGTGGTCATAATCCATGTCTTTGTTGGAGGCTGTTCATGTCCTTATGGAAGGTTGCTCATGTTTACAGTTTTACTTTTTAAGGCGAATACCTCAAACTAAAAAACTTTGTTGCTAGTGTGATCTAAAGTCTCATTTTATTACCTGTACCAAACATTGTGAGGATCCAGTCGAATTTAGTTTCCTATCACTGAATTCCAGGCTCCAATCATTTTTCCTTAACTACATAAAATTACCTGAAAAACATATTATTATTTTAACAGCACGATACAAAGTAAAAAGTTAGCAATCTGATGTTTAGTGAACAGTCTGGAGTTTTGGCTTTAAAGTCGGATGATTTAGCATTCAAGTCACCTGAGCCTTGACAAGAGGGTGAGGCTGGTCTAGTGAGTTCCCTCCTGTTCCAGTACAAATTTAATAATTTCCACACACATTTTATTGCTTAGCTCTCATTCCCCTCTCCAAGCTAACAGACCAGCAAAGTGGGCAAGACCTAGAATTTCCCATCAGCAGAGAAGCATATCAGCAGTTGATGATCCGGCACAGCATGTACAGGCTGGCTGGAGTAAGTCCTAGTCTGGTGAAGTTATTTCATTGTCAACAGACACAAACCCAATATTCTTAAAGAAAAAAGTACCATTCACATCAAAAATTTCTGCCATGCTTCTTTCAGTTGTCCAGTTTTTTTATTTGCAAACTTCAAGTACTTTGAACACTTTTATTTTTGCAAACTGCAATAGGATTACCTAAAATTTTTTGTCTTTATGTCTTCTTACAGTCAAGGACACACACAAAAAACATATAAAAGCTGAAATCTCACCTCAGTGCTGCAGTGCCATAGAAAGGTGTGCCTATACCAAACAATAACCCTCCCGCATTGAAGTTGTTGAAGTTATTGGCAAAGGCTGGAGCAGCAGCAGCACCAATAGTATATGAATCATCGGCATCATCATCACTGTCTGTGTAGCTCTCACTGAATGAGCCACTGTTGGAATCTCCTCCAGGTTTCTGCACTGGATACAGCTGTCATTACAGAGGCAGAAATTGCTCATTACAATAACATTAACTCTGTTAGTACCAGTCTGTGATTACTTTAACTACTTCTGTCTGAGAAGTTTGAGTTTGAAGCAGCTAGTGTTTTCGTCCAAAGACATTAAAACAAAGCAATTTAGGGCAGGAGTGAAACTAAGAATTCAGATATAATGAGTTCATGTAGCAAACTATCTGCCAAAGAAGGGAGTCGGAAAGATGAAGTCTTTGGAATAACCAAAGTAGTGCTTGACCTTCTAGGCATATTTTTCCTTAATAAATTACTATATAATCTACATTGGTCCCCTGCATCTTGTGTGCTGTTTTAGCCCATGACAAAACTGTGGAAAGCATCCATCTTTCAACAACATTGTAACTGTTTTTGGTAGGAAACTGTACTGATTTTGGCTCAGTAATGTGTAACTGGCTTTACAAAAGTCAGTATGAACTGATGGTAAGTCAGTATGAACTGATGGTAAGTCTGATTCTCATATCTGATCTCAATGAAAGTGTCAGGCTTCAATTTCTACAATAAATCCAATAGCTGCCTTGTGAACATATACGTCAGGTCACAGCATGCCCCAGGACAAGAAACAGCTGCCAGAATCTTCATTGCTGACAGGCCTTTGTGAGTTTCTGTTTCACGTGGTCAGCATGTTCTATGAAGAACAGACCTTACCCCCAGATATGTCATCAACTGGGTTCTGGTCAAAACCTCGCCAGAGATTTCCACTGCTGGTCAGTCCATCATGACCTATGTGTGTTTAATGAGAACCACATCACTAAGAGCTTATGTTCCATTAGGGGATTAAAAAATAGAATTAACAAGAATCAAACAATGTATCTCACCATATCTCTTGTTATTTTGTTCTTGCTGTCAAGCTCTTTTATGTCTGCTTCTAGTCGCTTCTTGTCTGAAAGGAAAGTCTGTTGTTTACATTGTCATATCATTACCTTTTCTTTCACATTTATTTACATAAATAGATAAACTCAGAGGTAAATATAATTATACATGCTGCAACAGGATGAGAGGTGGTAGGGTTACTACACTCAAGACAGGCCCCTAAGTGCTTGCTCTCCCCCAGCAAAAGTCTGAGAAGGGTGTGGATACTGACTGTCCCTGCTGAGGCAGGTTGGCTTTAATGTAAAACCTGCCTTTAACAATGAGCAAGAAAAAGCAACAATAGAAATATAACAGGACCATTCTACTACAGAAAAATCCACTTTGAGGCAGATTTTTAGACCAACCCTGGTCTCCCAGGTCAAGCCAGCCTGAAACTGATAATAGAAAATGTTGTGGGAAGTTAAGCTGGCTGATATTGTTGTTGTTGTTATCGATCCAGCGGCGCATGAGCTTTCGCCCTTTGGCCCAATGCCATGTAGTGGAATTTGCATGTTTTCACAAGCTGTTCTTTTCCTCCGTACAAGGTGTTCCACTTGTCTGGTCTCGGAGGGAGTAGCGGTCTGGTCTCGGAGGGAGTAAGCTGGCTGATATAACATTGACCGCATCACCCATCAACAGCCAGTTGCTTTATACAAATATGGGCTAACCCCTGAAGGATAGGGTCCTATACTTTCACATTATTTAGTTCAGCTGGTCGGCCACTGTTCCCACCCAGCACAACTATCTAAATGGTATTATGGACTCCTGAGCAAATCAGTGTGCTGAGGCCCATTCAACAACCACTCACGGAAATGAAACGTAAATGGTCGATAATACTAAACAAATAAACAGATTAGCATGGGGCCCCTATTCTTGTGCCCAAAGAGCCAGTGCGTTTGACGACCCTGCCTTCCAGGAGTGCTGCCCATAGCAATTACTTCCAGGACTTCTGTCCACAGGATCAACTCCCAGTTGATGAGAATCAAACCTGAGCCAATCTGAGCAAATTTTCACCTGTATAAAACAGTTATTTTAGGGTACCCTTAAGGTTACAAAGTAACCTGCACGCCAGTGGAGGTGCAAGCAACTGGAGATGATGTGTTGCTGTGTGTCCCTGTCCTGTGTCCCTGTCCCTGTCCTGTGTGTCCCTGTCCTGTGTGTCCCTGTCTTGTATGTCCTGTGTGTCCCTGTCCTGTGTGTCCCTGTCCTGTGTGTCCCTGTCCTGTGTGTCCCTGTCCTGTGTGTCCCTGTCTTGTATGTCCTGTGTGTCCCTGTCCTGTGTGTCCTGTGTGTCCCTGTCCTGTGTGTCCCTGTCCTGTGTGTCCCTGTCTTGTATGTCCTGTGTGTCCCTGTCTTGTATGTCCTGTGTGTCCCTGTCCTGTGTGTCCCTGTCCTGTGTGTCCCTGTCCTGTGTGTCCCTGTCCTGTGTGTCCCTGTCTTGTATGTCCTGTGTGTCCCTGTCCTGTGTGTCCCTGTCCTGTGTGTCCCTGTCCTGTGTGTCCCTGTCCTGTGTGTCCTGTGTGTCCATGACCTGTGAGTCCCTGTGTGTCCCTGTCCTGTGTGTCCCTGTCCTGTGTGACCCTGTCCTGTGTCCCTGTCATGTGTGTCCCTGTTCTGTGTGTCCCTGTTCTGTGTGTCCCTGTCCTGTGTGTCCCTGTCCTGTGTGTCCTGTCCTGTGTGTCCTGTCCTGTGTGTCCCTGTCCTGTGTGTCCCTGTCCTATGTGTCCCTGTCCTGTGTGTCCTGTGTGTCCCTGTCCTGTGTGTCATGTGTGTCCATGACCTGTGTGTCCCTGTCCTGTGTGTCCCTGTTCTGTGTGTCCCTGTCCTGTGTGTCCATGACCTGTGTGTCCCTGTCCTGTGTGTCCCTGTCATGTATGTCCCTGTCATGTGTGTCCCTGTCATGTGTGTCCCTGTCCTGTGTGTCCCTGTCCTGTGTGTCCCTGTCATGTGTGTCCCTGTCCTGTGTGTCCCTGTCCTGTGTGTCCCTGTCCTGTGTCCCTGTCCTGTGTGTCCCTGTCCCATGACACAGTGAAATAATAGCTTGTGATTGACCTACCAGGTTTGCCCTTCAGGTAGGCCTCCACTAGGTTGTTGACGATGTGATTTTTGCTAATACGAGTCACCTTCAGCCGACACTGTGGAAATAAATGTACAAACATTATAAAACCATAACAGAATATTTATGCAGGTAAAATTTAAACTGTTTCAGATTTACGATGAGAGCTCCCATACTTCTATAGGTCACTCAGAACCAAATGAGTGATGCGGTTACCTTTCCTTAGTGAGCACTTAATGAGTGATGAGGTCATCTTTACTTAGTGAGAGCTTGATGACTGATGTGATCACCTTTACTTAGTGAGAGCTTGATGACTGATGTGATCACCTTTACTTAGTGAGAGCTTGATGACTGATGTGATCACCTTTACTTAGTGAGAGCTTGATGACTGATGTGATCACCTTTACTTAGTGAGAGCTTGATGACTGATGTGATCACCTTTACTTAGTGAGAGCTTGATGACTGATGTGATCACCTTTACTTAGTGAGAGCTTGATGACTGATGTGATCACCTTTACTTAGTGAGAGCTTGATGACTGATGTGATCACCTTTACTTAGTGAGAGCTTGATGACTGATGTGATCACCTTTAATTAGTGAGAGCTCGATGACTGATGTGATCACCTTTACTTAGTGAGAGCTTGATGACTGATGTGATCGCCTTTACTTAGTGAGAGCTTGATGACTGATGTGATCACCTTTACTTAGTGAGAGCTTGATGACTGATGTGATCAGCTTTACTTAGTGAGAGCTTGATGACTGATGTGATCAGCTTTACTTAGTGAGAGCTTGATGACTGATGTGATCAGCTTTACTTAGTGAGAGCTCGATGACTGATGTGATCACCTTTACTTAGTGAGAGCTTGATGACTGATGTGATCACCTTTACTTAGTGAGCACTTGATGACTGATGTGATCACCTTTACTTAGTGAGCACTTGATGACTGATGTGGCCACCTTTACTTAAACAGTCAGCACTTTATGACTGATGTGGTCACCTTTATTTAATCAGTCAGCACTTTATGACTGATGTGGTCACCTTTATTTAATCAGTCAGCACCTGATGACTGATGTGGTCACCTTTACTTAAACAGTCAGCACTTGATGACTGATGTGGTCACCTTAACTTAAACAGTCAGCACTTGATGACTGATGTTGTCACCTTAACTTAAACAGTCAGCACTTGATGACTGATGTGGTCACCTTAACTTAAACAGTCAGCACTTGATGACTGATGTGGTCACCTTTACTTAAACAGTCAGCACTTGATGACTGATGTGGCCACCTTAACTTAAACAGTCAGCACTTTATGACTGATGTGGTCACCTTTATTTAATCAGTCAGCACTTGATGACTGATGTGGCCACCTTTACTTAAACAGTCAGCACTTTATGACTGATGTGGTCACCTTTATTTAATCAGTCAGCACTTGATGACTGATGTGGTCACCTTAACTTAAACAGTCAGCACTTTATGACTGATGTGGTCACCTTTATTTAATCAGTCAGCACTTGATGACTGATGTGGTCACCTGTACTTAAACAGTCAGCACTTGATGACTGATGTGGTCACCTTTACTTAAACAGTCAGCACTTGATGACTGATGTGGTCACCTTTATTTAATCAGTCAGCACTTGATGACTGATGTGGCCACCTGTACTTAAACAGTCAGCACTTGATGACTGATGTGGTCACCTTTACTTAAACAGTCAGCACTTTATGACTGATGTGGTCACCTTTATTTAATCAGTCAGCACCCGATGACTGATGTGGTCACCTTTACTTAATCAGTCAGTATTTTATGACTTATGTAGACACCTTTACTTAATAAGTCAGCACTTGATGAGTAATGTGACCTTTATTTAATCAGCATCTGATGACTTATGTGGTCACCTTTATGTAATCAGTCAGCACCAGATATCTTATGTGGTCACCTTTACTTAGTCAGTCAGCCCTTGATGACTCATGTGGTCACCTTTACGTAATCAGTCAGCACCAGATATCTTATGTGCTCACCTTTACTTAGTCAGTCAGCCCTTGATGACTCATGTGGTCACCTTTATTGAACACCCAAAAATTGTCCTAACACCCAATTAGGTTAGGTTAATGTGTAAAATTAGGAAACAAATCCTTGGCAATAATAATGGCATGACGTCCATGAATCCTAACAATGTAGACTTTGAAAAATACCAAAAAACTGAAACACTAGACCCAAACACTGGTCAGCATTAGTAAGCTCTTTGTCAGAATTGGCAAAATCAACAATGATGACATTGAAAACATCACAGTTAATAGTCTTGGGACCAATTTACATAGAAATAAGAAATGGCTCAGCCATTGCATTTTGTGAGACTGAAACCTCACCTGTGTGCCTACAATCAAAGAAGCTCTAACGAATTAGAGAAAGACCAAGAACCCGATGGACAGTCTGAGGGCTACCTTACACAAATTCATCACAGTCCGAGCGACAATAGGTGCAAGACCAAATACTTGAACCTCTCTCTACATCAGTATCATCACCATCTAACAGGTCCTTTGTTGAAAGTAAGTCCAATCACAACCCACTTGAAAGCCTCTAAACCCCTTGCCAATCATCCCCAATCATGAATTTTGATGCCAAGTGTTTTTAAAATCCTATTTCATCCTTCCTTATGATTAACCCTTAACCCTTTTTTTCAAGAACCGTGCCCTCTCTTTTCAAACCACTGCATCCATCAATGAATATGTTTCTTAGACTTCATGCTGTTTATGAACCAGTTTTCCTCAATTTTCCCCGCACACACTAAGACAACTGTGGGCCACAAATCACTGCCCATAAAGGCAAATTGAAAACAGAAATTTGATGTCTCCTATTACAACAGTACAAACATCTATACCACTCACCGAAGGACACTCCTGGGATCTTTCCATCCATTCAGAATAGCACCCAGCACAGAAGGAATGCATACATGGTTGCAGACTGCAAAGTGAAAACTGGCATTACTCTCAAAAAGTGTGCAATTTATGCACCAGTCTCATTAACAGTTGAACAACAGTCCCATGTGTGTCTTGCCTACAATGTCTTATTGTCAGATTTCATGTCTCAGTAGTATTTTTTTAACTGACATGCTGTAGTGCCCTTGTAATCAGGGCAGTGTTTGCAAATACTGATAATGTTAAACTCTGTAGGTTCTTGTGTCACATTGCTAGGGATTGTGATTATTTGCTTCTTTGAACTACTGTAGTTACTGTCATAAATATTTGTGTGATAATATAATATTAAATTTCAAACTGTGTTCAAACATTATTGCCAAATTGAATATTTGTATTTGTTCCTATTTATCTACAATAATCTACAATGAATAGGACAGTTAATTAATGGATCGGAAACAAGTGACTACAAGATCAAATTACTTTCTTTCAATAATTGTTGTGTGTAAAAAGAATAGTGGACATAGGTTGGCAACATGAGTGAATTTGCAACATTATTAATAAAAGCACTGTGTTAGATAATGTAGTTCATTACATGTTAAATAACAAAGGTTATCATTACGAGCTGGATATTCTTGGAGAATGTGTTTAGAGGTTGTTCAGTTTCTGCAACAACAGATAATGACCAAGTATAAACAGAACATGACAGTCAGTGAACTCTGGAAATACCTGATACAATCATGCAACAGCTCCTGACATATTGTACAGACAAGGGTTTCAGCAATTGCATCTTCTTCTGGTTCTTGAGGTGTCCGAGGTTTTCCTGCTGTTTGTGTACAGCTTTTAGCTTTTGCCTTTCCAGATTCTTCACAATGATCCTGCATAAGTTCTGTTGTAGCTGGTGACTTGTTGGTTTGACTAGGAAGCTTAACCTCAGACGTCTGCCCAGCTTTTTTTGTAGCCTCAACTAGGTCATGGAAATAGGCAAACATTTAGTAAACCATCATGAGGTTCACTTGTCATCAAACTAGTCAACAACATCTTTAAAAGATACACAACAATGCAACTCTAACAGTTAGTTAGCTGATAGACCATCTTCAGTGCTCTTTTTAATTATTCAGTCCATAAGTGCTCAGATTCTTTCCTTAACATTTAATTACTCAGCCCATAACCCCCCTCCCCCCCCCCCTACCCAAATGTAGCATCATGTCTGACTTCACATCTGTTCACTTGCCATTCTTACAGTCTGGTTCTAGGTTGTCAAGTTCAAGTCACAGCCATCACTTGATTCTTTAAGCTGCCTTGCCTTTCTGATGGTATTTAGTGTCTTGGTCTAGTTCATGCTCATCCACATTCCACAGTTGCCCCAATCAGCAAGTGCATGTTTGTGCATTCCCTCTTACACCAACATGCCTTGGTACCAGAATCAAACTGTTGCCAATCACTTCCTTCTCAGAGACTCCATCTACCATTTTCAAAATACAGCTTTATATCAACAGGCTACTCAAACATAAATTACATCAACGGCCTATAGTTCATCACTGTCACTGCCGAGACCAGAGTTATCATTGATGAGTCACCAAGCTACCTTGGTACCAGTCTGGTACACCATGGCTTGCACACTTGAGGGGGAAAAAGCCTGTGGACCAGCTGGCAACTATTACACCACTGCATGTGGGAAAATGCACAGACTGAAGAGATATCATCAATACTATATGTATTAGACTGGCAGATAGTAAGGCAAGTCTGATGTGAACAGGACGGCATGAACTCAGAGTGAAGTCTGGTGAAGCACATCGGTGCCATCTTCAAGGTAAAGATATGAGACATTATTACCAAACTCATGGGAACATAGCAGAGGTACCTTGGGGTGACTGCTGCATTGGAGGACAAAGCACTGGAACGCCCAATGTGCCGTGATATCAATTGCAATCTATATATATAAAAATCAATGTTTGTGTGTTTGTTTCACCCCTATAGACTCAGAAACTAATGAACCGATTTAGCTGAAATTTTCAGGATATGTTTGTTGTGATACCGGATTTTGAACTGTCGTCGTTTGAAATTCAACCTGTCACTGTTAGAGATAGGTGACCACAATTTATGCAATAATATACACAACTAATATTTATAACTTTAGTGATTTCTAATTATAGCCACGTTAGTAATTGCGCATGCGCCGCCGTAGTCAGAACGCAAGGCTTCCGCCATTCGCCGGCGAGTTACGTGCAGCCAACGCCTTCTCTAATACATAGAGTAGGTCAAGGTACAGCAAACAAGACTATCTCTATATTTGCCACAATAACCATATTAAACACGATTTCTATTTTCTGTTTTTTTTTTCAAACAACCTTCGATGGGGGGGGAATCAAGGACTATCTCGACTTTGGCGCAGACATTGACTGCGACATTAACTTCTTTAACCGTGTTAGACACGTGCGATTTCTATTGTTGTGCTGTTTCATTAACATATCTGGAGTATCTGTCTACAAGAAAACAATTGCCTGCGGTTTTGAATTGTGTTTTAATCAGGACACAGAAGTAGGGACACACATCTCTAATTGTTAAGTTCTCTTTTCCTTTATCCGATTAAGTGGCTGCTTGGTCGAATGGTTAGAACACTGGGTTCCTGTGCGGGAGACCTGGGTTCGAATCCGCAGTAGTTAATTTTTTTTTTTACCCCGGACTAAAATAATATCCTCATCTGCTCTGTCGTGGTGACAGCACTAGCCATGTTGCCTTAAAAAAAAAAAAGACAAGTAAATGGGTAAACCATTTGATAATTAAATTTGACCATTTCGCATACTTATGATTGCATTATTAAACTTTCCGATTGCATGGTTACGCTGAAATTTTTATAGATTTTCATTTATTTTCATTTAGATTTAGTTATTTCATTTGCGTTGGAATTTTAAGCTGTGCTGTTTACCATGGCGTTCATTTCCTAATTATGGTGTGTTTTTTTTGGCTGTGTTCATTTGCTTTTCAAGTGTTTTTTTTTCTCCCAACTACTTCAATGAGGGAAAGAGTTGTCAGTGAAATTTGGGGGGGGGGGGGGGGGCAAACTATTTACTGAGAGAGCTTCAAGTCACAGTAACTGCTTTACCCACTTAAAGTAGCAGCAGTAGTAATAGTTGTGGTTGGGCTGTTACACCATAGTGCTCTCATGTGAAGACCGCCGGTAAGGTTAAGGCGTTCTTCTGTCGGCAAGTGAAATTATACATCCTAACCTGACCAGTCTGTGGCGACAGCACTAGCCATGCGGAACCAAATCTTCTGGCTCACGACTCTCTGTCTAATCCGATGGTAACACAGATAGCAGTGACATTATTTTAGTAGTTGTACTGGTACTTGAAGGATGATGTAGTAAATATTACACTAGCCCCATTCACTACCTATTACAATTCCTGCTCCCCATTTTAGTCCAGATGGACAGGGATGTCAATGTCAGTTACAGCAACAACAAAATATCGCCAGGTAATGATTTTCAAATATTTCGAAGAGGGAGAAAGCAGTAGTCGGTGGAAGAGGGGAGGGGGGGGGGGGGGGGGGGGGGGGGGGGGGGGGGGGGGGGGGGGGTTAATGACATAAATTTGATAAGGGGGAGGGTAGTAGGTGGATTTAGTTGGGGGTGGGGGGGTGGTGGGGTGGGGATCAAAGACTATCTCTATATCTGAGCAGACAATGATTGTATTAGACACGTGCGATTTCTATTTTCTTTCATTTCCATTTAGCCAAACTATGCCACAGCAACGCGTGGCCGGGTACATCTAGTAATATAATAAAACTTGAGGTAAAAGAATAAAGTCTACATACCAAAGATAGACACTGTTATTCAAATAGTGTCAAAAGAGTGAACATTACGAAGAGCAGATATACTAGGTTACAGGCTGATATAAAGTGATATAATCATGACATGTGGTGTGATATTGTGTCCCTAGGTAGTTCACAGCTGAGAGACATCTATCACAAGATCTACCCCCAAGTCTATATTTGGTCCATATTTGCGGTTAAATGGAGGGAAGTTAGGATCAGCTTTCTGAGCTGATTATTAACAAAAGCTATCTGTTCAAGAGTATAGCTTTGAAAGTTATAAAGTATGTAAGAGACGCAGGTTCAAATTCTTCACACAGTCATGGAAGTTTTTATGTCTGGGACTCAAACAAACATGCTAACCTGTACAAATCATGGCAGCTTCACTAGCTATGAAGCCTTAAAACCTCAGGCTCAAAATCCCCACTCCCCAACCACATTTAAATCACTCTCAAAAGTGGAAAGTATCAAGCAAAGACACATCCCTTTTTTTTTCCTTCATCCAAATGCATCTCTGAAAATTGTAGCTGATAATAAAATTACTGTAATACATTCAAAATAATAAAATGTTTTCTTGACAAGGCTACAAAAATATCTGATTAAATTACTGTGTTATCACAGTCCATGAGAGACACAAAAAAAAGTAACTGGAAACTACTCTGCATGTCCTAAGAGCAAACTAAGGAGGGTTGACATGATACTGATTACCTCAACCCATAGAAGTCAACCTATAAAATCTACCCAATTAAGAACAAGTTTACAAACAAGTTTATGTGAGCTGTTTTAGGGCTGAATCTTTATTGAGAGCTGAAAGGAAGAAGATGATGTCAGGTGTTACAATAACAGTAAATCATCATCATCATCATCCTTTGTGTGCCGTTAGACGTCACATAGTGCTCGCACTGTATAATCTATGAAACGACCCTTCTACAAACAAACCTGCTGCATTAGGATGTGAATCCGCTTTAATTTTTTTACTGACAACAGGTGATATCTCCATAGATTTCTGTATAGATGACAAGAAAGTTCTAAATTATAAAAGGACATGGCATCATACACTATATTATATATACAACAGACAATTACAAAACAGCACCAGGCAAGACTTCTAGCATCAGACAAGACATGTAGGTTAAGCAAGACTTGTCACAGCAGGCAGTAGATGCAGTAGTTGGCAGGACACACAAGCATCAGTCAGGACACACACATCATCAGTCAGGACACACACATCATCAGTCAGGACACACACAGCATCAGTCAGGACACACACAGCATCAGTCAGGACACACACAGCATCAGTCAGGACACACACAGCATCAGTCAGGACACACACAGCATCAGTCAGGACACACACAGCATCAGTCAGGACACACAGCATCAGTCAGGACACACACAGCATCAGTCAGGACACACAGCATCAGTCAGGACACACACAGCATCAGTCAGGACACACAGCATCAGTCAAGAAACACACAACACCAGTCAGGACACACACAGCATCAGTCAGGACACACAGCATCAGTCAGGACACACAGCATCAGTCAGGACACACAGCATCAGTCAGGACACACAGCATCAGTCAGGACACACAGCATCAGTCAGGACACACAGCATCAGTCAGGACACACAGCATCAGTCAGGACACACACAGCATCAGTCAGGACACACAGCATCAGTCAGGACACACAGCATCAGTCAGGACACACAGCATCAGTCAGGACACACAGCATCAGTCAGGACACACAGCATCAGTCAGGACACACAGCATCAGTCAGGACACACAGCATCAGTCAGGACACACAGCATCAGTCAGGACACACACAGCATCAGTCAGGACACACAGCATCAGTCAGGACACACACAGCATCAGTCAGGACACACAGCATCAGTCAGGACACACACAGCATCAGTCAGGACACACACAGCATCAGTCAAGAAACACACAACACCAGTCAGGACACACACAGCATCAGTCAGGACACACAGCATCAGTCAGGACACACACAGCATCAGTCAGGACACACACAGCATCAGTCAGGACATATTCAGCATCAGTCAGGACACACAGAGCATCAGTCAGGACATATTCAGCATCAGTCATGACACACACAGCACCAGTCAGGACACACACAGCACCAGTCAGGACACACACAGCATCAGTCAGGACATATTCAGCATCAGTCAGGACACACAGAGCATCAGTCAGGACATATTCAGCATCAGTCAGGACACACACAGCACCAGTCAGGACACACACAGCATCAGTCAGGACACACACAGCACCAGTCAGGACACACACAGCACCAGTCAGGACATATTCAGCATCAGTCAGGACACACACAGCACCAGTCAGGACATATTCAGCATCAGTCAGGACACACACAGCACCAGTCAGGACACACACAGCATCAGTCAGGACACACACAGCACCAGTCAGGACACACACAGCATCAGTCAGGACATATTCAGCATCAGTCAGGACACACAGAGCATCAGTCAGGACATATTCAGCATCAGTCAGGACACACACAGCACCAGTCAGGACACACACAGCACCAGTCAGGACATATTCAGCATCAGTCAGGACACACACAGCACCAGTCAGGACACACAGCATCAAACTTTAAGTATCAAGTCAGACATGTGACATCAGGTAGAACGTGACATCAGGTAGAACATGTGACATCAGGTAGAACATGTGACATCGGGTGAAACATGTGACATCAGGTAGAAAGATCTGAAATTGTGAAACAGCTCTTTTCTGCTGCGACTTGGTTGACATTTTAAAGGAGCTATGTCACACATGAATGACATCCTTGTCCACCCTCATCATGCACATCTTAAAGTACATCTATGAATTTCCTGCATCGATCCCTCACAGACCGGACATTCATAAAGTTATCACCATACATAAGACACCATCGACAATGTATCTTGGTGGCATTTTGATATCCGCTTGAAAAAAAAACAGATCACACCATGGTTGTTTTTGCAGCTGGCAAGAAAGGCAATAACATTATCCATGTTTTCTCCTTCACGATTTGTGAACCACTGAACAAATGCCACTGTAAGTTGATATGTAGTAGGCTTAAGGAATGATGCAAGCAATGAACGGTGTTGCTCCGGTTAATGGTTTATTTTTACCAGCCAATTAGAAGTTGATTTTGGAATGGCCCTCGTTTCAGACAGGAAATGCAGTATCAGACAGGACATGCAGTATCAGACAGGACATGCAGTATCAGACAGGACATGCAATGTTTATGGTACACTGAAAATGATCAGCTTACTCTTTTCCTGAGAGGACTTGGTGTCGTGACTGTGTTGACATTCTCATCTGTGCAAAGACACAAAAACCAAAATAGTTTATTTCCCCATTGGTCAAATTTAAGATTGTCACACAACAAAACACATTAAACTCATTCCTAACCAAGGTTTTTTTAACAGACCGAAATATGGTGAACCAGACAGACATAAAAACTCACCATCCCATGTTTTATTGCAAAGAATACTAGCACTGTTAATGTATCATGCATGTTGCAAGAAGCAACTAAGAACTTACTAGCTCATTTCACTGGAAAAATGAGGATATTCAGTCAGATTGGTCTATTTCACAAGCCACTCTTAGGATGTCTCTGTTATCCAGCTACTCTGCTGTGACCTATCATCAATCAAGGGGCTCCTGTCTCAATTCCTCATGTAGAGGATTTGAACCCACATTCATTTAAGGCACCAGTTTTGACAAATGTTCCGTGACATTAGGTATCATGGTCTACGAGGCAGACATAACTTCTCTTTCACTAAAACCACATTATGCCCCACCTTCTATGCCCTCAGGAATTCCCCCAACACTAGGACACTAGGATCACTTTCTGGTTTCAGAACAGTCCTGAGCATTAACATTGTCTTTTAGGGATCATTTTAGTCAAGTGAGGAGTAGACAAAACAACAAGCAGTTGAATGACATTAGCTTATAGGAAACATTTAACCAATGAATGGGATTTGGGTTGATGCAGGCTAGAGAATGTGCCATCCACTGATGGGTCTGTGGCCTGTGCACCAAACTGCTCCAAACCCAGATATACCATCAGGCACACTGACATACCCATAGCAAAATATGAGAACAGGTCACCATGAGATGTTTCTAGGAACAGGTTTGTACTAAAGAGGACATTTAGTAGAAGATACAGTTAAAAAAACACAACAGCAGCTTCCACAGCCATCACTGTACCATGAATACAAGAGCCTATCTGCTTGTAAAGTAAAGCACCCTTTTCCCACGCCTTCAGGCATATTGGGTATATAGGGCTAGACATTTATTTTACAGACCAAACGGCACTCAGTGAGTGATGTGGTCAGCATCATATTGGCCGCATTCACTTCCCAGGACTGTACCTGGTACCCACTCAAGGCTGGGTCGCCTGGAAGCTAAGGTCATTTTTGAAAAAAGTCTGGCCCTTATCAGGACCTGAACCTACGACCTTCTGATCCACAGTCGAGCATCTAAACGCTAGACCACGGCAGCTCTCCTATTTGCTTGTGCATCAACATAATTTATTTAGGTAGGACATCAAGGTGCCTAGCATGGAGCCCAGTACAGTAGCAGTAGAAAGATCATCTCACCTGATATTGTGCCATCAAACACATCCATCAGCTGAGTACACTCTTGAGAGTCTTCAGAGTCTGAGCTGGCCTCCGCCCGAAGTGCTTCCATATCTTGGAACATATAGCCAATATCTGCAAGTAATAGGAGCAACAAAAACAATTAGTGCTTCCATATCTTGGAACATATAGCCAATATCTGCAAGTAATAGGAGCAACAAAAACAATTAGTGCTTCCATATCTTGGAACATATAGCCAATATCTGCATGTAACAGGAGCACCAAAAACAATTAGTGCTTCCATATCTTGGAACATATAGGCTATATCTGCATGTAATAGGAGCAACAAAAACAATTAGTGCTTTCATATCTTGGAACATATAGGCTATATCTGCATGTTATAGGAGCAACAAAAACAATCAGTGAAACTCCATATTTTGGAACATATAGCCAATATCTGCAAGTAATAGGAGCACCAAAAACAATTAGTGCTTCCATATCTTGGAACATATAGCCAATATCTGCAAGTAATAGGAGCACCAAAAACAATCAGTGAAACTCCATATTTTGGAACATATAGCCAATATCTGCAAGTAATAGGAGCAACAAAAACAATTAGTGCTTCCATATTTTGGAACATATAGCCAATATCTGCAAGTAATAGGAACAAATTATATAACATTGTACATATGACCACGGACTTAGGATTAACAGTATGATGTAAGCAACACATGATGTATATACTTAAACATGCAAGCAACACATGATGTATTTACCCAAACATGCATGCAAAACATGACTACCCAAACATGCAAGCAACACATGAAGTATGTACCCAAACATGCAAGCAACACATGATGTATGTACTCAAACATGCAAGCAACACATGATGTATGTACCCAAACATGCAAGCAACACATGATGTATTTACCCAAACATGCAAGCAACACATGATGTATGTACCCAAACATGCAAGCAACACATGATGTATGTACCCAAACATGCAAGCAACAAATGATGTATTTACCCAAACATGCAAGCAACAAAAGATGTATTAACCCACACTTGCAAGCAACAAATGATGTATTTACCCAAATATGAGAGCAACTGCACTTACTCAAATGTGTAAACAAAAATGATGCTATACACATACATATAGGACACAAATGATGTATTTACCTAAACATGCAAGCCACAAATAATATATTTACCCTCTCTGGTATCCACCTTCTTATGCACAATGTGTATCTCATCACCATGTCGCAGCTCCCTGCACTGTCAACAAACACATCCGTAAGTGCCAACAGTAAACAATTATTTACTCCAACTGACACATGTCAGTAATCAATTCTAGCTGGTTAAAAAAATAATGTAATGAATGGGGAATTACCCTTAAAACGCACACGCTCAGGCGCCCGCGCGCACGTGCGCCCGCACGCACACACACAAACCAATAAATTAAATGATGAATATTTTAAATTTTTAAATTTCATGTCTTTCTGTGATGTTCATCAATAGCTGTAGTTTTCAACCTGCACCCCCCCCCCCCCCCCCTTTTTTTCTCCCAAACACAATGAAAGGGGGCAGGGTTGGTCCCCCAGCAATTTTGAAATTGAATACATGTGCACTTATAAGAATGTTATACTAAACAAAACAAAAAATTCAGTTTAATTATGAATAACAATATTTTGTAAACTATTAATAAAATGAAACAGCAAGGGCATTTTTGTTTTCATAAGCAATTTGTGCATCTACCCTACCGTTAAAAATCTAACTAATAGGACAACATGTACATTTAATACATTTTTTAATCATATTTTTTGTGTGTGGAAAAGGTGGGGAGAGGGGGAGGGAATTTTGTTCCACCACCTAAAGGAAAAAAAAACACTTTTCTAGAATAAATAAACCAAGTACAATGACATCCAAACAGCAGAACAGCTAAGCTCTGAATAATTTATTGATCTAAACTGTCCAGCTGTTCTGTTATCTGGATGTCACTAGATGTATGAATACTTGATCAGTGCGCATGGGGTATGTCCAAGCGCCGGGGACTGCAAACCAGCAGTGTCAAGGCTGCTTAGCTCTTCCATGAAAGGGTGAAAAAAAAAAAAAAAAAATTAATAGCCTACCAATGACCTGCATTACACTTAAGCCAACCCTGCCTGCGCACCCAAAAACAGAGGCCATAAGGTCTCAGGCTAACGGGAGCTCTGGCTCACCAGGTGAAAAGGGATCTAGCTATATAAATACTCCCTTAAACTGCAACAGGCCCAGTAATCTGGCAGTGGATTACAACCTAATTCAAAGAAACGATAAAAAGAGAAATCGGACTGATACGTATGGAACATTACAACTGACCACTAATGGACTAAAAAAAGAACAGAGATTAAAATCTGCACAATTAATATTTGTGATATTGCATTTAAACAATTTTTAGTTAGACAGAATGGAAGCAGACCCAGAGGTCAACCACGCAAGCTTTAGACAAATGGAATAGCAGAGGTTGTATAAATACGAGCATCCAATGCCTCTTCAAAACCAACCTGACACTGAAAGGTAACACAATACTAAAGAAGAAGAAGAAGAAGAAGATGACAGAGACAGAAAAGGAGAAGACAGAGGCCAAAAAGGAGGAGAAGAAGGAGGAGGAGGAGAAGAAGAAGGCGAAGAAGGAGGAGGAGGAGAAGAAGGAGGAGGAGAAGAAGGAGGAGGAGGAGCAGGAGAAGGAGGAGGAGAAGAAAAAGAAGAAGAAGGAGGAAGAAGGAGGAGGAGGAGGAGACGAAGTACTAGATCCAGACATGCACAGAATCAACACAACCCACTCACACTGAACTACAGGTGACTTCCTTATGGTTTAGTGGTGCCCCAATATAACTATACCAAATGGCTCACTGAGGTTTCCATGATTCTCACCCTTGAGATGTTAATCCTATAGAATGCAAATCTGGAGGGGAAAAACTTCAACAACAACAAAATCACATATATATATATATATATATATATATATATATATATATATATATATATATATATATATATATATATATATATATATATATATATATATATATATATATATAGAGAGAGAGAGAGAGAGAGAGAGAGAGAGAGAGAGAGAGACAGAGAGAGAGACAGAGAGAGAGAGACACACAGAGAGAGAGAGAGAGAGAGAGAGACACAGAGAGAGAGAGAGAGAGAGAGAGAGAGAGAGAGAGAGAGAGATGTGCAGCATACAACCATTAGAGAATATAACACATCAGTGTGCCGAACTGTTAACCTTTCTGTACCAAAATAAAGCAATGAATGCTAATACAGGCTTCTTTTTTCTGTGGTCACCTTTAAAAGAATGGCTGGCATGTTGCAACTTCTGGCACAATAAATCTGATTTTATCAAACCCTCGGTCACATTTTATCACAGGCTTGCTAAGGGGCAGTCATTCTACGCTGACTGTCTCCGGAACCCATCAGGCAAGTACAGACAATAACAAAGATAGGAGTTTATTACAGATGATAACATCTTTAACAAAGAAGGCCTACCTCTCCTTTTGTTAATTTGATAGATAAGTTCAAGAGAGTTCCATTGGTGCTGAAAAAAATACAATTTTTTAATTGCTTTTGTTTCTAAAAGAAACAGTTTTAAAATGAATGTTGTTACTGATATACACACACACAAACCGCAAACATATCAAACAAAAGTAACTATAAAACATGAACATTTTCTTCCCTTTTAATAAATCTTCTCCTTTTTTTCTTCTTCTATATTCATCTTAGCAGGTAGGTTGGTTTGCTGAGTTGCGGTTTACAGCTAGGCTGATATATCTGCACCTTTATGCCCAACACATCCTTTCCTGCAAACTCTTAATCAGCCATCTTTTATGACAAGCATGTTGGGAGAAGCAGTGAGTCTATTCGTGTTAAACCAAAAAGTAAAAACAAAAAAGTAAAGGTCCCTTTTCCATGTCTTCAGGCGTACTGGCCATATATAGTAAAGGTCCCTTTTCCATGCCTTCAGGTGTACTGGCCATATATAGTAAAGGTCCCTTTTCCATGCCTTCGGGTGTACTGGCCATATATTGTAAAGGTCTATTTTCCATGCCTTCAGGTGTACTGGCCATATATAGTAAAGGTCCCTTTTCCATGTCTTCAGGCGTACTGGCCATATATAGTAAAGGTCCCTTTTCCATGTCTTCAGACGTACTGGCCATATATAGTAAAGGTCCCTTTTCCATGTCTTCAGGCGTACTGGCCATATATAGTTAAGGTCCTTTTTCCATGTCTTCAGGTCTACTGGCCATATATAGTAAAGGTCCCTTTTCCATGTCTTCAGGTGTACTGGCCATATATAGTAAAGGTCCCTTTTCCACGCTTTTAGACGTATTGGGCATATTTCTTCTTCTTCTGCCTTTTTATCCCCCAATGGAGCATAGGCCCTCAACCAACTCACGCCAAGTCGTTCTATCCTTCGCCATTACATGGAGCTCTCCCCATGTCCTCCCAATCTTTCTAACCTCATTCTCCAGCTCTCTTCTCCATGTGTTTTTTGGCCTTCCTTTATTCCTATGCCCCTGTGGGTTCCAATGCAAAGACATTCTAGTTATGCTGTTCTCCTGTTTTCTCAGTGTGTGCCCTATCCAACGCCAGCGTCTTCTCCTCACCTCCTGATCCACTGGAGCCTGTTTAGTTCTCTCCCAAAGTTCTACATTAGTTATTCTATCATACCATTTTATTCCCTCTATTCTGCGCAGGCACCAGTTAATGAATGTCTGTAATTTATTAGTAATTGCCTTCGTTGTTCTCCATGTTTCCGCCCCATACAATAGTACTGATTTGACATTAGAATTAAAAATTTTTAGTTTAGTATTTCTTTTAATTTCTTTTGACCTCCACAAATTCCCTAGTGCTATGAAAGCCCCTCTTGCCTTTTGTATTCTTATTTTAATATCTCTATCAGTTCCTCCATCTTTATCTACATTACTGCCCAAATAGGTGTACGACTCCACGTCTTGGAGTGGGGTGCCATTAAGAGAAACCACATTACTATTTGCCTGATTTATTCTCATTATCTTTGTCTTTCCTTTATGGATTTTCAGACCAAGCTGCTGTGATCTCGCATTAAGTATATTTAATTTATCTTGTATCTGATTCCGTGAATGGGACAGAAGGGCAATATCATCAGCGAAGTCCAGATCATCAAGCTGTTTTGTAGGGGTCCACTGAATTCCATTCTTGGTGTTAGCAGTTACTGTTTTCATAGTCCAGTCTATAGCCAGTAAAAATAGGAGAGGCGACAAAAGACATCCCTGTCGCACACCTGTTTTTATTTCAAATGCATCTGTTAGCTTTCCCTCATGAAGAACTCGACATTTCATGTCTTTATATGTTGCCTTTACTAAGTTGATAATTTTCTGTGGGATTCCATAGTGCCCCATCAATTTCCAGAGAGATTCCCTATCAATGCTGTCAAATGCTTTTTCATAGTCTATAAATCCAATGTAAAGTGGTGAGTTCAGTTCAATGCTTTGCTCTATTATAATACGTAATGTGGCTATCTGATCAGTACAGGATCTGTTGGACCGAAAACCCGCCTGCTCATCTCTTAGCATTTTATCAATAGCATCTTTTAATCTTTCCAAAATAATTCTACTTAATATTTTTCCAGGAACTGACAGCAACATAATTCCTCTATAGTTTTCACACTCCTGTAGATCACCTTTTTTGGGCAGTTTCACAAGATATCCTTCTCTCCAGTCTGCTGGTATTTCTTCGGTCTCCCAGACTTTACTGAATAATCTATGTAGCAATTCTGTTGATGTGTTTATGTTGGTCCTGATGGCTTCAGCTGGGATACCATCTGGGCCTGACGCCTTTCCTTCCTTAAGAAGATTTATAGCTTTTCTAATTTCCTCTTTGGATGGTATCTCACAGTTGATATTCAGTTCCATTTCTAAAGGCTGGATATCTGGGGGAACCTCTGGGCCTGGTCTATTTAGAAGCATTTCAAAATATTCAACCCATCTGTCCATTTGATCTTTAGTGTTAGTAAGTACCTTTCCTTGACTATTTTTGATTGATCCAGTTGGCTGACTATATTTACCTACTAATTTTCTTGTGTTGCTGTAAAGTTCTCTGAGGTTTCCTTTTGCTGCTGCTGTCTCTGCTTCTTGTGCTAGATCATTTAGATGTTTCACTTTATCTGCCCTTATATGCCTCCTAACTTCCTTGTTGGCTTCTGTGTAATTCTCCTGAGCTCTAGCTTTAGCAGCTCTAGTTTTGCTATTGTTTAATTCTGCCTTTTTACTTTTCCTGTCTTCAATCAATTTAATGGTTTCTGGTGTTATCCATGCTTTATGTTTCCTTTCTTTCTTGCCAAGAACTTCTACGCAAGATTCATTCCAGATTCCTTTGATCTGATCCCAGCAGACTTCTGTGTTGACATCTTCAGCTAACTGCTGCAACACCTGGTACTTATTAGAGACCGTAACTGAGAACTGTTCCTTAATTTCTTTATCTATTGGGCATATTTGGCTGGACAAAAATTTTATAGAGCAATCGGTTGGTGATATGGTCAGCATCACGACCGTCTATTCACGTAACCCCTCAGAATTGGGTCCCAAGAACCCTCACAAGTATATTAAATACTCAGTGAGGTAAATAAAGCATAATAGTATCATGCCTGTATCTAACACAGCAACAATATTTGCACTTTTTTACCCACATATATCTGACATACAATGCCTAAGTCACCAAAGTGTGATTTGGCTATTTTACTTAAGTGTATTTTAAGTAGGGCTGTACCGAATAGTATTTTCACTATTCGGCGGAATACGAATAGCAAGGCCAACTATTTGGCCGAACACGAATAGTGCATTATCATCATCGGGTGCCTTGCCGACTGGCGTGGGCGATTATGCCTCGCCACAATCTGCGATCTCCTGCAGCATGTATCAGTTCGTGTGGTGACACACCTCCATGCCATGTAACAAGACTGTCCAGAATCTTCTCTCGTTGTCTTCCTCTGTCCTTCCACAGATCTTTCCAGTGGTCACCACATGTTCATTTTCCCTCTTCTCATAACATGGCCGAAAATGATGTCTCTTTCTGTCTAATGAATTTTAAGTATTGTTCTGTAAAACATCTCCGAGGCCACAAGAAATTGTTTGGCCTGCCTACCGATTGTCCAAGACTCACAGCCATGTTAAAACTGGATGTATGTAGCAAGCAAGAATTCTTTTTCTAACCCTAAATGACAAAGATATATCGCATAAGATGTTCTTCATTTTATAAAATGCAGTTTTTGCATGTCCTGTTCTGTTTCTTATTTCAGTTATGCATCTTCCATCTGATGTTATCCATGTGCCCAGATACTTAAATGTATGTACTTGTCCCAAAATAACACCATTGACTTTTATTACCCATTCAGGAATATTTATTTTTTTAGATACCACTATTACTTCTGTCTTCCGACTATTCAAACTGAGGCCCATTCTTCCACTTTCGAAAAGTTATAGAGTATAAAACATTCATAATGTCAAATGTACGCTGAAATGTTACTTAACAAAATGTAGTACAGAACATTTAAAAACATTTTGTTTTGCATCCCTCAGTCAGTCAGTCTGTGGTAACTAATACCTAGGAATGAAAGTATATTCTTAGTTTTATAACAAGTAACTAAACTTGTAAATTGTCACTGACAGCTTACTTAATGCATGAAAGCGACTTAGATAACAGACACTATCGCAGTGAATGCATAAACGGGTGTGAGGTAGCCACTTTTCATATTCAACTCGACCGCAAGAATTCGGCCAAATACTGAATAGTTATTAGGTCCACTATTCGGCCCCGAAGCGAATACGAAGCGAATATTTGGTACAGCCCTAATTTTAAGGGCTGTTACTTTTCACTTTACAAAATGCCACAGGCACAAAAGTGAATTCCTAATTCATATATGTCAAAATGAAGAATTAAATTTAATGCAATTGCACAATTTTCCAGCCTTTTTCATATTCCAGCCAATCTCAAGGGATAACTTTAGAGACCAAACAGATGCATTCCACAGACTTGATAGCCTCCACACAGTGGGCACTTCAGGTGATAACCACACAGTGGGTACTTCAGATGATAACCTCCACACAGTGGGCACCTCAGGTGATAACCTCCACACAGTGGGCACTTCAGGTGATAACCTCCACACAGTGGGCACTTCAGGTGATAACCTCCACACAATGGGCACTTCAGTTGAAAACCTCCACCCAGTGGGCACTTCAGTTGATAACCTCCACACAGTGGTCATTTCAGGTGATAACCTCCACACAGTGGTCATTTCAGGTGATAACCTCCACACAGTGGGTACTTCATGTGATAACCTCCACACAGTGGGCACTTCAGTTGATAACCTCCACACAGTGGGCACTTCAGATGATAACCTCCACACAGTGGGCACTTCAGTTGATAACCTCCACACAGTGGGCACTTCAGTTGATAACCTCCACACAGTGGTCATTTCAGGTGATAACCTCCACACAGTGGTCATTTCAGGTGATAACCTCCACACAGTGGGTACTTCATGTGATAACCTCCACACAGTGGGCACTTCAGTTGATAACCTCCACACAGTGGGCACTTCAGATGATAACCTCCACACAGTGGGCACTTCAGTTGATAACCTCCACACAGTGGGCACTTCAGTTGATAACCTCCACACAGTGGGCACTTTAGTTGATAACCTCCACACAGTGGGCACTTCAGATAATAACCTCCACATAGTGGGCACTTCAGTTGATAACCTCCACATAGAGGGCACTTCAGTTGATAACCTCCACACAGTGGGCACTTCAGGTGATAATTCACAGTGGGCACTTCAGTTGATAACCTTCACACAGTGGGCACTTCAGTTGATAACCTCCACACAGTGGGCACTTCAGTTGATAACCTCCACACAGTGGGCACTTCAGTTGATAACCTCCACACAGTGGGCACTTCAGTTGATAACCTGCACACAGTGGGCTCTTCAGTTGATAACCTGCACACAGTGGGCACTTCAGTTGATAACCTCATCACTGTGGGTACTTCAGTTGATAACCTGCACACAGTAGGCACTTCAGTTGATAACCTGCACACAGTGGGCACTTCAGCTGATAACCTCCACACAGTGGGCACTTCAGCTGATAACCTCCACCCAGTGGGCACTTCAGCTGATAACCCCCACACAGTGGGCACTTCAGTTGATAACCTGCACACTGTGAGCACTTCAGTTTCCTAAGCTGGAACAACAAATCTCATGGCATAATATTCTGTCTGATTTAAGGATCAGGGACTCAGTGGCTCTGATTGAAGAGGAGAATGTTACAAGCACAGCACCAATCCTGGAGAGGCATGCTGAGCAGCTGTTTCCTGGTTTTCCTTGAAATGTTTGTGGATGAACCACCATCACTTGGCACAAAGCTACCACTATCATAATTTCTAGCAGTGTGACACTTTCATTATTATCATCACACATGTTCTGAAGGAGGCAAACACATGAAGAAAACATCACAAATATAAGAATAAAGACCAAACTGTTGGCCACATGATGAGATGATAAAGGTTTAACATGTAACAACTAGTAAAGGTAATGGCAAAACAGATAAAAGAAGCAGCGAGAGAAGATGTTTAACAGCCTGACATCACAGCATGGAAAGATATGGCATAAACTGATAGTCTGCTAGAAAAGTAGGTTGAGAAGAAGCATGATCACCCATGCCAGTTGGCAAGGCACTTAATGAGGATTATACTATGAGCAAGAATCTGTAACAATCACACTGTAATAACCTTGTATCGTATAGCCAAACTCTGCCATTCTCATCTCTGTTGATGTAGCAGTGCTTGCCCGACACTAGCTTATTGTCTGGATGAGCTAGATCACAACCTGTATAAACATGTTACAGTGTTATAACACATACTGATGAACTCATCTTCTAAATGTGACCATTATAACAGGGTGGGAGTGAGAACACAACCTGTATAAACATGTTACAGTGTTATAACACATACTGATGAACTCATCTTCTAAACATCACCATTATAACAGGGTGGGAGTGAGAACACAACTTGTGTAAACATGTTACAGTGTTATAACACATACTGATGAACTCATCTTCTAAATGTCACCATTATAACAGGGTGGGAGTGAGAACACAACCTGTATAAACATGTTACAGTGTTATAACACATACTTATGAACTCATCTTCTAAACGTCACCATTATAACAGGGTGGGAGTGAGAACACAACCTGTGAAAACATGTTACCGTGTTATACACTGACAAACTCATCTTCTCAAATGTGTCCTTATAACTGGCTCAATGAGGTCAGAATGTCATCTTCAAAACAATTATAGATTTTTCAATATTTGTTTTTTTCCACAAAATATCATCTCAATCACAGAGGACCAGGTGAGACCCATGAATACATAACACATAGAGATTCTTCCTTTTGAGGTCCTTTCCATATAGCACTGGACATAATGTCTGTCCAAAGCCATTTGCCATCTGTACTGCCAATCAATTTATTCAGGTGTCTCTCCATCTTATAGTTGTTCTACCAGTGTCTAACAACTTCTATCTTGGTCTCTCCCTGTTTTGATGTCAAAGTGTCTAACATTTTCTATCTTGGTCTCTCCCTGTTTTGATGTCAAAGTGTCTAACATTTTCTATCTTGGTCTCTCTGTGCTATGATGAGGACGGAGCACGCATGACAATGCCCTGAGTGCTGTGATGGAGTCGACAGGAAGCGAAGGTCATGTTTGTTTTTTTTACTCTAGATTCTTCAAAGCTAGGTTATAAAAAGCCATGAAAGTGAAAAGAGATCACAATAAACAAGCTGACAGCTAAAGGCATAAAGAGATTTATTTGGAAGAAGCAAGTATGAAGCAAAATATCAACTCCCTGGTTGTTTGAAACACTGAAAACACACAAAACCCTAATTGATGAACAATATTTACACACTCAAACACCTGTTTTCAGCAAGCTGATGTTTACATTAAAATATATGGTTCAGACAGGTAACAGCAGTTTGACGTTCCCTGTTTCAGATTAACTTATGAAAGAACATTCTACAGAATTTGATCACAAGGATTACATAGGGTGGCTTGTAGAAGAAACAAGTTGCAATTATTGTACCATTTCTAACCTAGTGCAGTATCATGCAGTGTCTCTGTGCAGTTGGCAAATTCATAAGCCTTTTTGTTAAGCCAAACTAAGAGGAAGGCTACAAATTCAATAAGGGCAGTGAATCTAAATTTTAATTTGAGCCCAGTGGGAATGAACATAATCATCAGATTGGCTAAGTAAGTTATTTACGACAAATAAAACAACAAACTATATTTTAACATGTATTAATACAATTAACTACTACAACTGAGTTGATCTTTTTCTGCCCTGGGGTGTAGAGGTTTGCCAGAGAGATTGCCAGATGTCTCTACCAGCAGTTTTCTTTTTGGCTTTGTTCCATTCCAGTCCTCTCTTAGTCGGGAACTGTCAGATGTCTTCCCAGCAAACCCTGGGTCATCCTGGTGGTCTGCTTTCTTTGTTCTTGGCCTCCCATGGTTGCCAATTCCCTTCCAGTCTGCACATTTGTCCAAACTATCAAGTTAGTCATGAATGGGTTTCAACCTCATGAGGTATTGTATGTTTGCCAACTTTGTCATGTCACTTAAATTTAAACTATTCTTCTGTTGTTAGTGGTGGTGTTGATGTTGTTGTGCGAGTAAAACTCTATAGCACTTACCGTTGTTTCTGCCAATGACGAACTTATCTTTTATCAGTGGAATTGCAGACGATTCTACGTCAGTCACAGACACGAGTTGTGCCCAGGCTGACTCCATCTCTCCCTTTCCGAACAGCTAGTATGACCACAGAAATTAACTAATATTATTAAAAACCAACATCCACTCAAAGATATAAGAAAGTTTAAACTATTTAACTCTCAGAAACATCAGCTTTGATTAACCGCCATTGTCCGGGCTGTGACAGATAATAGAATAGATGGGTAACAACAACAAAATATATTAAATGTTGCATTAAGAATCAACATCACAGCACTTGTGACACTCCCATAAGCGCTCCGTCCCCATCTTCAGCAGCAAATGAAGAGTTCCATTTCTTATGGCACCAGTAACTATCTGATTGTATATCTGTCTTGCCCTTTCCTTGAGTGTTGAGCATTGGCCAGATCCCCTGGTAACTCCTCGCAGCACCATTATCCTCAGACTGCATTGATCTATTTGCGTTTCCGCACTGATCACGCACTCCCAAATGGTCCTCACAATGTCTAGCTTGTCATACATCAATTTACCACCAAGTGTTGCAGAACTAAACTACTGGACGTTAATTTACCTAGAAAAACCACAACAGCCAAAAAATGCTGGGGCAGGTTCTGCAACGTCCTGTAAAGGATATGCAACTTAACTGGTGCAGAACCGGCATAGATGGGTAACAGAAATCTCTTAATACACATATACTGGACCGTGATGTCACAGCAGGCTTGGGATAAATAAAATGAGGGAAAGCTAACAGATACATTTGAAATAAATACAGGTGTGCGAAAGGGATGTCTTTTGTCGCCTCTCCTATTTTTACTGACAATAGACTGGATTATGAAAACAGTAACTGCTAACACAAAGAATGAAATTCAGTGGACCCCTACAAACCAGCTTGATGATCTGGACTTCGCTGATTATATTTCTCTTCTGTCCCATTCACGGAATCAGATACAAGATAAATTAAATATACTTGATGCGGGATCACAGCAGCTAGGTCTGAAAATCCATAAAGGAAAGACAAAGATAATGAGAATAAATCAGGCAAATAGACGTGGAGTCGTACACCTTTTTGGGCAGTAATGTAGATAAAGATGGGGGAACTGATAGAGATATTAAAATAAGAATGCAAAAAGCGAGAGGAGCTTTCATAGCATTAGGGAATTTGTAGAGGTTAAAAAAATTAAAAGAAATACTATACTTAAAATGTTTAATTCTAATGTCAAATCAGTACTTTTGTATGGAACAGAAACAAGTAGAACAACTAAGGCAAATACTAATAAACCATACACACTGATTAACTGGTGCCTGCGTAGAAAAGAGGGAACTAAATGGTATTATAGAATCACTCATGTAGAGCTTTGGTAGAGAACTACATTGGTCACACATTGAGAAAACAAGAGAACAATATAACTAGAATGTCTTTGCACTGGAACCCATAGATGCATAGGAATAAAGAAAGGCCATAAAACACATGGAGAAGGGAGCTGGAGACTGAAGTTATAAAGATGGGGAGAGCTGCATGTGATAGCAAAAGATAGAACAACTTGGCGTGAGTTGGTTAAGGGTCTATGCTCCACTGGGGGCAAGAAAGGCAGAAGAAGAAGAAGTCCAAAATTCATGGGCCTGGAAGAGTTAAGAGGATTAACAAAATACCACGAGGAGACTTCACAAATACTCCTGCTGCTACTCAGTACTTCTAATTAAACTAGTAACAGGGCTGTGGTTATTCATAGTTAAAAATTTTAAAAAACAAAGTAACATTCTAGTACAGTTACTACTATTTATTTCATAATAATTATTATTTGAATGAAAGTTTTAATTATTTTAAGTAATAGGAATTTTTAATGAAATTTAATTTAAAAATAAAAGATTGTGAGAACAGTAATTATTAATTATTAACATATACCCAAGGGAAGCGGGGGGGGGGGGGGTGTTGCCATACACTCAGGGGGGCGGTTGCGGGTTGTTACCATATTATACTCAAGCAGTGATGAGCAATACTAACTTAACTATATAAAGTATATGAATAATAATATTTCTAAAATAAAGTAATAAAGTCACATTGAGTATAATTTATAATCGTTTTTAGTCTGTGACTGCTACAGCCGTGTAATGTAACATTATATAGGCAAAATTACTTATAGAATATATAATTATTTCTGAGCATTTAAATAATGTATTAGTAATTACTATTATTTAGTCGTACTCAGGTGCCGACGGGACGGAAGTAAAGTTTACAAACAGAAGTGTAGATCAAAGTTTCAAAACACCCGGCTCCGATTCGTATTTTTAGATTGTCCGGATCCAAAAGTTTCAGTACACACAGAAGAGCGGGCTCCGCGAAGTGTGTTTTTAAACTGTTGTGTGAAGTGGGGAATACATGACTTCGCAAAGAAAAGTATGAATGAATCAAGAATCAACATCACTGCACTCGGGACATTCCCACACTTGCTCCGTCTCCTTCCTCAATAGCCAACGAAGAGTCGAGATGCTAATAGTACCAGCTGCAACATGATTAAAAGTCCGCATACATGCTGCAGGAGATCGCAGATTGTGGAGAGGCATGATGGCCCATGCCAGTCGGCAAGGCACCTGATGATGATGATGATGATACATTTTTTCCTCAATATTGAATACCTTCCGGACCTTCCCACCCACCCCCTTCCCCTACGGTTGAATTAGTCTTTCAGTATATGAATTCACTGTATGTTCTCTGTCCATTTGATCCCAGAGAGCCTTCACCATGTCCACTTTATCACCATCTAGATGAGCTACAGCAGCCAACCTATCAGCCAGGTCAATACCCCGCACACCCGAATAACTGGACAGAAGATCTATGATATACTTGTGTAGAAGTTTATCCCTGTCCGTTGCGAATTCAAGGTACATTTTAGCCTCTAACACAGCGGTTCTCGGCCTGTGGGTTGCGACCCCCTTAAGGTCGAACGACCATTTCACAGCAGTCGCCTAAGACCATCAGAAAACACATATTCACTGAAGTTATTATAAAGTAGCAACGAAAATAATTTTATGTTCGGGGGTCGCGGCACTAGGAAGATTGGCAGCCACTGCTCCAACACCTTCCATCTTTCATATACAGGCTGCTATATAATTGTATGCATGCGCACGATTGGAGTGCAGCTCCTAAAATGACTAGCATGGCTTCGTTTTGCTTGCGTTCCAGCTTCTCTATGTAGGTGTGAGCTAATGTTACCAGAATCATACTCCGTCACCGAAATAATCAGTTACTGGTAGAGTGTAAAGAGCATTCTCTGTTCCATGCTCTCTGATGCCATCCCCTTCAACGCTCTGGGTCCTTTCTTACCTTTGGAACTACCTCTTTCACGTGAAATTTGAAAGACCGCCTTCTGTGAAAAGTTGTCCTACATGTTTAAGTGAGTAATCTCTCTTTGTGGCACTGCCATGTATTGTGATGTTCGGCACTTTATCTTTTACTTTAACCAACGTCGTCCCCATATGGGACGCAATTTTTCGTTACTTTGAAGCCCCACCCAGGATTTTGACGAGGGCCGTAAAATAACCTAACGGTTGAACGCAGTTTCTGGGACTTCTCCACGGGTGATCCTCATCCGCATGGTGGCACTTTGTGTCAACGGGTGTTTAGCGCTCTGTGTGATGTCCTGGTGGGGTAAAATTTACTTACTACCTCATCTCTGGCAGTTTCATTATTTTAAGAACATCACAATACTGCTGTCCTGTTTGGATTATTGAACCAGTTTCCTCACACCACTTCTCCACCTCTTCTGCAGCGGTCTGCATTTCTCTATACATCGTCAACCAAAGTCAAAACTCTCCCTTTACCCACTGCCTCTATTACCGCTATCGTGCTTGTGTAAACATTGAAAAGCACTAGGGGTGTTACATTCTGCCTTTTATACAAGACTGCTGCGATCTAGCTGGCGATCCCAGGACTCACTTCCATGTCCATGTGTGTAAAGCAAAAATGATCATATAAAACCCTGTTATACACATCTTCTAGGTCCAGTGCCGTTACCACTATTTCAGGCTCTTTTTTTGTGTGGAACCCCTCGTATACATCATAAGCAAGGATGGTGGTATTTCCCAAAAATAGATGTGTTGCCTCAGAAAGAGAAATATGGTCTAAAAGTATAAATACGGTCTTGGAAAGAGAAGTTTGGTCTCGGAAAAAAATGGTCTCGCAAACAGAAATATGGCCTCGGAAAGAGAAATATGGTGTTGGAAAGAGCGATAGGCCTATAACTCGGTAAATAGTCTCGGAAAAAGAAGTGTAGCCTTGGAAAGAAACAAAAATAGGGTATAGAAATAAATATGTGCCATCAGAAAGAGAAATATTGCCAGGGAAGATAAAATGTCGGCTGGGAAAGTGAAGTAGGGCATTGGAAAGAAAAGTATTGTAATTGAAAGAGAAGTGTGGCCTCGGAAAGGGAAGGATGGCCTTTGAAAGAGAAATATGGTCTCGGAAAGAGTGAAAAGCCTTGGTCAATAGCATCTGAAAGAGAAGTGTAGCCTTTGAAAGAAAAGTGTGACCTCAGAAAGAGAAATCTGTCATAGGGATCAGAAGTATGACCTCTGAAAGAGAAGAAACGGCTCAGAAAGAGAAATATAGCCCTGGGGAAAAAAATAGCTTCGGAAAGAGAACTGTGGCATCGGTAATGGAAATGTGGCCTCCGAAAGAGAAGTGTGGCCTCGGAAACAGAAGTATGGCATGGGAAAGAAGAATTTAGCCTCGAAAAGAGAAGTATGGCCTCGGAAGGAGGCATCGGAAAGAAGAACTTGACCTAGAAAAGAAAACTATTGTCTCTCAGCCACGGAAATGCCAGTCTTCGATTGTTAGTTTCAAAGCGTGGTGGTTTTCATTGGTCTTTCTGTGACAAGGACCTAAATTCACCCCCAGTTTGGTACTTCTGGTCTAACGACGACAAAACTGACAATCTGGGCCAATAAATTGTTATCTGAAACAGGCCATACTGCTAAATAGCTGATATTTTTTAAACTAAACTATTTTTAAACTAAAATCCAAACACATAGACTGCTAAGGTTGCAGAAAGAAAAGGTACACGGACATCCGTTTTGCCACGTTTATCTGTCATTATTTTTACTTCATTTGAAAGTTTTATCCTATTTTGTTTCTGTAGTAAACACCCCCCCCCCCCCCGGGTTGATTCGCTTAACTATAGTTTGTCCTTTCGCCAAAGTATCTAGTTGCATTTTGTATTCAACCATTCATTCAACTTGTGTTGTGTCTGATATGGACTGCCGTTCATTTGTCAATTCCTTACCGGCATACGACGCCATGATACCAACTTGGTATAGGAGTGCCGATAGTAACTGTCTTGGAGGTTGAGAAGAATATCCGTGGTTTGCTCTGTTGATTTGCCACCCAGGCTAGGACAGTCCAAGTCACAGGGGTGGTCAGATTAACCAGTATAGAGCCCATAGCGGGAAACAGACGGATGTCAGCAGAAGTGATACATTAACTCGTTATGTATGCTGGTGACTTGTTTCGTTTCTTTTAGGAATCTCTCTACTCCCATTTTGTCAGAAGGATCTTCCACACCGGTTCAGATGCACATAACATTTCCTTCTGATGGAGTATCCTAATAGTATTCTGTCTTTCGCGATGAAGGCTTGATGGTATGGCACAGCCGCTAACGAACAGCAGTGATCACAACATACAATATATGTGAGAATAATGCATTGTTAATTTTCTAAACGAGGATTGTTATTATTTGCAACAACAAGAGCTTAGCAAGCATCTGATATGTTTATTTCTTCTTCTCCTTCTCCTCTATTATCAGAATCGTCATCCCCTTTTGGGATGCAATTTTTAGTTTGTTTGAAGCCGCACCCTGGCTTTTTCCGGAGGCCCTAAATATGGCCTAAATAGTTCTCCTAGATACAGCCAGCCCTGAAATATGGCCTAACGGCTGAACGGGGTTTCTGGGACCTCTCCGCTGGTGATCCTCATCCGCGTGGTGGCACTTTGTGTTACAGGGTTTTTATCGCTCTGTGTGATGTCCTGGTGGGGCGGTACAACTTACTTACCTACTTCCTCCTCTTTCTTCTTCTGCCTTTTAACACCCAAAGGAGCACAGGCCCTCTACAAACTCCCACCAAGTCCTGTGTAAATGTGTCGATGATTCGTATGATTTTGCTGCGAATTCATTGGTACATCGGTAAAATTTTGCTAAAGTGTACGTTCAACTTGGTAGAGAGAGAGAGAGAGAGAGAGAGAGAGAGAGAGAGAGAGAGAGAGAGAGAGAGAGAGAGAGAGAGAGAGAGAGAGAGAGAGCACGTGCGCATTAACAAGGCGTGAGACAATGCAATACATCATGGCGATTCCAAAATTACCTCCGATTGGAGGCTAGTTTGAAGTTAGTCTCCCCAAATAGAGTAAGTCACCTTTCATTCACAATTTTGTTGGGCTGGTCGACTTTATTTAAGGTTACGGGTGTGTCCCGCTCTGTTGTTTGGTTTCTGTGATGACTTGCATTTACATTTTTATTCCGAGAAAGAGAATGCCTGTGATTTAGGTTGCAGCACTCTCTAGGGTGGTTGTTTTACCCATTTCCTCCGTGTTTTTTGGAGTGTTAAAAGCGCTGGTGTGCTGAAATATACAACACGCGACATTAACGGCATTGCGGAATACCCCCCCCCCCCCAACCTTGTGCGAAGGCCACGGGGCTAAGAAACTACCAATCAGAAGTGATCTTGTGTGTATATGAGCGGGGTCTGGGGAGACTAACATAACCTTAGTAAAAGTAATGTTAGTCTCCCCAGACCTTTGGTAAAAGTAATTGTGAAATGGCCCTTTTCCACTCCACAGCGACTTGGTCGACTTTTTCAATGAGCTCATCTGTTACACATGAATGTCGTCCTTGTCCACAATCATCGTCATACACATATCTACGCCTATCTCCAAATTTCCTGCATCAATCCCTCACAGAACTTTCACACATAACGCTGTTACCATACACACGACTGTGTATGCTGTTACGCTGCCTGGTGTGTTAAGGCTGCTGGACTGACATTCCGGAAAACCAGGATATATATTTTTTTTTTTCCTGTGAAAATATAACAATAACTTTAACAGTCGGTCCGTGGCCACTGCACTAGCCTCATTGCAGTAAATATGCAATCCCCAGCCATAGAAAGTAACACACGCAGGCATTAAACACGACAAAGTGTGATTTAATGTCAGTTACGCGAAATCTAACGATGAAATAAATTAATATTACATTTTACTGGAGACTTTAAAGTACTGCAGGTAATCCTCCTCCTCTTCTTCTTCGCGTTCTCCGGTTGTTACTCCAACGGAAAGTTCTGAGTATTCGTCCACTGCGAGACTTTATTC
The DNA here is from genome assembly GCA_905116865.2 of Candidula unifasciata. Classification (NCBI taxonomy): domain Eukaryota; kingdom Metazoa; phylum Mollusca; class Gastropoda; order Stylommatophora; family Geomitridae; genus Candidula; species Candidula unifasciata. The sequence goes on along the minus strand of CAJHNH020001503.1, from coordinate 1,341,575 downwards.
TCGTTCCAGAACCTGAGTGTTAAGTGTACATCCGTTTCACAGATCTGGCTTTTTTTTTTTTTGTATGCAGACTCTAGATTTCTTGCCTCTCAGACTGATGCACACCGACTTCGAAGGATGCCCCAGTTAGTCGACTCCTGCAACATGTTTGTTTAGGAAGCAGTGGGTCTATTGTTGTTTTCCTCACAGTGGGCCTCGAAACCCACAGATCAACTGCAGTTAATGCAAGAAAACATAAGGTCAAAATTAGCATACCTACATTCGTTGTCTTGTTGTACCATTATAAGCCACACATGGCTTGCTGTCTATTGCTTCATTCTGTTCTGTCCTGTGCTATCAAATCAATATCAGGGATACAGTTTAGTTCTGGATGCAGTTCAGTTCATCACCTTTGGCCTCAATCATCAGTGTTCGTTTTGTGGTTTCTTTTTGGCATCCTTTCGTCCATAAACCATTTATTTCTTATTACAGTGCCTGTTTGATGATTCTCTGTTTCTTTCCTCTCAAGATGTGTCCAGTTTAGCGACATCTTCTCTGTCATAACTGTTGATGCTAGTAGTTGCCCAAACATTTCTCTTATTTCTTCACCCCTGTTAAATTCATCCCATTTTATATTCATAATTTTCCTGAGATGCATTTATCTTTCGTTCCACGTCTTTAGTGTTATTTCAGCTTTCACTAACATATGTTAAAACTGAAACAACATTAGCATTAAAAACAAGTAACTTCGTTTTAAAATTGTACAAAGTTGCATATCTTGTTAAGGCCTTTAGAAACTGTTGATGCTGTGCCAATGTGTATTATAACAAAAATGACATAGCTTCCCTGAATGTTAATATTGGATAATCGAGGTTGTCAGACCACGGGTGTGTCCAGCTGGTGGCTAGCACGTGTACGGTCAAGTGGTCAAATTTCTCTTGAGGCATGGCCCTCCATGCCGATGTAGCCTAATTTGATACGGAAAATATTTTGGGACCAAAAACAGTGGGCGAGATATTGATCACTTCAGTCACCGATTAGTCTATAAAAACAACCGAGAGCTGAGCACCATATACCAGAATAGGCATTAAGGAGCACATGAGTGTCCTTTACTTTCCTCCCAGTTGACGTCACCCATGCCGTTTGCGGTTATCTGGAGGCGGCAAATCCTAAACCCTTGAGTAGATAATGACCATACATAAAGCTTTTTCCATACCCGAGGTATACAGGAACAGGGGGCATGGTAGCAGCAAGCATGGCATTTTAGCAAGAAGCACTTTATTATGAAACAACATCCAAAGGTCGCTGAACAGACCACGTTTTAGTAAGTTAGTTGTATCTGACATGCTTCTTCAGCCAGGTAATGCCCTCAAGCCGGTCAACGACATGGGGGAAATGCCTCCGTAGACTGGTCCGAGCTCCTAGTGGAAAAGAACTTTTAAATCCCTTAAGCTAAAGTTGTCCGATTAACGTCTGCCCGTGCTACTGCCAACTGCTAAAGTCTGTCCGATGAACCACCGTCCATTTATCACTCTGGTTGCGCATGCAGACGCTTGATATGCTACTGCGGCGACTATATCACCATCAACTCAGCACCTGTCGCAATTAGCGATCATAGCTTTCACGTGCCATGCCATTAAGTGGCAGGACAAGATCACAAACACCTAGGTATTGGAAAGAGCAGGTTTTCCAACAGTTTTCTCAATGCTACGTCTATTGGCTCCGGTGGCTGGGTTAAACTGGAGAATGGAAGATGGCAGAGCCCCAAAGCACATTCTCTATGGTGAAATAAAGATGGGTAGAAGATGTCGAGACTGACCTCTATTACGATACAAAGATGTGTGCAAACAGAACATGAATGATACAGATATTGAGGTGGACTCGTGGAAACAAAATGCCTTGTACAATGTTGGGTGGAGTGGCATATCAGGAAGGAAATGAGAATGAATGAAGAAATGACTGCAGAAAGGATGAGAGCTGAACGTCAGAGAATAACACACTAATTAAAAATATTTACAACAGCCCTGAAATCCCATGCATTAATCGTGGAAGACTTTTCTTTATGCGGGCAGGTCTTGCTAGTCATACTCGCCATCGCCATTGGCTGAGGCTCTAATCCTCCTCACAGCGCCATACAACACTATCTTTTTGTGTGGGTTACTGGGCCCTATTGTGTGAACAAATAAGAATAGACCCACGGCATCCCCAACAAGGATGTCGTAGGAGTTGACTAATTGGGGGCTTCCTTCCAAGTCACAGTACATCTGTCAGAACAGCAAGGAACAAGAACTGTACACAAATAAACAAGTAAAACGTATGCACACGCACAACTCAGGCCCTGGCACAAAGAAAAAGTCAAAATGGAGGAACAATCAGGACTTTCCGCCGGAGCTTACAGCCGTTGAAAAGGAAGAAGAAAACACTTATTATCTCAAAAGAAGGAATGTTCAGAGTGCTGTGATTCCTAATTCTTGTTTAAGGTCTACAGGTGTGGTGTTGTCGTTGTGTCTGTCTACCGCGTTCTGTCTGATATACTGCCAATCATTCCTGATAGAGTTGTCCTTCCTTGCTATAATGCTCAAGTACACAGTATCCTCTTTGTTGGTCCTCTCACGCTCCAACAGTGTTGCCACTTTTCTTTGATCCAAAACAGAGTTTAAAAAAATATCTATAAACATCTAAATTTGCGTGGAAAACATTTAGAAAAAACATCCAAATGGAAAGAGTCACAAATTACATAGCAATTTATATGACTTACCCTATAGAATCATGTTCTCGTCTTTACTGAGGTCTGCCTTACAAGATCCACAGGATAAACTTAGCTTGGATGATGAAGTTGAAGCTTCAGATCCAAAATGACTAGTATGCTTTAGCTGTTCCAATTTCTTTTAATACCTAATCAGGGAGCTGATAAGTGGAACAGCCTTTTCCTACTCTTATCAGGCCGAATTTTATTGTCAAGAGAGCATTTAAGGGGTCAAATTTCATCCTGTTTCTTAGGTTAGATTTGATAAATTCACTCCGAATGAAAAACATCTAGAAAACATCTACCATCTAAACATCAAAAACGCCATCTAAATGCAAGGAAAAAATCTACATCTGGATGTAAAACAGCCAAAGTAACACTGCGCTCTAACCCTTCTAATATCCCTCCCCTTCCCCCTTCTCAAGAATGCGTTTTTCCTTCTGATGCTAATAGCAAATGGTTTTTGTGAGTTAATTTCTTACAAGACCTCGCCATTAGGTTTTCTATCTGTCCATTGTCTATAAAATCACATCTCTACAGCTTCCATAGGAATTATAATCTGTGAGCTGTTCACAATTCATTTGTGAGTTTCAGCATATTCTATATAGTTGTATGTAATTCTCTCAACTAAATTAACAAACACAAAACGCAGTGGTAGCTAAGAATTAGAACGCCCCAAGAAAGAGGGGAAAGCTGGAAAGATTAGCACTGATGAAAGCCAACAACATCTGACAATGTGGTTGAAAATGCAAGAAGTTGTTGAGATGTGGCACCCTGATAGAGCCCTAGTTAACAAATATGTTGAACATTTAAGGGGGAAAAAAGATAGTCGCCAACAAAAGATCACTGGAACACTAGCCATCAACAAAAACTAGTGACCCCAAATAGTGAACGACTAAGATATGAAATACCAGAAAGAATTTCTAATGTTATCATGGAAGGTGACGACTCACCTTCAAAATAATAATCTCCTTAAATCTTCTTCCTTCTCCCACTTCTATGTGCTGTCTGCCACTTCTATGTGCTATGTTTCCCACTTCTATGTGCTATGTATCCCACTTCTATGTGCTATGTATCCCACTTCTATGTGCTATGTCACTGTTTTGATCAAGGTACCAAAAAAAAAAAAAAAAAAAAACAGATTGTTTTCATTTATTTATTTATCTTTTAAAAATTTATTTATGTCTGTATTCAAATAAGATCATCATGTGTTACTGTATTTACAGTGTACTGTACTTAGGAAAATACATTTTAAATTTTGAATTTGTTGGACCCTGGAACAGACTAATTTAGTTTGCATAAATTTTAATGGGAAAATTGCCTTGGAGCTCGAAGGATTTGAAATTCAAACCCCGTCCCAGAAAGGATTATGTCTGAATTCTGAAGTACCACTGTAAAGATGCACTGTTATCAAGGGACCCTAACAGCTGAATGCTGGCTTATTCTCAAGAATTGGGAGTCTCCGTGGCGGAGCGGCTAGACGCTCACCGCGGATCTGAAGGTTGTGGGTTCGCTTCCTGGTGGAGCCGGACTTTTTTCCAAAAAAATGACCTTGGCTCTCAGGTCGACTCAGCCTTGAGTGGGTACCAGGTGCAGTCCCGGGAAGTAAAGGCGGCTGGCTTGATGCTGACCACATCACACATCTTGTGCCGATTGGTCTATAAAATATAGGTCTAGAGCTAGAGCCTAAAGGCGTGGAAAAGGGTCCTTTACTTACTTTACTTATTCAAATTGTTGTCTCTGTAATTACCATTACTTCTTTTCAAGACAAGCACAAAGAAGAAACACACACTAAGAATGCTGCAATGATTGTGGATAAATATATGACCACGTGAGCACAATGCAACAAGAATACACCTTTCTAGTCAAATAATTCAGACACAAGAAAACTTACAAAACACCTTTATTGGTTATTTCTACATTGACAACTAGTGTGTAGCACAAAGCTCTTGAATGCTACATGCAGGAATACATTGACATCATATAAAAATGTCACTTGAACACAAAAGACAAATAATAAATGGAGGGAAAAACATATATACACAATATAACCATTTATTTATGTCTGCTATTGCAAGGATAGTTATTTCTTTCAAGAGCTTTTAACAGAAAAATCTACCATACGTTTTCATTACATTTTCACAATTCGAAGTGTTAAGTCAAAACTGTTATTAGGCATGACTCACAAGTTCACAAGACCCATAAGTGTGTGCCTTGATGAATGGCATAGGCATTCACTTCTCTCCCCTGACCTCATTTTATGGTTCATAGTCTTATATACAGCCAAAACTGATGTCAACAGCCATATATGAGATGTTTGTGGACAAAAGTGACAATGGCATTAAAAAAAACTTGACATTACCAACAGTAACATGTCTGTGTCTGGAGCATAACATAAATTTTACTTACTTTCAACATAACATAATTAATTAAACTGCATTTAAATGACATGATGAAATGGTCCCAAAGATTCATATTTACAGGAAAACAAGTAAACACAAATAAAAGAAAGTGGTATTAATGTCCTATCTGAAAGCCAACTCCATGAACAATTAAGAATAAACACAACTGTGTCTGCCCCAAGCAACAGGCAGTATTAATGTTTAGTGTTCCTGGTCCTCATGGCATAAGGTGAGGCTTTCTGTCCTGCCATGGTCTGCGCCGAGTCGGGCTGGTTAGTCTGTGTGACAACAGTTGCCATCGCTGCAGCTGGGAGCACGTTCGGTGCTAGAACTTGAGATGCCAGTGTTGCATCTGAAGGCAGAGTGGGCTGAACCTAGTAGTAGATTGACACCCGTTAGAAAGACATCCTATAAAGGTGAATCTGAAGCAACTACATCTCAATGATGAAAAACTGGGTTCTGTACAGTTCACAACTAAATACCAGCAGTTGACATCATCTGTAAAGTTAGGTCAAAAGTTCACACAGTAACATGGTTTTTTAATCTCATGGACACCAAGCTGTCTTTAAACAAACAGGAGATATCAGCAGCAGTGCTTCTTCAAAATATGAGCAGATGAAAGTATTTGTCTCTGGTGACCATTTTTTTTCTTCAAAAATATTATGTAAAACACAAGACTAACAAAAGATGAGGAAGGTCATGGCAACCATTAAGGATCTTTCTGCAAAAAAAAAAATTAAATGATGTTCATCACAGAAACCTTTTCTGCTGTTCTTAATCCCTTAGTGAAGAGAGGAGGATATAAATGGGGATACATTCTAGTTAGACTGTCGTTTCCTCACTTCCTGTGGAGATTTTGCAGAGCTCTTCAATGGAATTCATTTAGTTATCTCCTAAGCTCCCCCATTAGTGATTCTATTATACCACTCAATTCCCTGTTTTCTGCCTAGGCACGTTATAAATATAGTTTATTAGTAATACTAGTTGTTCTTCAGGTTTCGGATCCTTATAGCTGTACTGATCTGACTTAGTGATACACATGTTGAGTAGTTTTTATTTCTGATGACTTGCACAAATTTACTAGTGCTTTGAAAACCTCTCTGGCCTTTTACATTCATATGGTAATATCTCTTTCAGTTCTTTATCTACATTACTGCCCAAATATCAGATGACTGCACATCTTGGAGAGAGATTATTACCTAGAAAAACTGGATTGAGGTTTGCCTGGTTTATTCTCACTACCTGCGTCATTCTCCTATGAGGTTTTAGAGCAACTGTTGTGATCTCTCTTCAAGTGTATTACATTTTTCTTGCACCTGATTTTGTGATTGGGATCATAAAGTAATACAAACAAAGTCCAGATGGTCAGGCTGTTTTGTAGGGGTCCACTGGATTTCATACCTGGCAGCTGTTGTCTTCATAATCCAGTCTACTGCCAGTTAAAATAGCAGAGCTGACAGAAAGCATTCCTGTCAAACACGCGTTCCTATTGAAATGAATCTGTTAGTTTTCTCTCTTAAGGAAGTTGACATTTCCTGTCTTTATGTTACCTGATGAAATTATTGATTTTTGTGTGTGATAAGAAAAATACAAGCAGATTAAACACAATACACATATCTGATGCACTAACATTTAACTGAAATGGCAACAAAAACTAAAAAAAATACAAATGCTGAGAAACAGATAACAGGGGAGAACTAATCAAGCTTGCCTATGCAGTCAAGCCTCTAAACAAGATTGCAGAACCACTCTGACAAATACAGTACAGAAACAGGCTCCTAACTGGTTCCAAAATGTGAACAATGGAAACAAATGTAGAAAACAGTTGGTCACTTCAATATACTAAAACACATTTTATAAAAACAAATGTTATCACTGAATTGTTTTTTTGAGCAAGCGACAGGGAAAGCCATCTCCTACCTGTACAGCAGAAATGGTGGTCACTGTTGGCAGGGAGGCGGGGGTGGATACCAAACTAATCTGAGTTGGTGTTTGAGGTCGAGTGACTGCGTTTGGTGGTGTAGGAGTGGCTCTCAGAGCAGAGGCAGCCACCAGATTAGATGGCACAGTCACGGTCGTCTGCTGGGGCTGAATGGCTGAAGACAGTGTCAGTGAAGTTGCTGGGGTCACCTGCAGGTACTGGGTGGTCTGTCCTCCTGGCGACTGCTGCACCTGCACAAGGAATAATGTAAACAAGCGATTACCAAGCAGCTGACAACAAGTGATGCTGGAGGTCCATGACAAGATACTCCAGCATTTTCTATGGGAGGAAGAAACTTGGACATCTGTGCCGATAAACCATACAAGCAACAAGCTAGTATCACTAACTGAAGGAAATTAGCTTTTAATTGACAGGGAGCAGGTGTGATGTTGGCCATCAACCACTGAATGCCCATTGGCATATGAAAACATGGCTCCAGTACCATATGTCCAATGCAGCACTGGCAGGAAAGGGGTCCTTATTTTGCTTACTGCTAGTGACAGGGAGAAGACAGTTCCTATTCAATAATCTGAAACTGAGATTTCAGCTTGACGACAGCCTGAAGTGATATACCAGCATACTGGTACACTAGATGGCATCCATATGTGAACATCTTCCTGCATTGAGTTCAAGTCCTAGAGCGGATACACGCTGGCAAGACAACTGACAAATGTGGCAGTCTCCTTCACCATGCAACAACCCAGCAGTACCTGCCACTCTCAGTTGAACCACCTGTAGCAGCAAACTTTGGTTACAATATTTCTACCACAGCTGTGGATACTGGGAGGATTTAGAATTGCTCAATAGTAAAATGCTGCCTACCCTAGAGCTGTCACCATGCAGTTCAATTTTTATTTAGTGTATGCAGTAAAAATCTTCTGCCTTGCTGAGAGGCTGATTTTAGTATTTAAATTTTATCACACAAGACATAACAACAAAAGGCATCTCCTACAGCAACAGCAATTCCAGTAGCACACATAGTGAAGGATTAAAACCCAGACCTATCTGAGAGGCTGGTTTGCCAAGAAACTGGCCATCTACTTCTCTGTGTGTCAAACCCGTGAGGTCTGTCTATCCTCTCTTTGCTGCCGCCTGAAAGGTTGACCACACTAAATTTCAATAATCCTAGTCTGGATGGCAAACTGGCAGAGCAAATCCCAGATATTACATTTAAACCCATGTCTCCAAACCTCCCACAATGATATACAGAACCGGGGCACCCATACTGGCTACACCAGCCTGCAGTTCTTCTGTGGGTAAGGTTATGGATGGCAGTGACCAGTGCAGGGAACAGGCAGCGACCAGTGCAGGGAACAGGCAGTGACCAGTGCAGGGAACAGGCAGTCACCAGTGCAGGGAACAGGCAGTCACCAGTGCAGGGAACAGGCAGTGACCAGTGCAGGGAACAGGCAGTCACCAGTGCAGGGAACAGGCAGTGACCAGTGCAGGGAACAGGCAGTCACCAGTGCAGGGAACAGGCAGTGACCAGTGCAGGGAACAGGCAGTGACCAGTGCAGGGAACAGGCAGTCACCAGTGCAGGGAACAGGCAGTCACCAGTGCAGGGAACAGGCAGTGACCAGTGCAGGAAACAGGCAGCGACCAGTGCAGGGAACAGGCAGTGACCAGTGCAGGGAACAGGCAGCCTTTTCATGAAAGAATTTAGCATGGGAAGTTTTCAGTGGCCACTAAAGAAAGAGGTGGAGCACACGTGGACATTTCCTGATTGCAATGATGTCCATTCTTGATTAACTCTCAGCTCATATAGCCAGCAAAATACGTTTAAAATCCAGCAAGAAACACACAATATAAGCAAACACCTTGCATCAACACACAACTAGAGAATCATTGGGGCTTAGATTCAACAGCAATACATACTCTGATATACCTTGCAACAAACACAGGTATGATTTAGATGATTTCAATATCTTGCAAAAAAACGTAACTGGAAACCATAATATTCAGCCCCAACAAGAAAAAATACAAAAATCAACACCTCAAATCAAACACAACAATTAAAAATATTCCAGAAGGTGTAAAAACTAGCAAACTTTTAAAAAACAGGGGTGGGGGGAATATCTGTGTCTCCATGACACACAACAGCCATGTCTGAGAACTGTCCCCTCGTCTGTCTGGGTTAGTTCGCTGCAAACACACTTCACTGTTATATGAAGTCAGAATCTGATCTGTCAATGAAATACCTGACTTCTTTAAGTTAAGGTACACCAAAGAGTTGGTCATACCTCTTCATGTGGTGGGTGGGTTTATTTAGGGTTCCTTTATATTTCACAACACATATGCAAGCTACAGTCCCTCCCACCAGCTTTTTTCTTCTTCCTGAGATGATTTCCACCTACACGGATTTACTGCTACTGAGGCAAATATGTAAAGCATTCAACTGTGGCCATAAATCCAAGTGATGATCATCATCCAATGCCTTGCAGAATGTCATGTGTAGCAATTATGCTTCTCCACATCTGTTGATCTCAGGCCAATTTTGATTTAAATATTCAAACTGACTCAGTCCAAGTAAGAACCCCGAACAGTGGACACTTGTTCATGCAAAGGCTGCTTGTTAGATGAACGTTATTTCATAGCTTTCCCCAGGAAATGAGGGTTCTAATGGCAAAAACATGGCATTTCACTCACCAACAAATTGTTTATCATTCTTAGGTTGAAAAAAAAAAAAAAAAACACACAAGAAGGTGAAATCAAACAAAGATTTATAATCAGCAACACTTTCTACATGTCTTCAATCACACAAGCAAGGAGACAAGCAAAAATAGTCAAAGCGATTGACAAAGAAAAGCAGATACAATATCTCAGAACAATATGCCAATAGAAACATCATGACAGCAAAACACTGACACAATGTGATGGTCAATGCCAACAGGTGAATGGCCTAGCAAGTGTCCTTACTGATGTTTGATCTATGTGTTTCTTCCTGTAACAGATGCCTGATCTATGTGTTTCTTCCAGTAACAGATGTTCGATCTATGTGTTTCTTCCAGTTATAGATGTTTGATCTATGTGTTTCTTCCAGTTACAGATGTTGATCTATGTGTTTCTTCCAGTTACAGATGTTTGATCTATGTGTTCCTTCCAGTGACAGAAGTTTGATCTATGTGTTTCTTCTAGTAACAGATGTTTGATCTATGTGTTTCTTCAAGTAACAGATGTTTGATCTATGCATTTCTTCCAGTTATAGATGTTTGATCTATGTGTTTCTTCCAGTTTTAGATGTTTGATGTATGTGTTTCTTCCAGTTACAGATGTTTTATCTATGCATTTCTTCCAGTTACAGATGTTTGATCTATGTGTTCTTCTATGAGTTTCTTCTGGTTACATATGCCTGATCTATGAGTTTCTTCTGGTTACAGATGCCTAATCTATGTGTTTCTTCTGGTAACAGATGCCTAATCTATGTGTTTCATCTGGTTACAGATGCCTAATCTATGTGTTTCTTCTGGTTACATATGCCTGATCTATGAGTTTCTTCTGGTTACAGATGCCTGATCTATGAGTTTCTTCTGGTTACATATGCCTGATCTATGAGTTTCTTCTGGTTACAGATGCCTGATCTATGAGTTTTTTCTGGTTACAGATGCCTGATCTAAGAGTTTCTTCTGGTTACATATGCCTGATCTATGAGTTTCTTCTGGTTACAGATGCCTGATCTATGAGTTTCTTCTGGTTACAGATGCCTAATCTATGTGTTTCTTCTGGTTACATATGCCTGATCTATGAGTTTCTTCTGGTTACAGATGCCTGATCTATGAGTTTTTTTCTGGTTACAGATGCCTGATCTATGAGTTTCTTCTGGTTACATATGTCTGATCTATGAGTTTCTTCTGGTTACATATGCCTGATCTATGTGTTTCTTCTGGTTAGATATGCCTGATCTATGTGTTTCTTCTGGTTACAGATGCCTGATCTATGAGTTTTTTCTGGTTACAGATGCCTGATCTACTAGTTTTTTCTGGTTACAGATGCCTAATCTATGTGTTTCTTCTGGTTACATATGCCTAATCTATGTGTTTCTTCTGGTTACATATGCCTAATCTATGTGTTTCTTCTGGTTACAGATGCCTGATCTATGAGTTTCTTCTGGTTACAGATGCCTGATCTATGAGTTTCTTCTGGTTACATATGTCTGATCTATGAATTTCTTCTGGTTACATATGCCTGATCTATGTGTTTCTTCTGGTTACATATGCCTGATCTATGTGTTTCTTCTGGTTACAGATGCCTGATCTATGAGTTTTTTCTGGTTACAGATGCCTGATCTACTAGTTTTTTCTGGTTACAGATGCCTGATCTATGAGTTCCTTCGGGTTAAAGATGCCTAATCTATGTGTTTCTTCTGGTTACATATGCCTAATCTATGAGTTTCTTCTGGTTACAGATGCCTGATCTATGAGTTTCTTCTGGTTACATATGTCTGATCTATGAGTTTCTTCTGGTTACATATGCCTGATCTATGTGTTTCTTCTGGTTACAGATGCCTGATCTATGAGTTTCTTCTGGTTACAGATGCCTGATCTATGAGTTTCTTCTGGTTACAGATGCCTGATCTATGAGTTTCTTCTGATTACAGATGCCTGATCTATGAGTTTCTTCTGATTACAGATGCCTGATCTATGAGTTTCTTCTGGTTACAGATGCCTGATCTACGAGTTTCTTCTGGTTACAGATGCCTGATCTATGTGTTTCTTCTGGTTACATATGCCTGATCTATGTGTTTCTTCTGGTTACATATGCCTGATCTATGAGTTTCTTCTGGTTACAGATGCCTGATCTATGAGTTTCTTCTGGTTACATATGCCTGATCTATGTGTTTCTTTATAGAATAGAAATAAAATACTAACAAGACACTACACTGATAAGAGGAGAACTATAGTGAAGATTGACAATATAAAACCAAAATTTAAAACACTTGATTAGAAATGTCAAAAGTAAAAAATTAGAAATGAGTGGCAGTCAACAGGTACACCTCTATTTCCCAGAGAAAATGCAGTTTTTACAGAAAGCAATAATAAAGAAGTCATCAAAAACACAGATATGACAAAATGCAAGACTTACTTGACAAAATGCAAGACTTACTTGCACTGTCTGTGCAGTAACTAAACTCTGAGGCAGTCCTGTCACAGACTTCTGTCCTGTCTGGACAGGATGCATCTGAATGCCTGCCGTGTTGGCATCAATGGAGGTAATTGTTGCAGTCTTGACAGCTCCCTGTCCCGATAAACTCAGGCCAACTCCCTGATTTGCTGTGGAGCTCACATGAGTTACTGTAATTGGTGTGCCTGGAGTTAAAGTCTGGCTGCCCGTCGTTAGGGACACCTATGGAGAAAGTAGAAAACAGCTAAAACATAACTGATTTCGACAAGACCACATTCTGCTATATTTTTAATTCCACTGAGGTTACTCACTCTGCTATTATCTTACTGAGTGCATTATTTATTTCTCTTGCCACTGATGCCAAGATGCAGTACGCAAAGGTGCCAACAAAGTGTAGCGGATATGTGGACTCTGCCCCTCTTTTGGGAGTGCTGCACTGATTGATACATAATAAAATAGTGTATGGTACAGTTCTGTCAACTTATCAGCATGAGATAATCTACCCTTGGGAAGAGGAATCCAGAAAAGAAACCTCAACCAAAGTCATAGGATGCTGACCAGTAATAGGACTATAAATATAAAACAAATTTACACATCAAAATGGATGCTGTGCAACACATTTCTAGACAGACATGTTCTTATGGGACGTGACCAGGTCTCATGCCGCATCCTTGGCCATGTCTATCTAAAATGACTAGAACTACAAACTGCTGGATCAGATCGAATAAGGCATTCAGGTAAAAACTCAGATCGCCATCTGCTTAAATAGGAGAGGCAGGGGCAGACCAACATGAAGATGGGCACAGGATATAAGTGACTCCTTGAGTACATGAGGCGGGATAGCTGGTGAGAGACCGAGTTTCTTTCAGGCAGACCGCGATAAGAGCGATGTTCTGCAAAGGACCTACTACATGATGATGATGATCTGCTTCAATAAAAACTTAAGAGACAAAAAATTTCTTATAAATATGATAAACAATTCAATGTAGGATATTTAACTAAGGAACAACTTAATGTTCACAAAAGTACCAGTTAAAGAAGAAAACAATAAAATCTATCCTACAACATGCCAGTCTCAACTAAAAAACAAAACTCACAACTGACAAGGTACCAAATGTTCAACAAATTCACAAAGAATGTTGAAAATAAAAAAAAATAAAAATGTTCACCAGCAAATCTGCCACAGAAACTTTCACATAAAATGTGAAAACAACATTAAGACAGTTTTGCACTGGGCATATCAGACCCACAATGGGCTACTGCTTTTGCTTGCAGACTTCAGATAAAAGCTCATTTGCTCAGGTCAAGAGAATACAAGCAAAAACATTTCCTTTTGTTTGTGAGGACATGACTTAAAGCTACCTGTGGAAATGATAAAATAGAACCACTTGGCATCAACACAGCAGACACCACTGGGATTAGCTAGAGATAAAACAGAGCCACCTGGCATCAATACAGCAGACACCACTGGGATTAGCTAGAGATAAAACAGAGCCACCTGGCATCAATACAGCAGACACCACTGGGATTAGCTAGAGATAAAACAACCGCTTGGCATCAATACAGCAGACATCACTGGGATTAGCTAGAGATAAAACAGAACCACTTGGCATCAACACAGCAGACACCACTGGGATTAGCTAGAGATAAAACAGAGCCACCTGGCATCAATACAGCAGACACCACTGGGATTAGCTAGAGATAAAACAACCGCTTGGCATCAATACAGCAGACACCACTGGGATTAGCTAGAGATAAAACAGAACCACTTGGCATCAATACAGCAGACACCACTGGGATTAGCTAGAGATAAAACAGAACCACTTGGCATCAACACAGCAGACACCACTGGGATTAGCTAGAGATAAAACAGAACCACTTGGCATCAATACAGCAGACATCACTGGGATTAGCTAGAGATAAAATAGAACCACTTGGCATCAATACAGCAGACACCACAGGGATTAGCTAGAGATAAAACAGAACCACTTGGCATCAATACAGCAGACACCACTGGGATTAGCTAGAGATAAAATAGAACCACTTGGCATCAATACAGCAGACACCACTGGGATTAGCTAGAGATAAAATAGAACCACCTGGCATCAATACAGCAGACACCACTGGGATTAGCTAGAGATAAAATAGAACCACCTGGCATCAATACAGCAGACACCACTGGGATTAGCTAGAGATAAAATAGAACCACCTGGCATCAATACAGCAGACACCACTGGGATTAGCTAGAGATAAAACAGAACCACCTGGCATCAATACAGCAGACACCACTGGGATTAGCTAGAGATAAAACAGAACCACTTGGCATCAACACAGCAGACACCACTGGGATTAGCTAGAGATAAAACAGAACCACTTGGCATCAACACAGCAGACACCACTGGGATTAGCTAGAGATAAAACAGAACCACCTGGCATCAATACAGCAGACACCACTGGGATTAGCTAGAGATAAAACAGAGCCACCTGGCATCAATACAGCAGACACCACTGGGATTAGCTAGAGATAAAACAACCGCTTGGCATCAATACAGCAGACATCACTGGGATTAGCTAGAGATAAAACAGAACCACTTGGCATCAACACAGCAGACACCACTGGGATTAGCTAGAGATAAAACAGAACCACTTGGCATCAATACAGCAGACACCACTGGGATTAGCTAGAGATAAAACAGAACCACTTGGCATCAACACAGCAGACACCACTGGGATTAGCTAGAGATAAAACAGAACCACTTGGCATCAATACAGCAGACATCACTGGGATTAGCTAGAGATAAAATAGAACCACTTGGCATCAATACAGCAGACACCACTGGGATTAGCTAGAGATAAAATAGAACCACTTGGCATCAATACAGCAGACACCACTGGGATTAGCTAGATATAAAATAGAACCACCTGGCATCAATACAGCAGACACCACTGGGATTAGCTAGAGATAAAATAGAACCACTTGGCATCAATACAGCAGACACCACTGGGATTAGCTAGAGATAAAATAGAACCACCTGGCATCAATACAGCAGACACCACTGGGATTAGCTAGAGATAAAATAGAACCACCTGGCATCAATACAGCAGACACCACAGGGATTAGCTAGAGATAAAATAAAAATGTGCTTACAGTGATTTAGGATCAAACTGGACATGATAAAAGACATAACAAGTCATCATTGCCCCTTTCACTGGCAGCCGCGTAAGCTCAGTCGATAGGAGGCCCGCTTTCAAATCCAGCTGTGACTCGCTGCAGCCACAGTCGGTATTCGAAACAGGGCGGTTCCTGGGGTTCACCCAGCCTCTAGGAAATGGGTACCAGAGTTGACACTCTGGGGTGAATGGAGAAATGTCGCTGTAGCTACAGAGTTTCGTGCGAACGGCGACACAGGCGGACAGTTTCTTATCAGCTGTCCGTACTGGTGGCAGAGCACTTATGGTTTATAACCATGTGCAATGACGCTGGTTCACATCTCCCGGCTTTACCTTTACTGGCAGAATAATGAAAGCAACAGCTTCATGTTGCTATCACCATCATAATGTCTGAAGATAATATAAATGCTAATGCCCATGACTGCAAGGAAAGTACATGAAAATGATACAACTGCCACCTACTGTCAGCAGAAACCCACCTTTGCCACCATCTGTGAGATGGGCTGTCCTGTAGCTTGTGACACTTGAGTGATGATTGTCGGCTGGGAATTGTGGGTGATGATCTGCTGAATGCCTCCAGAAGTTTTATTGACCAGGCCAATCTGATGCAGAATCTGGTTGCCACTAAGGAGTTTGTGGTTTTGGGGGATCAGCAGAGGTATCTGCTGGCCGGGTTTGCCTGTGGCTAAGCCTGATTTAGGCATTAACATAAGAGAAACTTATTTTTTCATTTTTACAGCTATTTTTTTAGTTACTAAAATAATATATGAGACAAAATGGCCCACAAAGGACAAATAATGACTCTGAGATGAACCCCCCCCCCCCCCCCCCCCCCCCCCCCCCCCCCTCCCCCCCCCCCCCAGACAATAACTGGTTGAGTGACTCCCTAACAATTCTACATTATCCTAAAGAAAATGAGCTAAATTATTCGACTGAAACAAAGATTTATCAGCTTTTCTTTCTGGACACTACAACAAAATCATAAATGCACCTTCGGGACCATTTCATGCAATCACACGATGTACAAAACATATTATTTTACTTTTACGCAGGTATCAAATAAAGATTACAACTAAACATGGTTACTGCCCCTTGTCTGCTAAAAAAACTAAAAAAAAACATAAGAAAAGAATGCAGTAAAAACAAAATGCCAAGGATGGATTCTAAACTCTGATAGTCCTAGTAAACATGCGTAATTAGTTCTTCACACAGAATCCCAATCATCACTTAATGTGCAAAACTTATTTATTTTTTAAACATTTGATCAGAGCATACTACAGTGATATTTTTTAACAGTAATTATTTTGGTCATCCTCTTCAAGATTATCTGTTACTGAAAGTGTGAATCAATAGAATTATAATCATTATTGTTGTTTTGGTGACCAATGACTAATTATTCTCTTTTGTTTGCTGACTTTTATTTGTAAAACTTTTTCTCCTCTAGGATTGCAGTCTGTAGAATTAACATCTCAAGGATGAGAATGAAACAGGTACAAATCCTGGAAACCCCGTTCTTCATCCTCTTCCTTCACTGGTTGTAAGCTCCAGCAGTGAGCCCTGGGTCTTCATCCACTGGGACTTTGGCTTTGTGCCAGGGCCTGAGTTTTGTGTGTACATCATTTTACTGGCTTATTTGTGTGCAGCTTGGTTGTTCCTTGCCGCTCTGGCAGATCCCTTCCGTATCTTCAGAAAAATCTGCTCATTCATTCTGTTGCACTCCTGCTTGTCTCAGACAGAATATCCACGAGTCCTTGTAATTTAGACATGGTGATGCCTGGTATCCACCCATGCCACACTTCTCCATTCCGAACTGTACGGAGACACAGATGGAGCACCATGTTTTGAGGTGCTGCAAGGAGTGACCAAAGGATCTGGCCGATGCTCTACTGAGTGGAAAGATGAGACGGACATACAATCAGACTTACTGGTACCATCAGTTTTGGAACTCTGTGCTTGCTGCTGAAGATCGGGACGTAACACTTACAAGAATGTCTTGAGTGTTATTCTTAATTAAACATTAAACACTTTCCATTCCAAACTTTTGGCAATACAGAGAATCACTACTGAATCTTCAAGCCTAGCCTTTGCATCTTGAAGTTATAAGTAAAGGCCCCTTTTCCATGCCTTCAAGCATACTGGGCATATAGGGTGAGACCAATCAATACTTGGTGGGTCACATGGTCAGCATCACTTCAGCCACCTTTACTTCCCAGGACTCCACCTGGTACCCATTCAAGGCTGGGTTGACCTGGGAGCTAAGGTCATCTTTATCTACAAGTTGGTGTCTCTCTAATTCTGCCATATTATTACACCTGTTTCTACATTCTCTTCCCAATGTGATGATAACCTGGTAAAACAGGTAAACAAACTGTGCTCTTACAATCTACTGACTTTATGCTCAATTCAGGTTATGTGGTGCCATTTCCTTATGCAAGTCACATGTTAAAAACATCACATATGACCTACCTGCCACTTTCTGCTGGGTGCCCGCCTTCCTCTGTTGTTGAAGTAGCTGCATGCGCTGCTGTTGTTGGATCTGGCTGACAGTAGTTGCTCTGGAAGCTAGAGGGTGGAGTGAAAATGTTTGTCAGAGGAGGGAAAAATAACCACCTTTACTGCTTGTACTTACCACTTTGAGTGTGGTGCAGGACTGTGAGCCTGGGGGATTCAAGGCAGCAGGGCTGGGGCGGTCAACATAAAATGTGCAGGCAAGAATTTTTGTTTTTGCTCCTAACAGTAAAGACTGTCACAACAAATGTGACTCCCTCTTCACAGATAACCTCAGCTTTTAAACAAACTGAACAGGATACAGACAGAATGACAGGAAACTGAACACAAACCTTTACTGTTAAAGTTATTATTGTATTCAGAAATTTGCTGACCTAATGTACAACTATAACTTGCGACTCAAAACTGTAATTACCGATTTTTAAAATTATATACCAGAATACTGGGCACCCCCACAGATGCTCCATCTCCCACAGCTAATGCCACACAGTGTAGATGCTGACTGTTAGATTTGTGCTCTTTGTCTCATATATCCTTTCTGTTAGATTTGTTCTCTTTGTCTCATATATCCTTTCTGTTAGAATTGTGCTCTTTGTCTCATACATTCTTTCTTGCTGGACCCACATTTAATTCCAAATTCATGCAACCTTATACATGCTGTTCAATGCAACAAATCTTCCATGAGAATTCATTCATAATTCAAAATGTCTGCCTTCTCCATTACAAATGTTCCTGCCATTATTGTGTTGATATTCCAAAACTTTGCCATGCAGTTTTTGAAGATAAGGTGCTGCTCAACAACTGCAGTTAACAAATGCATGCAAATATAGAAGATATGTATTGCAGTAGCCACAACAAATGTAGCATTTCAAAGAATGAAGCAATGTATTTGAGTCAACTATATAGATGAAGCATGAAATCTTGCATACATAGTCAAGGACTTTGGCTCAGGAGTTGTGAGTAGTGTCACCAATCCTGACATACCAAGCTTTTGAATTAATCAGCTGATGTGGTAACAGACCGCTGTGACTTGACTTTAGCAATGCTATGAGCACTATACTGTTCAGATAGCTATGGCAAACTACTGAACGTAAAACTGCTAAGCAAAACCACAAACAAGCCGATCGGTTCTGGAATTCCCAGTGTAGGTTCCAGGACCCTCTGTGTGGGAAACAAAGTACAGACTCCAAGCTGTGTGGGAAACAAAGTACAGACTCCAAGCTGTGTGGGAAACAAAGTACAGACTCCAAGCTGTGTGGGAAACAAAGTACAGACTCCAAGCTGTGTGGGAAACAAAGTACAGACTCCAAGCTGTGTGGGAAACAAAGTAGAGACTCCAAGCTGTGTGGGAAACAAAGTAGAGACTCCAAGCTGTGTGGGAAACAAAGTAGAGACTCCAAGCTGTGTGGGAAACAAAGTAGAGACTCCAAGCTGTGTGGGAAACAAAGTAGAGACTCCAAGCTGTGTGGGAAACAAAGTACAGACTCCAAGCTGTGTGGGAAACAAAGTACAGACTCCAAGCTGTGTGGGAAACAAAGTACAGACTCCAAGCTGTGTGGGAAACAAAGTACAGACTCCAAGCTGTGTGGGAAACAAAGTACAGACTCCAAGCTGTGTGGGAAACAAAGTACAGACTCCAAGCTGTGTGGGAAACAAAGTACAGACTCCAAGCTGTGTGGGAAACAAAGTACAGACTCCAAGCTGTGTGGGAAACAAAGTACAGACTCCAAGCTGTGTGGGAAACAAAGTACAGACTCCAAGCTGTGTGGGAAACAAAGTACAGACTCCAAGCTGTGTGGGAAACAAAGTACAGACTCCAAGCTGTGTGGGAAACAAAGTACAGACTCCAAGCTGTGTGGGAAACAAAGTACAGACTCCAAGCTGTGTGGGAAACAAAGTACAGACTCCAAGCTGTAGGGGAAACAAAGTACAGACTCCAAGCTGTGTGGGAAACAAAGTACAGACTCCAAGCTGTGTGGGAAACAAAGTACAGACTCCAAGCTGTGTGGGAAACAAAGTACAGACTCCAAGCTGTGTGGGAAACAAAGTACAGACTCCAAGCTGTGTGGGAAACAAAGTACAGACTCCAAGCTGTGTGGGAAACAAAGTACAGACTCCAAGCTGTGTGGGAAACAAAGTACAGACTCCAAGCTGTGTGGGAAACAAAGTACAGACTCCAAGCTGTGTGGGAAACAAAGTACAGACTCCAAGCTGTGTGGGAAACAAAGTACAGACTCCAAGCTGTGTGGGGAAACAAAGTACAGACTCCAAGCTGTGTGGGAAACAAAGTACAGACTCCAAGCTGTGTGGGAAACAAAGTACAGACTCCAAGCTGTGTGGGAAACAAAGTACAGACTCCAAACTGTGTGGGAAACAAAGTACAGACTCCAAGCTGTGTGGGAAACAAAGTACAGACTCCAAGCTGTGTGGGAAACAAAGTACAGACTCCAAGCTGTGTGGGAAACAAAGTACAGACTACAAGCTGTGTGGGAAACAAAGTACAGACTCCAAGCCTCCTTAACAAGCATGCCGTAAGAGTAAACTAATTAGGGGTTTTCTTTGAAGTCAGAGTGCATCTTCCTGAAAGGAAAGGAAGCAAACAAATAAACCAGATCTGTAAAACAGAGATTCAAAGACAAGTTCTGGAACAAGACTTATGTCCAGAAGTGGACAAACAACTGTAACTTTCTACTGCGGCCGACGTGAAGAAGAAAGATGACCAATTCTGGAACTGCTCTGTGATGTTCTGTGAAGGACACACAACTAACTTACACATATAACAGATAACAAGAGGTGTCCTTACCAACCACAGCTCTCTGCTGGGGCACTCCTATACCAGCTGCCTGGTTTGTGACCGGCACTGTGACCACCGGTGAGGCTGAGACAGATTTGACTAGAGCAATTGGGGTCTGTGATGTTGAAGCAGCTGACTGGCCAACCGAGGTCACCTGACCCTGGATTATTTGGGCTGTCTGAAGCTGCAACAGTACAATGTGATATAAATCCTTCAGTTTAGTCATATATATTTGAGGTATACAATGATGCAAGTGGGAGGACAACATCCAGAGAGGGACGAACAACAGTCTGAGAGAGTGTACATCTAAGACAAGAGACAAAGTAGTGTTGGAGATCCATTACAGTCAACCTTCACTGTGCAGACCACACCTGAGTGACTGTGCCCAAAATGTCTCTATCAAATGTCAAGTGTCCAAAGTCTTCATCATTGCTTATTTGTAACATAAAATCTATGACATAAATCTGTCAATATTTGTCTGTTCATACTTGAACACTTATGACATGTAGCACCATTTTAAGGAGATGATACTGGACCCATATTTTGACACCAGCGAGCACTCTATGGGTAAGCTGAATGTTGACCAACTTGAACTTTCAATGGTCTGGTAATAATTTATGATATTTAGTTGACCCCCAAAGCCACAATGTTCACATAAATAAATCATCTCAAGAGGGATCTGAACCCTGAACAACCAGGGCAGGCAGGTAAGTGTGCTGCCATGACTTACTACAGTGCTGTGTAAATCCTATACAACAAATAATCTATGTCAGTGTTTCCATATTTGTACAGAGCCTTTACAGTGAGGTGTGAGATTTCTACCTTTAAACAAAAATTAACACCGGTAAAGCATTGAGAATTTAAACAGGGAAACAGAAAGTGCAACAAATCAGTTTAACAAGAATATGATCATAAATAACAGCAGACACTGCCGTAAAAAAAATCCATATGAGCAAACACATATAATTACATGACGACATAGTGATAACTGTACAATTTATATATATGTGCAGAAGAGGATTAGAAATAGAAGTGAACAAGATGTGGAGGACATGGGGTGAGCTGCCGGTGACAGCAAAGAATGGGACATCTCAGGAAGAAATGGTTGAGAGCTATGCTCTACAGGGGGATACAGGGTAAAGGGGAGAAGAAGAACCAGCTAGAGTACTTACAAACCAGTTCTAGCAAAGAAACTAGAACCAAGGGGCAAGCTCTAATCTAAAAGACAACTTATCATAAAGAGAAAGAGGTAGTAATCAATTTATCACAAAGAGAAAGAGGTAGTAATCAACTTATCACAAAGAGAAAAAGGTAGTAATGAACTTATCATAAAGAGAAAGAGGTAGTAATCAACTTATCACAAAGAGAAAGAGGTAGTAATGAACTTATCACAAAGAAAAAGAGGTAGTAATCAACATCACAAAGAGAAAGAGGTAGTAATCAACTTATCATAAAGAGAAAGAGGTAGTGATAAACTTATCACAAAGAGAAAGAGGTAGTAATCAACTTATCACAAAGAGAAAGAGGTAGTCATCAACTTATCACAAAGAGAAAGAGGTAGTCATCAACTTATCACAAAGAGAAAGAGGTAGTCATCAACTTATCACAAAGAGAAAGAGGTAGTAATATTTTGGGCCACATTATGACAAAGAACTAATGGAATATGACATGACAAATGGCAAGATTTATGCAAAGAGAGAGAAATACAAAGAAAGAAGATTATTCATAGACTTTCATCATGACTTGAAAAGGCTCTGATACAAAACCTGGTATATGCTGGTAGAGATCGCAAAGTATGTGTGACCTAACAACTAAGAGATCAGAAGAATATAATGGTATCACTAGAAACTAACAATGGCTTATTTTAAAATTACAATCCTTTTCAATAAATAACTTTTGAAAATGAAGCTGATGAGGAAACCTCTCAACCATGTTTTCCCTACTCAACTATATTTCCCCATACTCAACCATATTTTTCCTTACTCAACCATGTTTTCCCCCAACTCAACCATGTTTTCCCCCAACTCAACCATGTTTTCCCCCAACTCAACCATGTTTTCCCCCAACTCAACCATGTTTCCCCCAACTCAACCATGTTTCCCTCAACTTAACCATGTGTTGCCCTATACATAAAATCTACACAAATATGTACCTGTCCTCCCCTGACCGGCACCAACAGCTGCTGTGTGATCACTTTCTGTCCCGGATGCTTCAACTGCTGGGCTCGCATCTGCTCCGTGGTCAGCAGTTTCTGAGCACGCAGCTGCTGCATACCTGTGGCTGTCTGTGTCCTAATGATGGACTGATTCTGTCGTAGAATGTTGATCTGTTGTGGTGTGAGACTACGGGCTTGGACCAGCTGCGGTTGAAGGCTGGCTGCTGCTATTGGCAGAGACATCACTTGTTAAAGTACACATATGAACAAACAGCTTGTAAATGTACACATATAAACAAACAACTTGCACACATATAAACAAACTGCTTGCAAATGTAGACACATAAACAAACAGCTTGTAAATGTACACATATAAACAAACAACTTGTAAATATACACATACAAACAGCTTGTAAATGTAGACACATAAACAAACAGCTTGTAAATGTACCCATATAAACAAACAGCTTACACAAACATAAATAGCTTGTAAATGTACACATATAAACAAACAGCTTGCAGACATATAAACAAACAGCTTGTAAATGTAGACACATAAACAAACAGCTTGTAAATGTACACATATAAACAAACAGCTTGCACACACATTAAAAAAACCAGCTTGTAAATGTACACACACAAACAAATAACTTGTACACATATAAACAAACAACTAATAAATGTAGACACATAAACAAATTGCTTGTAAATATAAGCCTTCAAAGAAATAACCTGTGCACATACAAACAACTTGTAAATGTACTGGTACTTATCAGCTTTTTCGCCACATCTCATTGACTGTGAGATCTGGCAGAGAATTCCTTGGTAGGTCATATAGTATGGGGGGGGGGTTAATTTGCTTGTTTTCTTCTTTTTTTGTTCGTCCGAAA
Source organism: Candidula unifasciata (assembly GCA_905116865.2). Classification (NCBI taxonomy): domain Eukaryota; kingdom Metazoa; phylum Mollusca; class Gastropoda; order Stylommatophora; family Geomitridae; genus Candidula; species Candidula unifasciata. The sequence goes on along the minus strand of CAJHNH020001503.1, from coordinate 1,317,830 downwards.
TAGATGATATATATCTGTAATGTCGCCTCCAGTACGAAATTCACTGACACTGTAATTCACTTAGCGACCCGTAAAGTTTGGCTTGAACCTTACACAGTGCAGTGTGAGGGATATTTTGCAGCAGGCCTTGAAAAGGGCCATCTTGGGCTGTCAACAGCGGAGGGCCCTGAAAAGGAGCGACAGTCTCCATGTAGACATACTTGTCAGTCAGGGTCAGGGGTAGGATTAGATGTAAAAATGCTGACAGGCCAAGGAAATTCACAGCGAAAGCAAAATCCCAAAGTAAGAACAAAGCTTGTAAACAGATTACAGTGATGGTGATGAACAAACAACAGTAACACACTGGAATCGATGACCAGATAAACGATGAGTATATTGAAAACAACCAACATGTGACATGCCTAGAACATAATGTGACATGCCTCAAACATAACAGTTTAGTGTTGTAGGGTTACTGTTAAATGAACACTGACTAGCACTAACCCTAATCCCTATACTACAGGACTTCAGGGGAACCACCTAGGTATTCCCTACCAAAATCTTGCAGCTGTCGAGATGGGGTTAAAAGGCTGAAAATAACCAATGTACACACACACAAACAACCTGTAAATGTACACATATAAACAAACAACTTGTAAATGTACACATACAAACTAAAACTTTGTAAATGTACACATATAAACAAACAACTTGTAAATGTACACATACAAACTAAAACTTTGTAAATGTACACATATACATAAAAACAACCCATGTTTCAGACAGCTGTCTTTGACTTAGACATCTGTGTGCATCTAATCTCAAAGTCTTGCTTGGCCTTCTCCCATAACCAAACAGGTTCCAGCTGAGGATTTCCTTACACATATGCCTGTCTGTGACCAGCAGTTTTGGTTTGCTGAGCTTTTACTGCCCACATTTGAACTGTCTTCAATTCTTTAATCCAGTGTATTCTCAGCTTCCCCACCCCTTTTTCCCTCCATTTCACCCCCCCTTTTACTCGAGCTGTTCCAGATCTTCTTTCTTTTTCTCCATGCTAATTTCAGTGTAACTGTTGTCTGTGCAGTACTTGCACTTAATTCTGATATTATTCCTTGACAATTTATTAGTGAATCTACATATGAGAATTGTATTACTGTCCCAACCTCTTTACTGCAATGTATCTACTGCTCATCATCATCATCAAGTGCCTTGTTGACTGGTATGGGCGATTATACAACTCCGCAATCTGCAAGCTTCAATTTTATGTATCCTAGCGTGCTGACACTCCTCTTTGCCATGTCAAAAGGTCTATCCCCCCCCCCCCCACCCCATACTGGGGCCTTGGAACCCACAGGGCGAAGGGATTCTTCTGTCAAATGCCTCAAGAAATTGTTTGGCTTGGTTATTACTTGTCCAGGATTCACAGCCATACACTACAACTGGCTCTATACAGCACGTGAGAATTCTTTTTCTATTTTCTAACAACATTTACTGCATAAAATGTAATTCTGTTAATTGTCATTAGCTGAGTCATTTTGTGCTTGTTTCTATATGTATGCAGACTGTTGGTTTCATGCCTCTCAAGCAGATACACCAAGACTTAAAAGGAAACCCCTGATTATTTGACTCTTACAACATGCTTGGGAGGCAGTAGCCCCCCCCCCCCCCCCCCCCCCAATAGGGACCTGGAACAAACGCATGGAATGAACACTGTAAAAGAATACAAAATAGTCTGCAGAAAACACAAATCATCAAAGAAAAGTTCTAAAATGAAGCATACTTCCTGTCATGGCTGCCAGCCTCTGCCCAACTGCTAGAGCAGACGATGTTACTGTGGTCTGTAAGGCAGATCGTGCAGCAGCAGCAGCTTGGGCAGCTGCAGTTATGGCTGTAGATGTGCCCGCAGAGCCCACAGTTACTTCCAGATCCTGCATGGTGATTGTAGGAGTGCCTGCCCCTGTGGGTCGCTGACCACGGATGGTTGGAGTCAAGTTGGCAGACACAGCCTTGAAGGCAGAAAGTTAGAAGCAATTAAACTTGTTTTATCTTGTGCTTGTTATTCATCTTCAAACATGAACTTCTAAAATGCGATTAGTGAATGTAAAATAAACACAAACTCAGAATATAAAGCAACAAGTAGTAAAGGCAGAGTCATTTTTAGTCAACTTGACCTTGAGAATGTTACTGCAGACAAACAACAAGTCAGTTCTGGGCCGAATGATGCGTCTGTCTGGTGCTGTCCTAAACGACGATAGATCACTAACTGCTTTACCAATCAGACAGTATGATATTTATACCAAGTCACATAACATTTAAGGAAGCCGCTGTGGTGTAGCAGCCAGATGCATTCTTGCGGATCTGAAGGTTAGTGGTTAAAATCCAAACTGAGCCAGACTTTTTTGAAGAAATAACCATGGCTCCTAGATGGATCCAGCCAAAAATGGGTACCTGGTACAGTTTTGGGAAGTAAAGGCTTCCAGTGTGATGCTGACCATATCACCAACCAATTGCCGACTGGTCTATAAAACAGGTCTAGCACTATATGCCCAATACGCTTGAAAGAATGAAAGGTGGTCCTTTATTTAACATTTAGAAATCTGTGCAGCTCAGCTAAAGTCAATCATGTCAGCCGGCACTTAAGTCAAGTTAGCCCAGCCAAGAGTAGGCCATGGCAGCTACAACTACAGTCAAGTCAGCCCAGCCAACAGTAGATCATGGCAGCTACCACTACAGTCAAGTCAACCCAGCCAACAGTAGATCATGGCAGCTACCACTACAGTCAAGTCAATCCAGCCAACAGTAGATCATGGCAGCTACCACTACAGTCAAGTCAACCCAGCCAACAGTAGATCATGGCAGCTACCATTACAGTCAAGTCAACCCCGCCAACAGTAGATCATGGCAGCTAGCACTACAGTCAAGTCAACCCAGCCAACAGTAGATCATGGCAGCTACCACTACAATCAAGTCAGCCCAGCCAACAGTAGATCATGGCAGCTACCACTACAATCAAGTCAACCCAGCCAACAGTAGATCATGGCAGCTACCATTACAATCAAGTCAGCCCAACCAACAGTAGATCACGGCAGCTAGCACTACAGTCAAGTCAACCCAGCCAACAGTAGATCATGGCAGCTACCACTACAGTCAAGTCAACCCAGCCAACAGTAGATCATGGCAGCTAGCACTACAGTCAAGTCAGCCCAGTCAACAGTAGATCATGGCAGCTACAACTACAGTCAGTCCAGTCAATCATGGCAGCTAGCACTACAGTCAAGTCAGCCCAGTCAATCATTTAGGAAAAAAGAAAAGATTCTTGTCAAAATCCTTGATTTATCTATAAAATTGTCAGTATTCCCCCATTTAACTGTTCGTCTTAGTCGGTGTCTGTGGCTTACAGGTGACAAACGCTCTTCGTAATATCGAAGTGTCAGTTCAATCCTAGCTGCAGGTAATTTTGCAGCCGACTGTCTTGCACTGGTTTAGACGAGGGGTAACAAGAGCAGACTGTTCAGTAAGCAACGTCAAACTGAACGTACAATTGGCCTATAATAAGCTTAAATTACAGGGTTTGTTTTGAAACATCCTGTAAAGGATTCGCAACTTTACTCATCCTAGGTAAGTATGTATTACTTTTGCAAATATTTTAATGTAATCGAGCTAGCACAAATATGTCCTGCCCAACTATATTTGTCTTCTAGTTCTTCTCTGTTTTAACTTTGAGAAGAAGTTTATTTAACAAGAATCTAGCTAATAATATTTTTCACTCTTCAAATGCATTATTTCATCCCTTTCACAAACTGGCAAATTACTCTAGTCATTTTTTATATAATACTGTAATCATTCTTTTAATAAAATTCTATGAAAATAAGTTTATTTTTAACAATGTTGGATTAAGTTTTCAAATTCTATTAAACTTTGATACTCTCAGAATTATTTTTAAAAGAAAATGAAAATTAACACACACACAAAACTGCTATATGAAGGCTGATATGTAACAAAAGATTCCCATGCAAAGTTATCTGTGGCTACTGCTGTGCAAAGACAGCCACCGTTTCTATTGAAATCTCATATTCTGTTTTAGCAGTGTAGAATACTCACTATTGTAGACGATAAGCCAGCAGCCTGAGACATTCGCTTGTTGATGGCAGCAAAAGGCCCCGACTGTAGCCCAGCAGGGGCATTAACTATTATGTTTCCAGTTGCTGCTCCAAGCGTTCTTGCCAGCGATACCGCTGTCAGTCCTGGTCCGACTGCTACTTTGGGCACTTGGTTAGTCTGTTCACAACACACGAACAATATAGTAAGTATAAGGCCCCCGTCTGTCCTCACTGTAATTATGAGTCAAAGAAAAGATCAGCTCTATAAATATTCAGGCTGGTTTGACAGAAAATGAAGGTTTCTGCCAAATGCCCCCAGCAGACATAATGTACATCACAGCAGCATGTGCTTGAAGGGTTAATGTGTCTGCCTCACACATCCTAGGACATTCCTTGGTGAGTTACAGTTTGCTACTCTCTCCCAGGTGAAAAAGCATCCTCAGTTTCAGCATTTATTCCCCAGTCTCCTGTCAGATACCAGCAACAGTGAAAATGCTATAATCGTGGTTGTAGTTCAGACATAAGCATGGAGACTAGCATAAGTTCTTGGAGTTAGCTGACAAAAAACATCAGTAGAACTTGCCAGCCATACATTAATCATGGATTAAATAATTCCACATATTCTGTCCTTTAATCCCAAATGAAGCACGGGTCCCCACCCAATTCATGTCAGTGCTACACCTATGACACTATCAATGTCCACCAGTTTGGGCAGCCAATAAAATCAAGCCCTGTTGAAGAAGCATGAGAACTAGAAATCAACCAGTGCTGTACCTATGATACTATCGATGTCCACCAGTCTGGGCAGCCAATAGAATCAAGCCCTGTTGAAGAAGCACGAGAACTAGAAATCAACCAGTGCTGTACCTATGACACTATCGATGTCCACCAGTTTGGGCAGCCAATAGAATCAAACCCTGTTGAAGAAGCATGAGAACTAGAAATCAACCAGTGCTGTACCTATGATACTATCGATGTCCACTAGTCTGGGCAGCCAATAGAATCAAGCCCTGTTGAAGAAGCACGAGAACTAGAAATCAACCAGTGCTGTACCTATGATACTATCAATGTCCACCAGTCTGGGCAGCCAATAGAATCAAACTCTGTTGAAGAAGCATGAGAACTAGAAATCAACCAATGCTGTACCTATGACACTATCGATGTCCACTAGTCAGGATGCTATTCTTGCCGGACGACTTATATGGTAGGGTTTCTAATCAATCACCTGATTCGGTACAGTTCTGTGCATGTTATATATGGCATTACCTCAGTCATTTGTAATGAAACTCCCAGCTATCAGACTTTATTTACCAGAGGTAATTTTGCTTATCAGGGGTATAAGACAATTCCCACATAAGTTCCACATGTTCTCAATTGTGAGATGATCCTAATGTAAACAAATGTGGTGTGTACTCAATATACTTTACTTGATCAGCTGTCATCAAGTCAATCCTCCAAAACTCCACTTTCTCATTCATCTGTGTCCCCCTGTTTGTGCCAAAGCTATTGTTTCACACATATAGCCAGTTATACTTACCAGGCCCAAGTTTGCTTTTATAACACCTGTATTCTGGACATGGAGCAGTGTCTCATCTTCATTGACATCTTTTTCTGGCAACATTAAAGTGTCTAAAAAACACCTTCTTTGGCGTATTTTTCTAACAACATCAGAGAGTCTAATTTGTATCTGACTTTCTATATTACTAATGCATACTGCCAAAACTTAAGGAAATTCATTGAATTCAATGTTTATGAGGTTGTCTATTTTCCCAGTTTATAAATATCAATGGTGCTTGAGGTAAACTAATAAGTGGATTGCATTTTACATTAAATAACCCAAATTATCAGGTGACAGGGGCCTCAAATTGTAATATTCCCATAGTTAGCCGCCAACCTAGATTTAAAAGAGAAAAAAAAAATCACTTTCAACAAGGCTTAGAAATGCACTAAAAATGAAAAAATGAAGCTGTCAGCTGGCTTATCCAATCTCAACAAGACAAAATTGGCCACTTATTAAATATGTTACAGGACATAAAAACATCAACATACAATGACTGTTGTTGGTGTCACTGAGACAATAGATGACAGCTGCTGTCCCTGGATGGTGGCACTGACACCTGGTGTGGCTTGGACAGGCCGCTGAGCTGCCGCTACTGCATCAGCTACAGCAACATTCTGCAACAAAATATCAGTGCCACCAGTAATCATCATTATGTGCCACAGCATAAGCACATCAACTCAAGTTAGTCTATTTCAGTGTTGTGATATTGATGAGCTAGTACTGGAGGCACTGTCAGGTAGGATGGTTATGCCCCTGTTAGGGGTCATGCCATACTAGAATTACAAAAAGACCAAGTAAACGGCAAATGAACCGAGACAAGAGTCAGCTCTTGGTCACTTGGAAAGAAAATATGGAGAAAGAGGTAAATGATTGGTTTTTGGCCCTAAAAGATATAATGTAGCAAATGCCACAGATATGGTCATTCAACTAGTAGATAGTGTTAGTGTCAGTTGTTAGATGAGGTAAATGTAAAGGTTTTTTTATATTGATGCAATTACCTTTTACTAATCAAGAAAACAGTGTTAAATAATGTTAAAACTGCTTTGTGGTTCCTGTGTTTATAAACTGTGTTATGGTATAAAACACTGTTAATGCAATTATTAAAATATCTTGGATGCCACAACAAACTAGTAAGCACCACCAACTGAAGTAACTATAAGTCTGCAACATAATAAGTTAGTAATCTACAAACTCAATGTGTTGGAGAGACAGAGACAGCCCATAAAATTCAAACCAACATGATGAGTTCACTGGCCAAGTGCAGACTATGATCATGCATAACCACCTGAGAACTTGTGCAAGAGGTGGGGATAAGCACTGCTTTAGTACACTTCATTCTGATGGATGATTTGGCCTTTACAAATACAAGGTGAAGACTGGCATTATACTGTATACATATAAAGAAAACCAGTTATAACATATTTAGAATGTCCCTCCACTGGAACCCACAAAGCAAAAGAAATATACAAAGATAAAAAACAGATAGTGAAATGAACAACAAAACTGAGTAATGTGAGAGAAACATATGATAAACGTGACATGAGAGTAAGGCAGAGGATGGCTTGGCATAAAATAACTGATGGCCTCGACACCTTTGCTAAACACAAGGTAGAGAGCCTTTCATCCCAGCAAGCCTTGGGGAAAAACCATAGTCCTGGGTATTCCTGAAAAAGAGATCCTTAAAAAAAAAAAAAAAAACATTTTACACAGGTCACTAAAGATGAAAACAAAATAAATTATAAAGGTCGTTATTAATAAATAGAACAGACTGGAGAATTAAATGGAAGTAATTCCTTAGGGTGACAAATAAAAAATACTAAACAATTTGGTGACTCATACTTGACCCCGTTGCTAGGTGACTACTAGGACTACCATGATGTCCCGTTCCTCTCCAAAAGTCATTTCCCACAAAAAGATCCCCCCCCCCCCCCCCCCCCCTCTTTAGTAAATATGATAATAACCAGGGCCTCCTAAACACTGCACAGGCACAAACATGGTGATAATTCCGTGACAGTTTTCGCATTTTGCGAAATTGTCGCTGAAAATTTATCCTACTTTTGCTGCGGTGTACTCGCCGGAAAGGAGTCCGCAATTTACATATGACTGAGGCCCTGTTAGGGTATTTTCTTAGCTTCGATAATTTAAGATCAATATTGAAAGAAAAAATTTTTTTTTAATATTATAAACAAGAATGTTAGTATCAAACTGAGTTATATTAACAATAATTACTGAATGTGCAATTAGCTTGAAACAAAAACTTACTGCTGCAATGCCTTGAGCTTGTGCTGATGCCTGCTGCTGCAATTGTTGCTGCTGCTGTTGCTGCTTTTTCTTGTCTAATGCAATCCTCTCTGCTCGCTTGGCTGCTAGCTGACTTGGCAACATGGTGTTGTCATAGTTGATGCCATGCTCAGCCAAGATGGTGGAATGCTTGGTCAGTTTAGCAGCCGGGCTGACAATCGTCTGTCGCATGGCTGCTGGTCTTTTGGCTCCTATTTCCATCATGGCGGCAAACCTAATATCAAACAGCTGGGAAAAATTCTTGAGTCCTTCCTGTGAGTAGAGCTGCTCTGTACGCTGGGGTCTGGTGTTTTTAGTCTGCAATAAATACCACACAAGCAAACTTTAATTTTGTTGCCAATGGTGGAACAAGTGGTCTGTGAGTGGTTTGGTAAAAGTGGTCTGTGATGGTTTGGTAAAAGTGGTCTGTAAGTGGTTTGGTAAAAGTGGTCTGTGTGTGGTTTGGTAAAAGTGGTCTGCAAGTGGTTTGGTAAAAGTGGTCTGTGAGTGGTTTAAAAAAAAACTGATCCGTGAGTGGTTAAATAAAAGAGATCTGTGAGGGATTTAATAAAAGTAATCTGTGAGTGGTTAAATAAAAGTGATCTGTGAGTGATTAAATAAAAAAGATCTGTGAGGGATTTATCTGTGAGACAGTCACTGCAGCTTGCTGGTGGCTAGAGAACAAGATACATACACATGTCGCAATTGTAACAGACTCTGAAAGCATGCTGAAAAAGGTGAAGACGGGATGCTTCGAGCAGATTGGCAAGCTCACTTGCAAGGTTACCGGTAGTGAGCATACTTTGGATTTTTTCTCCGGGTCATCCCTGGCCACAGGGAAAAATTACTGAGGGCTTATGCTCTGTTGGAAAATAAAGACAGGATGAGGAGAAGGAAGAGGAGCAGAGGACCATGAAATCTAAAGAGTACACAAGGAGCACACACACAAAAACAGCCACAAAAATCACTGAACTAAACTTCCTACCTTATAAATACTCTTAGGGGTTTTCTTCTGCTTCAGGTTGTAAACAATTTTCCCATCTTCTCTGGGCAGGACCACATATTCATACTGATATCTGCAATGCTTGGCTGAACGGAAAATGCGCCCTACCACACTGACAAAATCAGACACAAAGTCCCAGTTGACTATCTGAGCCGGATTATCAACCAGTAGGTCTGGATTGAGCTTCTGTATATTCTGTACAGCCTGAGGATTACAATAACACACTTAATCAAATGTGCCTGTTTAATTTATCAATTCTCTAGCCTCTCTCTGTTTCCCTGTCTCGGTCTTAGATATGACGTACTAACTGCAGCAGTGTAAATGATCTAATGTATCAATTCTCTAGCCTCTCTATGTTTCCCTGTCTCGGTCTTAGATATGACATACTAACTGCAGCAGTGTAAATGATCTAATGTATCAATTCTCTAGCCTCTCTCTGTTTCCCTGTCTCGGTCTTAGATATGACATTCTAACTGCAGCAGTGTAAATGATCTAATGTATCAATTCTCTAGCCTCTCTATGTTTCCCTGTCTCGGTCTTAGATATGACATTCTAACTGCAGCAGTGTAAATGATCTAATGTATCAATTCTTTAGCCTCTCTCTGTTTCCCTGTCTCGGTCTTAGATACGACGTACTAACTGCAGCAGTGTAAATGATCTAATGTATCAATTCTCAAGCCTCTCTATGTTTCCCTGTCTCGGTCTCAGATATGACATACTAACTACAGCAGTGTAAATGATCTTATGTATCAATTCTTTAGCCTCTCTATGTTTCCCTGTCTCGGTCTCAGATATGACATACTAACTGCAGCAGTGTAAATGATCTAATGTATTAATTCTCTAGCCTCTCTATGTTTCCCTGTCTCGGTCTTAGATACGACGTACTAACTGCAGCAGTGTAAATGATCTAATGTATCAATTCTCTAGCCTCTCTATGTTTCCCTGTCTCGGTCTCAGATATGACATACTAATTGCAGCAGTATAAATGATCTAATGTATCAATTCTCTAGCCTCTCTATGTTTCCCTGTCTCGGTCTTAGATACGACGTACTAACTGCAGCAGTGTAAATGATCTAATGTATCAATTCTCTAGCCTCTCTATGTTTCCCTGTCTCGGTCTTAGATACGACGTACTAACTGCAGCAGTGTAAATGATCTAATGTATCAATTCTCTAGCCTCTCTATGTTTCCCTGTCCCGGTCTTAGATATGACATACTAACTGCAGCAGTGTAAATGATCTAATGTATCAATTCTTTAGCCTCTCTATGTTTCCCTGTCTCGGTCTTAGATACGATGTACTAACTGCAGCAGTGTAAATGATCTAATGTATCAATTCTCTAGCCCCTCGTGTGGGTTCCGGGGTCCCATTGTGGGGGAAACAAGAATAGACCCACTGCCTCCCCAAAAGCATGTTGTAAGAGTCGACTAATTGGGGAGCTTCCTTTGAAGTCGGAGTGCATCTGCAGGAGAGGCAAGGAACCACCAGTCTGTATTCAAGAGAATGAGATCTGTAAAACTGATGCACACGCAACACTCAGGTTCTGGAGCAGGATTGCAGTTCAGTAGTGGACGAGCAACCAGAACCTTCCGCCAGAGTTTACAGCTGGTGAACGCGAAGAAGAAGAAGAAGAATTCTCTAGCCTCTCTATGTTTCCCTGTCTCGGTCTTAGATACGACGTACTAACTACAGCAGTGTAAATGATCTAATGTATCAATTCTTTAGCCTCTCTATGTTTCCCTGTCCCGGTCTCAGATATGACATACTAACTGCAGCAGTGTAAATGATCTAATGTATCAATTCTCTAGCCTCTCTATGTTTCCCTGTCTCGGTCTCAGATAAGACGTACTAACTGCAGCAGTGTAAATGATCTAATGTATCAATTCTCTAGCCTCTCTATGTTTCCCTGTCTCGGTCTCAGATACGACGTACTAACTGCAGCAGTGTAAATGATCTAATGTATCAATTCTTTAGCCTCTTCATGTTTCCCTGTCCCGGTCTTAGATACGACAAACTAACTGCAGCAGTGTAAATGATCTAATTTATCAATTCTCTAGCCTCTCTATGTTTCCCTGTCCCGGTCTTAGATACGACGTACTAACTGCAGCAGTGTAAATGATCTAATGTATCAATTCTTTAGCCTCTTCATGTTTCCCTGTCCCGGTCTCAGATATGACGTACTAACTGCAGCAGTGTAAATGATCTAATGTATCAATTCTCTAGCCTCTCTATGTTTCCCTGTCCCGGTCTTAGATATGACATACTAACTACAGCAGTGTAAATGATCTAATGTATCAATTCTCTAGCCTCTCTATGTTTCCCTGTCCCGGTCTTAGATATGACATACTAACTGCAGCAGTGTAAATGATCTAATGTATCAATTCTCTAGCCTCTCTCTGTTTCCCTGTCTCGGTCTCAGATATGACATACTAACTGCAGCAGTGTAAATGATCTAATGTATCAATTCTCTAGCCTCTCTATGTTTCCCTGTCCCGGTCTTAGATACGACATACTAACTGCAGCAGTGTAAATGATCTAATTTATCAATTCTCTAGCCTCTCTATGTTTCCCTGTCCCGGTCTTAGATATGACATACTAACTGCAGCAGTGTAAATGATCTAATTTATCAATTCTCTAGCCTCTCTATGTTTCCCTGTCCCGGTCTTAGATATGACATACTAACTGCAGCAGTGTAAATGATCTAATGTATCAATTCTCTAGCCTCTCTATGTTTCCCTGTCTCGGTCTTAGATATGACATACTAACTGCAGCAGTGTAAATGATCTAATGTATCAATTCTCTAGCCTCTCTCTGTTTCCCTGTCTCGGTCTCAGATATGACATACTAACTGCAGCAGTGTAAATGATCTAATGTATCAATTCTCTAGCCTCTCTATGTTTCCCTGTCCCGGTCTTAGATACGACATACTAACTGCAGCAGTGTAAATGATCTAATGTATCAATTCTCTAGCCTCTCTATGTTTCCCTGTCCCGGTCTTAGATATGACATACTAACTGCAGCAGTGTAAATGATCTAATGTATCAATTCTCTAGCCTCTCTATGTTTCCCTGTCTCGGTCTTAGATATGACATTTTAACTGCAGCAGTGTAAATGATCTAATGTATCAATTCTCTAGCCTCTCTATGTTTCCTTGTCTCGATCTTAGATATGACATACTAACTGCAGCAGTGTAAATGATCTAATGTATCAATTCTTTAGCCTCTCTATGTTTCCCTGTCTCGGTCTTAGATACGACGTACTAACTGCAGCAGTGTAAATGATCTAATGTATCAATTCTCTAGCCTCTCTATGTTTCCCTGTCCCGGTCTTAGATATGACATACTAACTGCAGCAGTGTAAATGATCTAATGTATCAATTCTCTAGCCTCTCTATGTTTCCCTGTCTCGGTCTTAGATATGACATACTAACTGCAGCAGTGTAAATGATCTAATGTATCAATTCTCTAGCCTCTCTATGTTTCCCTGTCTCGGTCTCAGATATGACATACTAACTGCAGCAGTGTAAATGATCTAATGTATCAATTCTTTAGCCTCTTCATGTTTCCCCTCTCTGTCAGAGATGCCACATACTAAACTGCAGCAGTGTAAATGATGTAATTTATCGATTTTCTAGCCCCTTCATGTTTCCCTGTCTCAGGTACTACATAATAAACGGCAGCAGTGTAAGTCATCTAAGTTATCCATTTCCTAGCCCCTTCAGGTTTTCCCTTTTCCTGTCTAAGATATACTAAACTGTAGCAGTGTAAGTCATCTAAGTTATCAATTCCCTAGCCCCTTCAGGTTTCCCTTTCCCTGTAAGATATACTAAACTGTAGCAGTGTAAATGATCTAACTTATCAATTCCCTAGCCCCTTCAGGTTTCCCTTTCCCTGTAAGATATACTAAACTGTAGCAGTGTAAATGATCACTGATGATCCAAATAAAAGTGTCACTGCAATCAAGCTGATTAAAAAGTAAACCCAGAACAATGATTAGAAGAAAGCTTGCTGGAGGGAAAGGAAAATATGTGCACAAATATAACTGATTGATTTGATTGGTGAGTCAATGGATAAAACAAAATGCTAACTAAACAGGCAACAAGGTCAACATGAAACAAGAAATAAAAGAAAATATATGGACAGGAAGAGCTATTATGGAATGAAATATGCTGTGTGAAATGAGATCAGTTTTTGTTGCTCCCTTTTGCCACCATTTCGTTCTTGCTAAGTTACGAGTTGAGTTATGAGTTGGGTTATCTTCACGGCAGTCCGGACACGTCCACAGGTGCTCCGATTCCCCCTTAAACATTTACATCAGCGTCCTATGGTTGATAGTCCCACTCCTATGTTGGTTGAAAAGACTTCTCGTGCGTCCGGTGTCCTTCCCATGCCTAGCTGTGACGATATCAGTACCATTTGCCACCAGCATGTTGTTGTTCACACCCCATCAAGGCTCCATAGACTGGTCTATACAATCTGAGCCTAGCATCACACACCTGACGCACCACTGCTGGAGAAGGGACCTTTACTTGTTACTTACCATTTGCTACACTGAATTTATAGGGAAACAACATGTAAAATAGTTTGGATATCTTGTGTGAATGAAGTTCCCTGTGTGTGCCTACAACCAAAGAAGTTCTAGCTATAGAAGACAACACAACAAGATCACATTTTGCTTCCATCAAAAGATACTTCACAAACAAGCTCTCAAGACAACATAACAGGTGCAAGACTGAAAAGCTGAGCTTCACATATGCTCTACAGCAGTTATCGAACAAATGTCACAGTCATAGATAAGTTATAGATAGATAATAGATTTTCAATTCTCAAATGTCAATAAACAAACTGCTGAATCTATTCATATGATCCTAGCATGCAAACTTTCCACAACTAACACCTGGAATGAGTCACTCCATTTCTGGTACACTTTTTGCTGAACGAATGGCACTCTCTGGCCAGACAATTCAATCAGCTAATAAACATAAACATAAACAAGGAGTGGGTGCAGGCAAACTGACATCAAGAAGTAACCAAACACACAACCAAATATAGCTAGAAAGCTCAATGAAGGGAAAGACATGCCCAAAATCAGCTGGTTGAATAAACATGGATCCATGTTGGGCTACAAAAACATTATATCTGCAGCTTTCCAGTGCATACCTCCAGAAGTGCCCACTCTTCATGAACAAGCCACTCTGGATAGTTGGGATCAGGCTCTGGTTTTGTGACGACAGGTGTCGGAGGCTGCTGCTGTTGTTGACCCAGATGTGTTCTACCTGCGATCATCTTGGCTGGCACCTTGGTGACAATAACAAGCCAATAAATGAACTTCTACATGCCAAACTGTAAATCAAATACTACTTTACTTCTCTTTAAATACAAAGGATGGTCATTAAATGAACGAGAAAACACTACAGATGGTAGTGATGCACAAAAATTGTGTGTATTCAAAATAAAAATTGAAACATTTATTAGTGATTAGCAAGGATTAACATCACAGTGTTCCTGACAGATCCATAGGTGCTCAGATCTCATCCTCAAAAGCTCCACAAGTGTAAAACGACTGATGACGCCTGTTCTGTGTTGATTAATAAAATATCTTGTCCCCTTAGTGAAATGTTAATTTCTTGCAGCTCCAGGCTGCACCCCCATGTCCATCAGCCTCGATATGGATACAGTCATGCCCTTTGATGTGCTCGACGTCACGGTTGGCATTGATAACATCACTTCTGTCCAGTATTGGATCAGCCATAGCAACCGCAGTGTCAGCAAGATAATCTGCACGCTTGTTTCCTTGAACATCTGCATAACTTGGGCACAAAGATGAAGGTTAGGGCAGTGATTCGAGAAGGGCTTAGTGTTGCAATCCATTCTTGCCTGGATTTTTAAAGCATATTGAGTCGCTAAGTATGCATGCATTTGTGAACTCCTGAGTACCAAGCCATGCTAATGCTCTTGTTTCAGCTATTGTTTCTACTATAAAGCTACTAGTTGTAATAGCAACAGTGCCATTCATCTCCCTGATGGTTCCCCCTTGAGTTTACTGTGAATGCCCACGCATTTCGCTTGCCCCAAATTACTGATACGCCTGTGTACACTACAGCATCACCTTCACACGTCAATCAGTGTTCTGACTAAAGTGTCCACAATGCCAAGAATCTGCTCTCTACAGCTTCCATTAAGTGTGATGTGGACTGTAATGTTAATGTTATCAATTAAATTCTAAAACTAATGTCAGTAAGGCTGCAAACATGTACAATGGTGTCCTCAGCGCGACCCATTTTGGATTTGCTAAAACATTTATGAATTATTCTTAACATGAATAGAAGACTGCAGCAGAAACTTTGACCACCAACACCAGACAGCATGAACTAGAGAATTTTACAGGTTACAATAGATCTTCTCCATTCATTGATGGTGCCAAGCCCAGATGAGAAAGGAAGAGGGTTGGGCATCATAGGTCAGCTCTCCCTCAGCAGTAAAATAATTATGTTACAGAAAATTGCAGACAGAAAGCTTTTCTGACAAATTAGCTTGTCAAGTGGTGTGTGGGGCACAGATGGCATGTTTCACCAAACACACACTGAAATGGGAAATGAAAAAATGGATTGAGGAAACAAGGTTGTCTAAGAGAAACCCTAAGATGAACGATGAGAGAGAGGAAAGGTACTGGACTGGATTCCGTCCATGATATTCAAAAGAATGCACATGATGTTAGAACAGAATAAGGAGACAGACTGTGAGCCTGTCTGATGTATAAAGTATGATGATATTACATTTCTGTTTCACAATTCCTGTTTGTGTTTATTTGCTTACACACAGACATAAAATAATTTTGTAATTATTTTTCTTCATAAAGTCAGGTAATAAATAAGCAATAGAAAAATCTATGCAAACATCTGCAAGAGATGGAGCCCACAAAGGTGTGAACCATGTGTATTAACTCTAGTCGATGAAATAATCCAATATGAAAGAAAGTATTGCCATCAGATGACACCTACCTGTAAATTCTGTCTCAGTCTCTGCATCTTGGCATCCCTCCTTTGTTTCATGACCACCTCCTTTGGCTTGTCAAACAATGACCTGGGAACCCGTGGCTGTTCTTCCTTGCGTTGTTTCTGCTTCCGAGCTGTAAAGAAAAGTGTCCAGGTTACAATGTTTCCTGTTTTGTAGGTACTGACTAATACTCATAGATAGGGGCAGAAGAAAGAAGTAGAGTTTACACTTCACTGTTTTATTTTCACTTAACCTGAGAACTTAGAAGTGAGGAAGTTAAGTTAACTGATAAAAATTCATCTAGTGGTACATTTCTCGCTTCAATGATAATGATAAAGCTGATAGGAAACAATGTTGAGCAATCAGAAACGTAAAGTAGAAAGCAGACATGTTGAAAATTCTGTTCATTCTTTAACGACTCTATGTTGCAGAACCAACCCCAGCAGCCCCTGGCTGTTGTGTGGTATTTCTAGGCAAATTTACGTCCAGTAGTTTGCTATTGCTTTTTGACGGTCGGCTTTCTTGATACAACTGTCGAAATTAACACAAGGTGCATGGTACGCAGCTGGGATCGAACTCGGCATCCTGGCATTTTGAAGCGTTCTCATCGACTTAGCCACAGAGCCAACAACGACTCTACACATTATGGTAATTGAAGAAGCTGATCATAGTCAGACACTTCAAAATGCACCAAAAAGGTAAAAGTTGAACAAGATATACTTACTGGTCACTGCTTCCAACTTTGGCTTTTTGTGAGTTTTCGGCACATACACGGGAGGCAAGGACTGCTCTGGCATCACTCTAGGCTCATAGAGGAAGGACAACGTCTCATCGATGTAAATATCATTATCATCCTGGGGTGGAGTTGGTGGACACCACATCTAGAAGGTTTAAAAAACACACATGAATTTGGTGTTGACCCCAGCTGGAAGAATGACTGTTTATGGTTTTTACAAAAAGTTGCAATGGTTGTTGGACTGTTTCTTGCTTACACTTCAGGGATGGGGATGGAATGCTAATGGCTATATTACCTATATTTCCAATGAGTATGAGAATGACTCAGCAGGTATGGTCTTTATACTAATCTCTGCTGCTGTTTTTGAAACTGTTAACAATGTATCAAGTTCAGATCTTGCTTGTGTCTTGGTGGCACTGATATTAACAGAACTTCCCAAGTGGGTTCTGGGACCCCATTTTGGGGGACAAAAAGAACAGACCCACTGCCTCCCTAACAAGCATGTCCAATCAGGCAACCTATTAGTTTATTTCCTTTGAAGTCAGAGTGCATCTGCCTGATAGATAAGGAACCAACATTCTGCCACAGATGTAAAACAGATGTGGGGGAGAGGGGGGGGGGGGGGGGGGGGGGGGGGGGGGGAAGAGACCAACCAAAATCCAGAAGTGGACTAACAACCAGAACTTTCCACCGGGGTTTGTACAGCTGGTGAACACTAAGATATTCACAAACCAAAAATCTCTTGGTGATTAGTTAAACGGGTTTCTTGCTTTCAGTGATCTCTGAAGACAGTAGATCTGCCCATCCCCAGTTGCTGCTGTTAGAGGTGACACCATGACAATGAGTTAGGAAGGTTGTGTGATCATGACCTTCATGCATGCATATATGTCCTTATGTGACAACACTGTAGATGGCATTCTTCAGCAGGTCAAGATTCATCTTCTCCATGGACTGTTCCCTTTTATATATATCTATTTTTTTAGCCCATCACTGGAGCATTCGAGAGATATTTCGGTGAGGGTAGCTACATCACTGGAACATATGAGAGATATTTCGGTGAGGGTAGCTACATCACTGGAAGATTCATGACTGAACCCTGGCTTACATCCCCTGTTTGACATACCACATCTGGAGGCTGTTCATGATCAGCTACCCGTGGACATGCTTAATTAGGGTGGGTCATCCCCCCACCACTGCAACCTGTAAACACTGGAAAGATTAATGGAAACAGACACAAAGAAAGATCCTTCTTGATTCCAGTGAATCAAGAGGTGAAGTAAACATGCTGGTGCTGGACAGGACACATGCTGAGAGAACCTGAGAACAGTATAACTAGAAGGGCTTTACGCTGGAACCCAGAGGGGCATAGAAATAAGGTTAAACCCCCCCCCCCCCCCCCCCCCATCCCCCCAAAAAAAGGAGAGAGGAGCTATAGAATGAAGTTAAAAATATAGGGAAGATATGGGGTGAGCTGCATGCAACAGACAAGGACAGGATGTGAGCTGGTTGATAAAGGGCAGAAGAAGAAGAAGAAGACTAATTAAACAAGAGTGCACCTGCACACAGACTATACTTACTGGCATCTCAGCTCCATCAACATCAGAAACAAACATCTGCAGTGAAACAAGAGGTATGTTGAGATGACTGTTCAAGCAGATTAATTATTGTAGACACTCTATCAAAGCCATTGCGGCCTGTCATTTACAAATCCCCATGTGGGCTCTGCAGCCCCATTTTGGGGATTAAACAGACCACTGCCTCTTTACAAACATTTGTCAGAGCCCACTCGTTAAAATTTGGCTAAATCAGATGTGCCGTGCTGGAAGTTGCAGATATCGCATCCCAGTTGTAAACCATAACACAATGTGCCAACCACCCTTTTATTGGTGAACTAAGAAAAAAGAGGAAGCAGAATGTATTCACACTTCTTTTGGTTGCATACGTTTTCAACTTCATATTTCACTAGTACTATATCACACTGAGAGACTCCCATCCTCCAACTGTGCTGCAAACAGAACTGTACTGATAATGGACATGTAGAGTTATATAATTTACCTCAACCTGTTTATAAAACTGCTCCAAAATTATTTTTTTTCTACCTGGTTTCGGCGATGAAATCTGTAACAAAGTTTCTCAATGTGGGGGATATCACACCCAGGGGGTGGGTGGGTCTTGATGAAAAAAAAAAATTCAGAGGCAAAGTTAAGGGCAAAAATTCAAGAAATAATTTTGAAGATTGGGGGGTGGAGGAGGGGTTGTGTTTGTGTGCATGCATGCGTGTGTGTGTGTAGGTGGGGGGATCTGTCTGTACTAGTTAAGCTCATAGTAATTTATACTGAATTGTCCATATTTATCCCTGCATTGTTCTCTTTGTTTCCAGGACAGGAGGACACTGCATGATCATTATTATTTTATTTTTCAAAAGGTGGCGGTAGGCTAAAGAGAAAGGGAATCTGGGATCTATAATATAAGGTTTGGTGGCATTAACTGTAGTTGAAACATGCACTTTGTCTGGCAATAAGCTGAATGATATGTAAGGCTTATCTGGCCGGCTCATCAGTGAAGTGGCAGGAGAAGCAGAGAAGACAGACATCGTGACCCATCAAACTTATCACAGGACAGAATTAAAGAGATGCAGCATGCAGCAGGCTACTTCATCACCCAATTTAGCTGCATAATTATGAACAATGTCAACAAGTCTTCAAAACAGTGGAGAAAAACACAATTAGCCAACAAGTTGAAAAAAGGGTCTCCCAACTTCACTGTGTTGGTGTGACACAGACAAGCAGATAAGAACAGCAATGCACAGCCATGCAAGGAATTAGATGAAACAGCAACAGACAAGACAACTTGGTGTGACAGGGTTGAGTAGCTATGCTCCACTGGAGAGTAAAAGGTGGAAGAATTAAAACTCATTTGAAGACAAGATTTGTTCTTCACTCTCCCAATAGTTTAAACTGGCCAGATTGCTCATTTAATGAAAGAATCAGTTACTCTGAGCTTTTGAAATGATTGGGAACTCAGTAACACAAGTGCGTTTTCTTGATCTTCCAAAACCTCAATTTCAACAATTTTACATTTAAAAATTCATTTTGTAAATATTATATACAATTCTTTATGTCTGTAAACAATCTGTAACCCCCCCCCCCCCCCCCACGCCCAAAAAAAGCAGCTGGAGATTTAAACCTATGACCATTGGGCTGGCAGGCAAGCACAATCAATAGTCACTGTGATATCGTGGTTCCCATTCTCTCAGCATCAATCTTCTATTACAGACTGGTTCTAGGATTTTATCTACTTTATTTTCCCGGTCACCCACAAAGTCCATCTTCTGAAAGCCCACATTTCAAAAGCTTTGATCGGTCATTGTGTCCTAGCACAGCATTGCTGAATACATATTTCAACTGCAGCCCTTTGAAATTTGTGTGCAGAGACATGGTTTACACCGTTTCATCTGATTAGTGATATTTCTTATCTCCAGACCATCATTCTGTTGTCTGGGCTGTATCATCTGATGTAGTAAAGCAAACCAAGTATTGGAACAGCTAGTCGCCCTTTTACAACACAAGGCCATCTCAGTCAGCACAAAGAAACATCTCATAAAAAGCATATTCATTCCAACTGTAGGCTACCAGTGCCAGACATGGTCACCCACAACAATCCAGACAAGTAAATTAGTACCCAAGGAAATAAGATTTTGAGAAGGCCTGAAGGAGTGACCACAAGAGATGAAATCAGGAATGAGGTCATAAGAGAATAAGGCGACACAGAATCAGTTCTGAATTACAGAGACAGAAAATAAAATGGTTTTCCCACTCAGAGAAAATGCCTTGTGACATGATACAATACAAGACATACATCAAAAGAGGAGATGGATAAAGAGCACAATGTAGACCAAGAACAAGCTGGAAAGATAACATCAGAGAAATTCTACATCACAATGTATCTATGGTCCCGGCGGCTGACCGACTTTCTACCCCACTAGGACATCACACAAGCGATGATAAACACCCGATGACACAATGTGCCACCATGCGGATGAGGATCACCGTGGAGAGGTCCAAGAAACCGCGTTCAGACAATTGGCCATAAATTTATGGCCTGCCTATATTGCGGCCCCTGGCAAAAAGCCAGGGTGGGGTTTCAAAGAACAAAAAATGTCGTCCTAAAAAGGACGCAAGGATTGGGTCCCGGCAGCCAGAAGTGGAACCTTATATAAATCTCAACATCCACTGTGGTAAAAGAGAAAGTGAAGAAAAACCTTGCATAGTTGAAATGGATCTTAGTGAATCTCTGCCTAGATTGAAAATATACAACAAATCTCAACAGAGAAGCCAAAACAAAGGCAAAACAAATTGATAGTCATTCTGGGCTGTACACAGGTTTCACCTATTGTATGCACATGCGACACGCTTTGCAATCTGCAAAAAAAAAAAAAGATACACAGTGAAATGGGCAACAATGTTGCAGAGAGGGAACTCTTTCTACTGAGGCACTGAGCGATATTGAGAAGCACAGACGGAAGATAGGATGGCACAGGAAGAAGTCACTATAAGAAATGTGTGTGCGATTGACAAAATATAGCATGTTCGAGGAATGGATGACAATACTGTGCATCAAAGCAGCTCTGCAGAGTATTCGTAACTTTGGACTGAATGCTCTGGGAATGGATGGCTTTTGAAACAGACATCGGGCAAGCACTTATTGATGAATTCATGCCCAGGTGGTATTTTTATATATACAGATGGATCTGTAGTGCCGTTAAAAAAAACTTGTAGGCTTCTACTGCCAAGAAGAGTGGCAGTTGTTTAAAAAAGAAAGCCTTGCGTGCAGCATCACAGCATCTAGCATGAGAACTGAGGTGAGAACAGTAACAGCAGCTTTCTGGTGCAGTCCGACATATGAGTGTAATTCACAGAGCATACATAAAAAAATATTTACTGGTCACAGCATCTAGCATGAGAACTGAGGTGAGAACAGTAACAGCAGCTTTCTGGTGCAGTCCGACATGTGAGTGTAATTCACAGAGCATACATAAAAAAAATATTAACTGGTGTCTTACACTCAGGGTGGTTTGTATCTCTTGGCAGGAATCAGATAAAAAGCATATTGTGGATTATTCTGCTTAGAATATTTGGGTGAGTGTGGTAACGAGCAGGTCAACAGACTGGCTGCTGCCAACCCTCTGAGCAGTGAGCTACTTAAGATAGAGAAGACTCAGTAAAGGCTCTCTGATATCAAGTAAACAGTGCAAGAGAACAGACAGCATCAATAGTTGTAGAGACTGATTCAGCTGGAAGTGAGCAGAGGGTCTGGATGATTGTCTACCCGAGGGGAACAAAACAAGCAAACTTTTCAAAATCAGGTTGCAAGCGGCTCTAGCATGGAAATCGCTCCATGGCTACTGAGGAGGGGGACGGAGTAAATATCCAATGTCCTGAATGAAGTGATATCACTTCTTGGTTCAATAATTCACTCCATTTAAAGTAAAGATACTGTTTTCACAGACTAGGTAACCAGAAATTATTGTGAACATAACTGCATGTAATTACAGACTGACACCACTGCTGAATTATGAAGCAGGAGGAAGACCTGGACTATGAAAATATCAACTGTGGCACCATAAAATCTGTTTGTCGTTGCAGATTTGGAACAGATAAAGATTAATTTGTGAGTCTGAAACCTCTTAAACAATATGATGTCACACTTTCTGAGAGTCACTGAGTAATGTCACACTGATTCAAGCTTGTGATGGATACTGCAGTGGGCAGCATATCTGCCTATCAGCTAGGTGGTCATGAGTTCAAAACCTTTTCAAGAAAAGTTTAAAAAAAAAGAAAAGACCTTGACTCCCAGGCAGACCCAAAATAAAATATTTACAAAGATATTTCACTGGAAGTAAAGGCACTCATCACAAGCCATCAAGTAATCAGTCTAAAATATGAGGCAAGTAGCATATACCAAAATTACAGCTGGTTTTTTGAGACGATATTTCTGATGTAAACTGACATCTTTATGTTTGACTGCATGTGTTAGCTGCTTCACCCAGCAGTGCTGGAGTCCATTCTACGTACATCTTCATATTCACTGCTGACTAGGAATCACCCAGATAAATATTACTATAACAGAGGGGACACAAATATATGATTGTGCTCATCTCTATCTGTGCGAATATAACTCACCATCACACTTGTTACATTAACTCAATCTATTGCCTAAATCAAGTTCTGAGCCTGTGTGTTGCTAGTTTAGCTCATTCAATAAGTTGTAAATATCTATTCCTTATACTTATAGTGAATCTTGCTGGACTAGACAGTTAAAGCCCTTAAAGTGGTTTGTAGTTTCAAATGTAGGAAATACTGAATAAGAAAGAAAGAGATTGGGAGGGAAGGAGGAGGGGGAGAGGGGGAAGAGAGAGAGAGAAGGAGATAGAGAGAGAGAGAGAAAGAGAGAGAGAGAGAGAGAAAGATATATGCAATACTGCAGTCTAATAGAACTAGAACATTTTATTCTCCTTAAACAGCCATTGCCGTACAAGAGGAACTGAAGAAGTCTACTGGAACAACTTTCAGATCAGAGATGTCGTCAGCAAATCCTTTGCTTGTTACTAAAGCCCTATAAAATGTTACTGCTTGAGATCGCATGCTGCAGTGCAGCATGACTACAGAGCAAACATATAGTTGTTTGCATTTCATATCTGGTGATGTGTGCCATTCAGTAGGTAATGGTGCCAGGTAATTTACAACCCCAGTATTGACTGACTTATAAAGAGGGAAGCAACCGGAAACCCAGGGAATCTTTCATATGTTATAACTTTAATTTCTTTCCTGTGATTCTTGTTTTGTGATAAAAGTTGAATGATGCACATCACCAAACAGGAAAAAAAAAAGAGGATGTTAATCCTTTGGTTTGTAGATTCTGTCAAATTAAACATGTCACTGATGTATGCGTGGAGTGGATGACACTTGAAATTGACACCATTACCTATTTGCAAAGCTCAATTTGGCTTTCATGAGACACACAACACAACAGAATATCAAATGCAAACACTTTTCTCATATCATCTCAAAATACAATTTTATTTCAGGTAAGAAAATCAAATCATACTTCTTTTTTTCTTCAGTTTTAACAAGTATTCAAAACATTTATCTGTACAGTGAATCATAAACTTACATAAAAAAAGGTACAGTAAATTGATTCAAAAGGTGGAAAGAAGCCATGCTTACTGTTTCCTTGCCATGCTAACTACATAAGTATCTGAAAGTACATTGTGGGGTTTTTTGTTCTGGAATTCTACAACTTTGCATGAGAACATTTATAACAGTTCCTTGTCTACAATATCTACAACATGGCGCTATGTGACCAATATTCGGAAATAAAACATTTCAAGGTTTGAAAAGGGTACATGTTTATGTCCTGCCCCCAGATATCTCCCAATCTAGTGTTCTAAACCAGTCAATACAGCAGAAGATGACCAATGAAATCAAACTCTTTTGTTAAACTACAAATAGTATCATAAGTTTGTTCTGGTTCTCTGTCATACAGTCAGCAGATAAAGAAATGGTGAACATTTCGCACCAGCTGATAGTCAGAACAACTGTAACTTGCTTCTATCGAAACTGTTATATTTCATATTATTTAATTATATTTTTTTTTATAAGCAACACTTATAGCACTGAGAATTTTTTTAAAAAGAGAATACACAATCGAGACATTCACATAAAGTTAACATCTTAAGAACATTAACTAGTGAACATAATTCTCTATCTACAAGAAGGCATGTATAGTTGAGTGGAAAAGACAACTTCCCCGACAATAAATAGCCAGCTTCCTGTGAGTTCAAGAAATTCCACCACACTCTAAAGTGTCTACATGTATGCTAACGTGAGATTGAAAAAAAAAAAAAAAAGATGCAGGAAGAATGTAACTGAAAGACGGTGGTGGCCATTCAAACTCTGTAACTGCTAAGAACAGATTTTAAGCAAGGATTCAAGACAAAAAAAATTGTTCTAACTCTTGACAACCTTCTAACCCTTTGTCAAAATATTTGCATTAAACAGCAGGTGGATGCAGACTGAGAAACTAACAGTGTGCATTTGACACGTCAATCTGACAGAAGTATGAATAAACTCAAACACATTGCCTTACTCCAGGCAAAAGTAACAAATAACCTGGTGGATGAGAGAAGACAAGGCCAAAGACCCAGCAGAACTTGACACACATGGACAAGACTGTGTAATCGTGAACACATGATGTTTGAAAACAAAGCATCAAACCCTGTCTAAGTAACAGTGTCTCAACAACTGAAAGTCATCTTATCTGTTGACAATTTTCTCTATTTCCCAAACACAAATGTATCAGTGCCAGACTGGAAGAACAATGTTAGCCATGTAACTACATATGTGTTTCTCAAGTATTCTTTCCCTCTGATCATCAATGTTGGCTCTTGTATGCACTGTACACAAGACCAAGTGGTTTTTGCAGCAGTTTTAAGCTGTCTGACCACATTTGAATGTGAACGGCCTGTGATGTAACTGCTGTAATTCAGACAGCACCTTGGAGCCTGGATGAGACTAGGTGTTTCAGGTGAGGTCTGGTCATGTGCCATCTGTTTTATTGACTGTGTTACCTGATATACCATTGATATTTTTGGGAGGCTGAAGCTGCGGCTGCTGTATAACAGCTGTCCCTTGAGGAACCTGGGTTAACAAATGTACTCTAGCTGTTTGTAATGTCTGCCCAGATACAGCCTGGACTAGAGAAATGGGGTTACTGACAGCTTGTAATGTGGCAGATGGATTCGAAGGAGCAGGAGCTCGAACTCTTGGAGTGATGAGAACATAGCTAGGCTGCCCTGCCACCTGGGCCAAGGAAGTCTGAAGTATTTGCTGTGATCGCACAGGCAGAGCAAGACCTGTATTTGTTTTTATCAGGTTGACAGTATAAGGCAGGGAACCTAAGCTTTGCAATGAAATTGGAGATGAGAGTCTGGCTGTGTAGGGTACCGTTCTAGTCCCGCCCGCAGCATTCACCATTGTTGCCCCGCTGGCTGGAATGATAGTCTGCCCACCACTGGCATTGAGAACAGTGGGGACCAGAGTAATGTTGGACATATGACCACCAACATTGACAGTCCCACCCTTAGAAGCAGCAGACACTACAACAGAAGACTGTCCTGGGACCCCTGTAGTTATAAACCTGGCTCCAGACAACCCCGCTGCGTTAACTAAAGAAACGGAGTTGATGAGTGTGGCTCCACGAATCTGGTTCATAACAGATGATCCGGAGACTATAGATCCCATCTGTCGGATACCTGTGCTGAAGGTGACGCCACCCAGCGTGGCTATATTAGAAGTGTTTGGGGTGAATAACTGAAAGATATTCCTATCTGGGGTGCCCTGAAGCTTGGCCATATTAGCAGCATTAGCAACAGAAGAAATGGAGATGGTTGGAGTGTTGGCATAAGACAGAGGCCGACTAAGTGACTGCTGCAGGACTGAATGTTGATGTGGTTGCTGCAGCTGTGCTGATGGCCGAGTCTGGGCAATGACAACTGGGGAATGCACGGCGGCTTTTCTGGTTCGAATGACCAGATTTGGATTGGACCACGGTGGTGGGACATTTGGATCAGCAGGGCTTTTTGGAGCAGCTAGTTTGGGTGGTGGTCTTGTAGGGGTACTAACCACACCGTTTGTAACTAAACTGACAGGAGCCAGTAGACTTGGTGTTTGTCCAGCAGCACTACAACTAAGTGAGGTGATGGTGATATGGGCCGCTTGCTGGGCCTGTTGTTTAAGTAGAGCATTTTTGGCCTGTGTTGCAATTTTATTGTTCAGCTTAGCCAGGGCCAAGCTATGACCATTTTGTAAATGTGAAGGACTTTTATCCTTAACCACTTTAACTTTTTTCTCAATGTGTTGTTCAGTATTTTCTGTACCTGTATCAGCTTTAGGAACTTTACTTTTTTGTTTGGGCAAGCTAGGCAGTCCTGTTTTTTGCTTAGCCGCCTCTGCCTTTTGAATTTCACTTTTAGGTTTTCTACCTCGTTTTTTGGGTTGAACATCCCCATTCTGAGCATTTTTCTTCAAACTATTTGCTACAGCTTTCAGTTTCTTTTTACTATCAATGGCTGCTGCTTTGGCTATCAGAGATTTAGAACTGTTGGCTCTCTGCACCGACACAGTCTTCTTTTCAGAGCTTCCAGAAACACCATTCAACTTTTGTGATGCCATCTTTGGTTTCCTTCCCCTTGGGGCGGCAGGTGCACGGTTAATGGAACTATCATCAACATCAGAACCGGATAAAGAGGTTTTGCACGGTTTAACCTTTGGTGCAGTGGTAACATTTTTCTTAAGGGGTCTGCCCCTCTTCACCTGAGACTCATCCCTGGAGTAGATGTACAGCATTTCATCCTCCTCCAGCTCCGCTCGTCGCTCCTCTTCCTCCTTTAGTGCTTTCAGTCTGGCAAGCTCCCAGTCCTTCTTGGAGTTTTGAATATCCTCCTAGACGTGGGCACAAGAACAAATATGTTATATTAACACCCCAAAAATCTAAATAAACTAGAACAATTTTAAATAGGTTAATCATTAGAACAACAGTATTTTAGAACAGTCCTGTCATTTGACAGAAGATGCTTTGTAAAGATTCAAACAGGAACTGCAATAAAAAAAATAAAAAAATTAAAATACGTGTCAACTGCGGCAAGGAAAAAGTGTCAAAGAGTACAAACAAAATAAAATATTTACATGCTGACATATGCTCAAATGCAGCAGTCCTTTAAAAAGAAATGAGTAACAACAAAGACAGGGTCCGTAGGGCCTTCTCATAATCTTGTTTTCACTTTTCCCTGAGTCTGAATCATTTTCTGGAAAGATGCTGTTAAGGCAGCAACCATTGCCTGTATGAAAATCTGATCAGATCAAGAAGCCAGCGGTGCCTTCTCCATGACCACCAGCAGCATGACGATGGAGGTGCTGGCGGTGACAAAAGCTTTCATGTGGCTGGGATCACAGGACTATTCCCGTAAGTGACTCTTTGAGCATGATCCTGCGGGTCGAGGCAGGCTGGTTACGCAGACAGTGGTTTGAGACATTGCAAAACTCTCTTGTGTGTGCAGTTACCTTTATATTCACCCCATGGTATGCAGGCGTTATTGGTAAGGAAAGAGCTGATAGAATGGCAGGTGCTGCATTAATTGAAGATGGCTGGCTCATGGATAACCCAGACATGTCACTGCCCTTAGAGAGATAGGATCTTCTGGGGATTTTGGAAGCAACGTGTCCACATCACTGCTAAGAAAAAGTGAATTGGGAGTAAAGATCAGCACAGCCAAGCATGAGAAGCACACCGGACGCACACGAAGACTCTTTCAAGTCTAGAAAGAGGGCGGGGAGAAAAGTCAAATGACAGGATGCGATAACAAAGCTTGAACTAAAGGCAAGATATACTGGCCTTACAACTTTGTACCGACTGAACCCTAAATGGAGACACCTTTAGGCAAGACCTAGTCTGTTCTGTTTCAAGAAAACAGAATTCTCTGGGCTATTTGAGGTAACAGAATATGCTATTATTAGATTTTGTGCACTCTATCAATGCTTCCTAGTCCTGTGATGTTTTCCTTTTGTAACCACATTCTTTACTACCTCTCATAACAATATTGTTTAGTCGGTGAATTTCCACTGCCTCGTTTCAATCATTTATTGTTTTCACTATGCCATTTCTCTCCATGAGTGTTTGGACAGCAATCGTGATTTTACTATTCACATACTGAGTTGGTATGTCTAACACTACCCAATGTCAGGAGTGAGAAGGTTTTGTGTTTTACAGGTCATGCACATCTCAGAAGGCTGTTGCTAGTCAAAGATGGATAACAATTGACCACTTATCATCATCAGCCAGCATACATACTCTTAAGCTGTCAACTATTTATGCAAAATGAGTCCATTCAGTCTGTGTGTGTGTGACAACACCAGACTTAGGACTATCATGACAGAGCAGCACGTGAAGGCATCGAAAGTAAGGACAAGGTGCATCTAAGACATCACAGTGAGAGAGGGAAGAGAAAAAGAATGTGTGTGTGGGAGATATGGCGAATAAGCATGTTGCTGCAAACACTATACATAACAACACAGTTTGAGTTGTGCAAACACATGAACTACAAATATTTTTTTTATTTATTCTCAGTTCTAACAGAAGCAAGGACTGTTTGTCACACCTAAGTGAGTGAGGGGACCATAGTTGTTGCGACCCCACTCAAGTGAATGGAAGAGTATCAAACTGAGGACTGACTTCAAGTTGTTTCTTTTCATTGTAATCATGTGTTTAGATTGCTTTAATTAGCATCAGCCACCATCTTACTTAAGTGATCAATCTCTAACATTAACTCTCTGATTTTAACTCATTATTAACATCCTCATTTAACCATCACAGAAACTTGAACATGATTTATTAAATGATATTTTAAACTTAACACCGTTCAATCTTTGTTATGACTTCACATTGCTAGGTGAGTGTGAAAGTTTAAAAGAAAGCTGAACTTAAACAAGTTAAGGCACCCAGTGCAGGCTCATTTACTGAAACAGGAGGGTAGTGTCAAGAAAGTCTAGATTTTGATCTTCATTCAATAAGTTTATATAGATGTGTAAACACCTTGTTCCTTCTCCTGTATGTGTATGTTTAGTCAGCTGATTCTATTCTCCGAGCCAATCTTCGGCTGTATCTGCTGATCCAAAGACTTTGCTTACCTTTATTATCAAGTGGCAGCTGTCTCCATTTCTCATCTGGATCTGGATTGTAAGGGATTTGAACCCACATACACCAAAGATACTGCTTATTTGAGAATTTGATTGTCCCGCAACAAGTTGTTCGTCCACCTCCGGACTTAAGTTCTGTTTCAGAACCTGAGTACTGCATGCATATCTGTTTTACAGATCTGGCTTATTTGTATGCAGACTGTTGGTTTCTTGCCTCTCCGGCGGATGCACTCCAACTTTGAAGGAAGCCCCCCAATAAGCTGACTCCTATGACATGCTTGCTGGGGAGGCACTGGGTCATGTTCTTGTTTTTCCTACAATGGGGCACCAGAATCCTCATGGGAAAAGTTCATCTTTAATACCAATCACCTGATGTTTTCATCATCTCATCTCGAGATGTTAAATATCACCTCTTGATGTTAAACTACTCATTTAAACCATCTCCCCCTCTCAGTTTTTTCTTGTAGTATGCCTTTCAGTAGTACATCATGTCTAAATGTGTTCTCCAAAATCTGATCTGGTTTACTAATCTTATTTATTATTAAATCGCTTTATTTTGTCCATATATACATATACTGACATCTTAAATTCTTTAAAAAAACAAAAACGAGAGCTGGTGTTCCCCTACACAAGTGAGGTGGAATTGGGCAGAATAGAATGAATGCTTAAAAAAAAACCAATAAAGAAGATGACAGAAACAGGAAATCAATCAAATGAATGACAGAATAGAATGAATGCAAAAAAAACAACGAAGATGACAGAAACAGGAAATCAATCAAGTGAATGACAGAATAGAATGAATGCTAAAAAAACAACAATAACGAAGATGAAACAGGAAATCAATCAAGTGAATGATTACAATTTCTGGCAGTAGCCAAATCTCTACACATCCGTAAAAAGGTACATAAAACATAATTTCACATACTTCTGCCATCTTGAGTTCTTCTGCTGTTTCTGGTTCCATCTGGGCTTCCATGACACCTACTGCATAACGTTCAATGGGTGTTAACTGAAAGGGGAAACAAAGTTAGATGAAAATGCACTGCCATAAAAAATTTCACACTGAACATACAATCTAAGAATTCACTTCTAGACTGGACAGCAGACATGCTAACTGGTGCTTACTTTGTATTTATTAAGCAAACTATATTTCAATATTTGTCGTCTTCAAACGATTAGCAGTCAATCAGATCTAAAGCCCATATATGCAAAACTACCAATTGCAAGATGGGATGCCTGAGAAAAGCCACCAACCTAACCATCCAAGAACGAGTGAATAATAATAATAAAACTATCAGACAGATTGTGGGAACAACACCCTATACTAGATTTGAGAAACAGCAAGATCAAGTGGTTTGGTTGTCTCGTTCGAATGCAGCAACATCAAATACCATCACTGTCATTACATGTCTCATGTTCAGTTAAAACAGCAAGAGGACATAAATGAAAGATGTGGATCGCCAACATTAAAGATACTTTACACCTTCACGGCATGAGAACAGCCAGTGTGGTGTGCCCTGGATAACAAATTATTCTTCACTACGGAGCTTAATGGCAAAACTGGTTTATGATGATAATAATACAATCCAGACACAAAAGTTATTTTTTAGTTCTAATGTCAAATCAGTACTGTTGTATGCAGCGGAAACATGGAGAACAACTAAGGCAATCACTTTAAAAAAAAAAAACTACATTCATTATCTGGTGCCTGCACAGAACAGAGGGAATTAAATAATATTTGATATTATCCCTAACGTAGAGCTTTAGGAGAGAACTAAACAAGTTCCGGTTGACCAAGAGGTGAATAAAAGATGCTGACACATTGAGAACATATGAGAACAATATAACTAGAATGTTTTTGCACTGGAACCCACAGGCGCAGGGAAATAAGAAAGGCCCAACAAAAAATTCATGGCAAAGGCAGCTAGAGCGGAAGGTGAAAAAAAAATAAAAAAAATGAGGAGAGCTGCTTGCATCAGCGAACGGTAGAACTTGGAGTGAGTTGGCTAAGGGCCTATGGCACATTGAGAGATAGAAGGCAGAAGAGGTCAATCAGTGTTCTGTTACTACATAGCACATCTCAAAAAGAATCAGAGCCACCCTTCAGACATTTGTGAGTTTCAACAATCCATCATACATTCATCACATCAGACTCACAACGTGATACATTCATTCTGATAAAAAATTAGTTTAAATGCCAAAACCAGAGTGATACAATCATGATGCAAACAGTTTGGATAACCACAAGCAAACACAGAACTTTCCCTGCATAAAACAAATACTGATATTTACTTCTTTGTCCAACATTGCCAGTTCAATCTCAACTTTGGATATATCATCGTCCTCTCTTGCTTCTGTCTCTCTCTCATCCCAAGGAATGTTTTCATCAAACTCTGCAAGCTCAGCTTTCTGTTCAGCTTGCACTTGTGTTGCTGCTTGTGCATCTGTTTCATCTTCAGCTTTACACAGTGCCTACCAAGGATAAAATACAAGTATTAGGTGCTGAACAAAATAACATTTGCTCATGATGTTATCTTCCACATCGTACAATGAACAGCTGACAAGTTACATTCATAAACAGGTCCGCCTTGCTTAAATCTTTAAATCCCAGAGGATTCTTACAGCAAATGCCCAAGGGAACGAACGATCACTTAGAAAAGTCAAAAAGACATAACTTTTAAACAGGCAAATTTTGCAGCTCTGGCCGATAGTTAAAAAATAAAAATAAAAGAATGTCTGTCCTATCAATGGCCTGCAATATTGCAGAAGCAATAAATATACACATAGAAAAAAAGATTTAAAGCATGGTTATCCATAAATTGTACTGATCAGGACAGATCAAACTATGGATTTCACAAGGTCCAGATAGTCAAAACAGTCTAAGTTATGCCTTTATTAAGAAGGAACTTGGTACTGTAACCAAAGTGAGCCCTAAAGGGATTTAAATACAAAAAAATACACGATAACTAACCAACCACAGTGCAGACTGGTCCAACTAACAAGGAGTAACAAGGAATATAACTGGTCAACACCAGTCCCACAACTGTAAACTCACCTGTTCAAACTGTGATAGAATAGCTGCCTCTTTCTTGTTTTCTTCTTTTTCAGCTCGCTCCCTCTCTTCGTTTTCTTTTTCCTGTCGTGCTTTCTCCTTTTCTTCCTTCTCCTTGGCTTTGGCCTCCACCAGTGACTCTAGCCCAGACGGTTCAGCAAACAAATCATGGATAGTTTGCTGAAAGACAAACAGCAAGCAACTTACTGTATAGTTTGCTCAAAGAAAGAAACAAAATATGAGGACTGAAATGGTTTTAAATGTTCATGCACTATTAGCCAAGCAATCAATGATAAAATAGTTATTAAAAACTGCAATTTAAATGGCAATTACATTCTTATGCAATAACACATGTCTCAAAAATGAAATAAAAGCCGAATGATCTAATATATAAACATGCATTTTTCTTGGAAGAAAGTTTCAGTAAAATAATTATCTAATATATAAACATGCATTTCTACCTCTTTGAAGAAAGCAGTGGTGAAATTGCCTCCTTCGATTGCAAGGTCACCTAACAACCGTTTCTGGTTAGCTTTCTTGAGTATGTTTTCCTCCACAGTCATCTCACTGACTAGTCTGTAGACAAGAAGAAAGCAAGATGTCAATACTCAACTGATTTGTTACTTTAGTACAAGTTAGCAATCTATATTAGCTTTCATTAGGACTGCCCCTACATTGTATACCTTCAAAAGTTCAGAAATCAAAAGGAAAATCCAGGATGAATGCTTCATGAATATTTAAGCCACTTATTGCACTCTATGTCTTGTTCATGTTAAAAACTATGAGAACAGACTAATAAGCAGTTCTTTAAATATTGTGTCTCACAGTAGGTTTTACCAATCATACCTACATACTAGGGCTGTAACGAATAGTGATTTTCACTCTTCGGCCAATTACGAATAGTGGGACCAACTATTTGGCCGAATACGAACACGAATGGTTTATCATCATCATCAGGTGCCTTGCCGACTGGTGTTGGTGATTTTGCCTCGCCACAATCTGCGATCTCCTGCAGCATGTATCAGCTCGTGTGCTGACACACCTCCATGACATGCAACAGGACTGTCAAGAATCTTCTCTCGTTGTCTTTTTCTATCTCTCCTTCCACAAATCTTTCCAGTGGTCACCACATGTTCCATTTTCACTCTTCTTATAAGATGGCCGAAAAATGATGACTGTCTCCTTCTGATATCTGCGATTAGTTGTCTTCGGGCTCCCGCCTCTTTCAAAACCTAGTGGTTGCTTTTTTTTAAGCTGTCCAAGGTATTTTAAGCATTGTTCTGTAAAACCACATCTCTGAGCCCTCAAAAAATTGTTTGGCCTGGCTACCGATTGTCCAGGACTCATAGCCATATGTTAAAACCGGATGTATGTAGCAAGCAAGACAAAGATATATTGTATAAGATGTTCTTTTTTTATAAAATGCAGTTTTTGCCTGTCCTATTTTGTTTTTTTTTATTTTAGTAATGCATCTTTCATCTGATTTTATCCATGTGCCAAATTCGCATTTAAATCATCGTTCGTTCAGGCGTTCGTTTGATATAGTTTAAATGCACCTCCATATTCTCGTTCGCAATATCTTCAATTTGATTTGGGAAAAGACACCCCGAAAGAACGGAAGAAGGCATGCTCTATCTTTCTCTCTCACACACACATACAGATACACTTTCAAGTTTCTTCACGCCTTCTTTAAAACAACAGTAGCGTTGCCTAAATCTGTCGTAGCGGGAAAAACTGCGTAACAGCGCCTGCAGACTTCTAGGCATTACAGCGGAGGTTCTAAAACTGGGTGCGTATGCCAGGGGT